>CM070083.1:23934508-24459333 GCA_036250285.1 Pyrocoelia pectoralis
TCTTTTCACCCCCAACGAACTCCCAATCAGATGTGGTAAGTGGCGCAATTTCTTGGCCTGTTACCCAAAAATTTGCCGGCTGGTCGTCTTTTATATTCAAGTAAGGGACTTAGTAGAGCCACTCCAACGGTACAAGGAAAGTTTGACCGGTGAATGGCATTTCTTACAAGCCTATGACAGATTCCTAAGCAACTCAAATAACCGGGCCAAGGACGCCTGGAAATCGGTAAATTTCGTCAGAAATAAAAGTGTCGCTTATAATACGTTTATAACTCGCATTTTGTTAACGCGGTTAACTGAGAACTTACCGAAACCAGATACCAAGTTTGACTCCCGTATGGATCAACGATTAACCTCCCAATGGCCGTGTCCCAATTAATCCCAGGACCTGCCTGTAAACCATTACAGATATAAAGTAAACTTTCGGTTTGGGGTAATGGATGGTGGAGAGAAAACCAGTTTTTGACTTTTTCCACATCACTGTTATCTCGGATGATTCTCGAAGATCTCATGTGTACATGCTGCTCTCCAGTATGACATGAGATGCTGCAAAAACTTTCAAGTTCTTCACATATTATGTTTGTTATAATCACCATTCCTGTTGTCCACATTGCCAGCACACTGTCATGGATTCCCGCTCCTTGGGTCTTCATGGATCGCATCATCTTCTGTTAAATTGTTAGGTCTGACCACAACCCATACCAAAACTTGTCAGACCGCTGAATGGTGAAGGATGCTTTTGTGAACATGTGGTATTCACTTTTATCCATCCGACCTTGTAGAGTCATCATATCCGGAAGGTAGACGTGCACGCTCTTAGCGTACAAAAAATGTCCAGCTGCGTGGAAAAAATTCTGGCAAGTTGCCACGACACTTCCCTCGTATTAACACTTTTTTGAAAAAATAAATACTACTGAATTCAGAAAAAATACTCTTAAACTACATAAAAAAACTGCAACTTATCTTATAAAAAATGAGTGCCGCCATTTTAGCTTACACCGGAAGTGACGTAATCAAAGGTAATATCAGCATTTTCGTTCTTGGCCCGAATGCAATCGATTGGCGAAAGCCGCATTTCGATAATTTTAATAGTTTATGAGTATCGAGCGTTGCAGTCATTTTTAATAATTATTTTTTTTAACACTTTTTTCAAAAAATAAGTATACAATATATATTGCTGAATTCAGAAAAAAAAACACTCTTTTAAACTACATTAAAAAACTGCAACTTTATCTTATAAAAAAAACGAGTGCCGCCATTTTAGCTTATACCGGAAGTGACGTCTTCAATGGTAATATCAGAATTTTCGTCTTGGCCCGAATGTAATCGATGTGGCGAAAACCGCATTCAGTTCGATACTTTAATAGTTCTGAGTTAGAGCGTTGCAGGAATGTGTACGTACAGCCTACAGGACTAAGTACAACAGACGAACAGACGGAAATTTTTTTTTCCATATTTTTGAATCTACGAATTCAGAACGTAAAGATATGTAAAAATTTGCATAGGTCCAATTTTTTTTTTTGAACAATACCTCCCTTTTACTTCGTACTCGGGAAGTATCTTATTCCCCTATCTCCCTCTTCAACATTTCATTGAGAATGTCCCATTCACATGTACCCACACCATTTTCTAAAGTTCCTTACCTCCCATTATCACCTTGTCTCTACTCCTCCTTTTGTTTTAGTTCCGTCCAACCAGATTAACCCCTCTTCTCACCCGTTCTGGCGTTAAAATCGCCACCCACTACTACTCCACCCCCTCCTCTTTTTTAGCCACATCTTCTATAAGTTCCCTCATTTTCTTCATGCCTTGGGTGTAAACCGTCCTCCCACACGCTTGACCATTATACTATGCCTTTGGATTTCCCCTTCCCCACTATCACCATCCCATTCCTTTCTAATTCCGTTAATTATACCCCCACTTGCTCTTCCCATCTTTCTCTCATTCTTAGCGAACCGTACCCTCTAGTTATAACCTCTGAGTTATTTTCCTTCCCAATTCACTACTCTCTCTCCACCAGCCACGTCTACGTCAACCCCACCATTTCAAAGCTTTCTAGATAATTCCATAATTCAACTCCTTTATTTGTAATTCCAAACACAACTCTTTTTCTCCCCAACCCCCTTTCCCGCACTTTCCACCCCCGTTTCTCCCCCGGGTCCCTTAGTCCTCCACCTGCCCTACCTTTACCCTCCTATTTCACCATCCCAGTCAAATCTCCTATCCCCTATCCATACTTTCCTATATCCAACCCTTGTCCTCAACCCTTTCTCCCTTCCTCCTTCGCAATCTTCCTGATTTCATCCTGTACCCTTCTTTCCTCCACGGTCAGATCGTCGTCAATATAAATGTTGGTATTTCTCAATCTACCCTTATTCTCCATGATCTCCCTGTTTTCCCTCATAGTCCCCAACCCCCCACCACTATCTCCCTTCCCGTCCCCTTTCCCACGATTCCCTAATATCCACATTTACCCCCACTTTCTTCGTTAGCAAGTCTCTTAAGTCTCTCATCGGGTCCTCCGTTTTTAAACCCCTCACCACTATGTTCCTTTTCCTCATATTCTTCTCCTGCACGCAACTTATCATTAAAATCTTTCCGCTCCTCTTCCCTGATTATTTCCTTCCTACCATGCTCTTCCTCCATAGATCTCATCTCCTCCCTTAGGACTTTTATTTCTTCATTATTCTCCTTTACCCCCTTCGCCAGATTTTCCACTTTTTTTTAACAATGCAATCTTTGATTTGTACTTCACTGCTGAAGATCACATTTTGGGCAGAAAAATAGTTGTGTATACCATCCAGCGTATTAACGTTCACGTCCGCATTGTCATAGACAAATTGGAAAAAAGCTCCTTTTCCTATTGGTTTTGAAAATTCATCTCGTAAGCTCGGCGAAGTTTCAAGCTGCAAAATTTCATGGCTTTTTGGGTACCTCCGCTCGCACAGCACTTTGGAAATTGCAAATCTGGTTTTTTATGTTGGTTTAGGTCCTACCAACATATAAAAAATTGAGAGTGACCGGAACTTTTGCAAGCACAACCCCCTTTTTCATGATTAACTTTACTGGATTGAATCCGTCAAAATAACTAAGAGTTAAAGGATGAATTTTATGGTATGCTGTGATCGGGAGACAGGCCCAATCCAATATTATTTGAAACAGCTTCGTAAACGTTTTCGTTTTGGATTACCTATACGGAAATTTCGTATTTTCGTTTTTTTTTGGGAAACTATCCGGGATGTTTAATACTGGTGGAGACGCCTGATTTACCATTCATTAAGTTGTACAATAATATTTGTCCGAAATAGGATATTTTAGATAAACATAACTTACGCACCGGTAAATTACTTTCCTAATTGATACGGTATGCTATTACATATTGTTATCGAAAGGGTCGGTACGAGTATACTAATTTGATTACAGAAAAGGGATAATTGGGAGCCGTTAATTTAAATTACATGTATATGAAGAGATTTAAACATTTTACTCACTATCCTACAACTCGTAGGGTAACGGCTTTTCATTATAAATTAACAGGACTAGGAGGAATGCTAATTAATCCTGAAGTGCACTACTCTGGTTATTTCCATGTTGACTTTACATATACATGTATTCTCACGAAGGTTTCCATTGAGAGTTACTAAAAAATAATTATTAATATTCTAGCTGAAGGGTAGAAAATAATTCAAATGTAACTAAATTATTTCAGTGAAAACTTTAGCAACGTAAAATCATTCCTCGCATACATATGCAGGACGCATCATACTCCGTAACATGTTTCTAATAATTAAATTAATCCATAGTCCTGAATAAGGAGTGAGGAGAGGAGAAATACGTCTTGGTGAGCGGATAAACATGGCAGATTGTCTTAATTATATGTATAAGGTAACAATTCCATTCGGCACGCCTGGAACTTGGAAGAATAATTCCAGTAAAGTAATAAATCTTAATGGAATAGTGCATTTCAACGTTGGTTCCAAAATCACCAAGGGTACCGGCTCTCGGACAAAGAATGACCGTGTTCCAAGCCGAGGTATATGCGATCCTGATAGCTGTCGCTCAGGTATTAAACAAGAACCATACTAAAAGGAAGGTCCTTGCAGTTAGCGACATCAAAGCAGTGCTAGCAGAACTGAAGACTTGACCTTGAATGTACACAAATGTTATTCCCACCAGGCGAGTGCAAGACTAGTATGAGTATGAGCACGTGGAGATGACTTATAGAACCCGAATCGGCCTCTGGGATTACTTATAACAAAGCCAAAAGGAGATTCGGGCACAAAAGGGAATTGCAGACATTGGTGGAAAATTCCAGGACTGAACCATTCCAAGATCTTACTGGAAAATCCAAACGAAGACTTTAGATTTTCCAAAAAGATCTTGGAGTGGTTCAGTCCTGGATTTTTCCACAAATGTCTGCTAACGAAGACTTAGCAAAGTCCATTTTAAAATTAACTAGGACGAACATAATTGGTCACCGTCCACTACCGTCTGAAGAAACACCTTGCACAACACGAGACTGACCAATGGCTCGTTATGCAGGGGTGGTAGCGAGGAAACCAAACGCCATACTCACAACATTTACCAGTGTGTGGCAAGAGAACATTTACTTGGAAGTGGGGGGAAGGGGCGCAGTAGGTCAAAATGACGCAGTGCAGAATCCACTCGAGGCCATCTCTTGAGGAATAATAATGATATTCAATTAAAGGAAATTACAGGAAAAAGGAAACGTGGAAACTTAAAAAAACTAAGAGAGAGAATGAAGTATAAGTACAATAAGTAGAACAATTTTAGGAAAAGAGAAACCCCTAAACATTAAAACTGAAATAATAGAAAATGTAATAAGACTAATAGTGTATAACGGCGAAAGATGGAAACAATGAGTTTCGGAAAATAAAATCAATAGAGACAAAATAGGGAATGGGCATACTGACAGAAGTTAGGGGATAAACCAGTAAAGCAAAAAATAGTTCAGGTGGCATCGTGTGTCGTATGCATTTTGTTAGTATGGAATACGAAGACACAGCTTCTTCTCTGATTAAGGGGTCTTAAACGTAATTACCGTATGACGACAATAATTAACAACAGGTTTCAATTAACCTTATGCTGGGTAGGTTACAGAATATAATATATCAGCAACCGACTTGTTAACTGTACAAAAGTCAAAAGTGTAATCAAAACAAATCTTACCTAACTTTAATCGCAGTAGTGGTGATTGCGCAACGGCAGTACTGTTGAATTACCGACTGAAATATAACAGTTAGGAACTTGAGATAGTATCGAGTGTTGACATTAACTAATTAGCAATTGGCCTTTTGAGTTTTCACTTTCAACACATTAAATTCATCAAGGTAAACGATAACATGAATTACCAAAGTAATTTTAAAGGTAGTAATTAAAGTTAGGGAAAAATTAATTAAGAACGTAACAAAATGAATTAAATAAAGTTATTTAAAGTGAATCAAAATGATCAAGTAATTTAGTATAAAACAATTTACGCAATAAACAATAGTCAAATTCAAATAATAATAAGCAAAAATGAGTTTAAGGTAAACTTAGCGATGGTTTCCAAAAGTTAACGGAAGATGGCAGCAGATGAAAATCTTGTAGCAAATAATTTTCTTAATTCGAAAATTCCGAGATAATTAGAGGTGAGATGTTGAACAGCAATTAAGGTTATTATCAGGAATCTAACCATCCACGTTCGTCAGCAAGTAGAACGGAACTATTGTGAGGTAGGAACTCAAATTAATTCTTTGACAAAGTGGCGGTTACACCATCCATATAACGTGAGATGTGAAACGTATAACGTAAAACGCTAGGACTAATAATATGAACTACTCTCAAGAATTTAGAGGAAAACCTGATATTTAATACAAATAATTAGGTACATACCTCGAGGATTAATATTTTTCAGGAGCGCAGCAAGAACGCAATTCGTAAACAATTATTTAATGCACAAATACGTAAAATACGGTTTAATTACACTTGAAATAAGCAAATGATTCCAAATAGACACTAAATTGATCGAAGCTTTCCTCTTAAAGACGATAAATATCAATTTATAAGAAAAATGTGAAGATTTCGGTAGCACTAAAGATGTAACGTTTTGTTCAGCGACACGAACTAGAAAGATACGCCATTAGAAATCGAGCTACATTTTGTGTATTTACGGAAATGTTAGACGGCGGCCCAATGGCAACAAAAACGGGTCAAACGAAAAGAAAAGAAACAGCCAATCAGAGATTAGATGACGTATACTGTAGCCAATTACAATAATGATTTTCGATCGCCGAGCTAGATATCTGTAACGGAACCAACGACACTCTTGTAAACATTTAGAACGCTTCTATGAAGAAAAAAAACAAAAGATGAAAATGGTATCGAGAGCGAACTCTTTTGATAGAATAGAGAATTAGGAAGTATTTTAAATCTGTAAAAGGGAAACTTTTCAAGCAAGTATAATATCCTAATAAACTGTCGGCTTTCAGTTCAGGTAAAAACGGGTTCGTGCAAGAATTAAGTTAATTAAAATTACAGTTGCACGTACAAATCAAGTTTTTTCCATTTTTTTGTATGAAACTGCTTAAATAATTTTTTACATTGGTAATAATTACATTATGCTCGAGTAGCTGCTATTTGGTCATCGCAACTCTTTTAAACCAAATATTTTTTATGTGAATATTACATAAAATATACATAAAACGTATATAAATTCATGTACTACAGATATAAAGAATTTACATCTAATAGACATAGGTATATATTATTTTGAAAATTGCTGACATCCTGACATTAAATATCTCTTATTTTTCTTTCAGTTTTAAATAAATCTAAAAAGCTCTTATTAATTTATATGTATTTTATATATAAATGTGTTTGCTGGGCTCCTCCTATTTCACCATCCCAGTCATACCTCCTATCCCCTATCTATATTTTCCTATATCCAACCCTCGTCCTCGTCTCTTTCCCCATTTCCTCCTTCGCTATCTTCCTTATTTTCTTCCTGTATCCGTCTTTCCTCTAAGGTCAGATCGTCGTCAATATAAATTTTGGTATATCTCAATCTACCTTTAGTCTCCATGACCTCTCTCTTTACTCTCCAAGTCCCCAGCTCCCCCACCACTATCTCCCTTCCCGTTACCCACGCCTCCCTAATTTCCACATTTACCCCCACTCTCTCCGTTAGTAAATCTCTTAAGCTTCTCATCGGTTCGTCCGTCTTTAAATCCCTCACCACTATGTTCCTTTTTCCTCCTATTCTTCTCCTGCTCCTCCACCCGTACCCCCATATACGCAATTTATCTTCTTTCTGTCCTCTTCCCATCTCATTTCCTTCATACCATGCTCCTCCTTCATAGATCTTATCTCCTCCCTTAGAGCCTTTATTTCTTCATGATTCTTCTTTACCCCCTTCTCCAGATTTTCCACTCCCAACCTTAATCTCTTCATCTCTTCCACAATACATTTCAAACTATTTGTAACTTCCTCCATATCTAATTCTCCATTGTTACTCTCGCCTCCACCCTTTTCGGAGATCTCCCTGTCACCATACTTCTCTTGAAAATTGCTTCCCTTTCCTCCTTTTCTCCTTCAGCTTTTTCCTTCTCCACGCTCTCTCTCTTACTTTTAAGAAACTCTTGCCCTTCCTCTAAATCTACTCATCACCTCCTATGCCTTTAGACAAACACCATGCCAGAATAAGAGTCCGTGGTGGAATTGCAATAACCCATAATCGCGCGTCAATATAAAGGTGTATTAGAACCATGGTATTGCTAACGGTGTGGGATCTTCCATGGGATGTTGTGAAGGTATAGCTCTGGGTAGCACATTGCTAATTATTTAGTGATCCATTATGGTTTTCCTTGCAAAGGAAAATCATGCCACTCATTGCATATTGAAAGTATGTTGACTGTTTTCTTTTCTGGTGTAGGTATGTAATGCTGCAACATTTTTGTACACATTGTAGCCTAGTTGGTTTGTTTTACTCCATTCCCACAGTACAAAAAAACGTTTCTGAAATGTTTTAGAAACGTATCTCTGAAACATGAAACATCTCCGAAACAGCGACAGAAACGTATCATACACATAACATAGATGTTTAATGTCCGCCTTCAGAAACCTAGATTTGAAACAACACAGAAACGTTACATTGAAACATTTTATATATGTTTCAAGAAACATATCGAAGAGTAATTTATTGAAATGTAGGAGAAATGTGTCCTTATAAATGTTTCATACGTGAATATTTGAAATGTCTCATATATGTTTCATTTGAAACATACCTGAGTATAAAAAAATTGAGATGTGGTAGAAACTATGGTACCGAGAGCCCCAACTACTCTGAGGGGCTCTTTTCCCAGTGCGCACGCCCTGCAGGGCCCAATGTACTCCGGTGCCTTGTTCCAAGGCCACCTAATAGGAGGCCTTGCTTGTTCTCCAGGGCCGCCAAAATTCTCTTAGTGTAGACTCGAAGGAGATCGGTGATGCTGAAAAATCGTTTTGCTTCAAGTGGGATTCGAACATCGGTCGCTTGTTTAGGAATTCAGAAAACAGCTCCGCAAACTACCTGAGCTACAGACTCGCTGGCAAATAAGCCATTTAGATGTGCTATATTTCCCATCTACTTATGATGAATAAATCTATTGTAATTTAAATTGTAATTTTGGATAAATATGTAAAACACTCACATTGAAACGTGTATTTTTAGTTTCTTATGATATGTTTCAAGTGATTAGGTTTCTAGTACAACGCTACTAAATACAAGTAACATTAACTTTGAAAGATGACTTCAAACGAAACATCACATTTTTAATGAAGTTTCTAAAATGTTATACGTTATCACTAAAGTTGGGATAGTTAGACAAAACGAAAGTTTCAAAAAGGCAGGAAAAAGGCATAAAAAATAATTTAAAAAAAGCATCTAAAAAGACAAAAAAGGAGAAAAATGGCACAGAAAAGCGAAAACTGTCGAGATAAAATCAACACATACATATTCAATTCAAGTATAGACAAACAAATATTTATTTGAAAAAGTATAATTACAGTTGATAAATGCTATCTGCTGGTATTCTTTTTCAATAAAGTTTTCGGGCTAATTAAAATACGCTTAACTCGGCATAATGACTAAATGATGCAATTTCAACAAAGACTGTATGTAGGTGCAGCCTGCAGGTAGAAATAATACAATGGGAAATATTTCAAAGTAAGGAAAATGACTCATCCGAGTTATTATTGTAAGAGGCTTAAATATTATAGACAAAGTTTGTATTCAGTTTGTATACCAAATTCCTTTCCCTTTCAAACAATTTGCTTTCTTAGAAATTACCCAGAAAAATATACCTATATAAAATCTAAAAATTAAAAAATACTTACATTTCAAAAAACTTAAAAAAATTACAGAAAAGGTACTAAATACTTATGCGAAAATATCAAAAAAAAAAAGGTAAAAAACGCAATAAAACTAACAGAAACCAAAAAAGGCAGAATAAAGTTTGCATCTAAAACGGATTTTAAATAGGGTCTGCCTTATGTTTGTCCATTTATAAAAAAACGCATCCTAGCTTTAGTTATCACATTCCAAAAAATATATCACAGAGATATATTTTTGGATACATATCTAAAACGTTCACACCGAAACGTGTATGATGTGTTTCTTACGATATGTTTCAACTGATAAGGTTTCTGGTACAACACTACTAAACACAACTCCGTAACGTTAACTTTGAGATATGACTATTTTGTTTCAAACGAAACATCACATTTGTAACGTTTCTAAAATGTTATACGTTATCACATTCCAAAAAATACATCACAGAGATGTATTTTTGGATATATATCTAAAACGTTCGTGTTGTAATGTGTATGTTTTGTATTTTATGTAACATATCAATTGAAACGTTTATTAGACATTACCATTTATTCGCTTTCGACAGGAATGTACCAGTAATGTGTCTTAGATGTTTCTTAGGAATGTTTCATTTGTAACCCTTATGCAACATTTAGAAACGTTTCATGGATGTACTGTGTTCAGTGGGTTTATAGATTCGATTTATATTCTCTTGAAGTTCTTTACACGACCTTGTGTTGATTAATCGATTTCCATATTTTGAAGTCGTCAGCAATCAGTAAATATTGCAAAGTAAAGTGGATTATTATCAACTTGTTTATTATTGAAAACATGCACAGTACACGTTGTGTGTAAATTATTATTATTCGAACGGTGAAAATTATCGATAACCTTTGTGATGTCTACTGATAAACATATATTTTTAATATAAGAATTTGTGTGGGATTAAAAATTGGGAATATATAGTGAACCTCTTGATAGTGAAGATGAAAACACTCTTTTTGCTTGGTTTTTTCATTATTGTAGTGTCCACAAATCATGTATGTATCTATGGTTAAATTACGATGATCGCGTAAGAGTTACTCTTTAAGGTCCCTTTGGAACTGTACGATATATGGAATGAAATCGTTGATCCATATAACGCCTATTGTGCCTCCAGTTCTGGAATATCAACAGACTTCATACGCGAAACGCTTTTAAGCGCCAGGGTTCCCAATCAAAGTGGTTTTTTAAAATACTTAGTATGCATTTACGAAAAATTGGACCTTTTCGAAGCGGATGGCAATTTTAGTAAGGAAAAGATCCATAAGATGTTCCCTTACATGAGTAAACCGTTTACGGAAGAATGTGTGAATGTTTCCTACAAAGGAAAAAATCGTGTTTCTAAAACATACCTCGCGGCTCAGTGTGTCGTTAATGGTCTAGCCGTATAACCTCTCCAATGAAATTACGTAATGTATTTTTTCCTTCATCGAATTAATTCTTTGCGAAATTACATTTGTGATAATAAATATTTTTATATTTTTCGTTGTAAAGATATTAATAATAAACGTTTTTCATATTGACTATTAGTACATATTCCTCAGATACAACAGGGAACACTCAAACTATTCCCCTGTTTGTGTAGTATGGACACTCATATCTTTCAAAGAAATATAAAAAAGTTAGGGTGAGGTGAAAAAGGAAAGGGTGTAAGTAACGGGGGAAAGATGAGAGGACTAGAAATTGATTAGTTTACAAACAGTTAAAATAGCGAATATTAAGTTAAGCAGATAGCAGTGGAACTGTTTATAAACATTCATATCGTTAGTGTTACGGATAGAGAATAACCTTTCACCTATACATATTTGTTGATACATAAAATATTTAAATGAATTTGAAATGACTGTTAACTAATGATATTTGAATGAATGCATAAAGGGGAGAAGGAAGAAGAGGAAGAGACGACGTCGCAATAATGGAAAGCGGAAAGAGGAAGGAAGAGAAAGAAATCGAGCAAATAAAGGAATTAATTGAAGAGTTGCAATTTTCGCATTGGGCTGATTGTTGTAGGAGTGTATTTGCTGAACTTAGTATTTTGATGCTACCTTGCACATATACTTAAATGATAAGGAAAGTTGTTGGGAATTTTGACCTTCCTTATCATACTACATATATCGAAAGACAAAAATACTCGCCTTGACCTTGTACTTAAATGTCTACTATATATAAACGAGAAGATACACAATTACAATACCAGAGACAAAATGGATGGAAGCGAAATTTAAAGTAGAATTTAAAAAAGTGGCAGTAATAAACAGAAAGAGAGAGAGAAATAGAGAGGTGGGAGGAGAAACAGAATGTCAGTGAAGAGAAGACTGAGGGATACAAGGATATACATAGACCAATAAGGGAAGAAAGGGCAGTCCAAAGAGAAATAATACACAGCACAGGGCGGCGGAAAGAAGAGCGGAAGGAAGGATACAAAAAAATCGAGAGAGATGGAGAAAGATATCTATGAAATGAGAGAACGAAGAACTAGGCAGAGAAGGGGGAGAAGAGGGGTAACCAAAGGGCAGACAACTAAAGAAAAAGGGGGATAAAAAGGAAAGGAGAGCGACAAAGGGCAAGGAAACGGCAAACTGAGTAATGAAAAAAAAAACAAGAAATCGAAAGTGATAAAGGACTAAAGGTAGGTACTGTTGTGGAATGTGGCGGGAATACCGAACAAAGATCAAGAATTCTGAGACTGCATTAGGGAGCAGGATTACAAGAGACATGGATATAGCAAAAAGAATGGGACTAGTGGAAAAGGAAGATGTGAGGGGAATTCTCATGTTTGGTGCAGCACGGGGAAAGGAATGGCAAAGGGAAGTAAAATAACGGGAATAAGAAGAAAATGGGTGAAATAAAAAGAGTAAGTGCAACTGAGACGATGAATTGTAGAAAGGAACATAAAGTGTGGAAGAAGAAAGAAAAATGATGGTTTACAGGAGAGAAATAAAAGGAAAAGGAGAAAGCTGGAACAGATAATAGAAAAGAATTCTAATAATAGGAGGGAACTTTAACGGGAGAATAGGGGAAGGGGGTTGAACACAAGAATGGAAAGGGACGGGAAAGAGTCAGACAGTGCCAAATAAAGGGTGGTTAGAAAAATAATGAATGGGAATAGAGAAGAAAGAGAAATGGGCAAGTTCACGTACATAGGAGGAAGGAGAAAATGTATTATAGACTACGTAATAACGAATGCAGAGGGTGGGAAATGTGAAGACATATCAGGTAGGCGAGAGGGTCGAGTTGGATAACCAGCCCCTGGAACTAGCGATAGAAGGGGGAGAAAGCAAGGAGAGGGAAAAGGAGTACATTACGAAAAATGTATGGTCGGAAGAAAACATAAAATGATGACGGCAATAATAAAAAAATATGGGGAGGGGAAAGCTTTCCGGGAAGATGGAGGGAAGAACAAATATGCCCAGTACATAAAAAAGGGCGATATACAACATATTGAAACACATGGCGAATAGTGAATTAGATAAGAACATGAGAGCGGTAGAATGCAAACCTTGTTGACGGCACGTTTCACTGTCCAAGTTTGTGTCTTTAGCGTCACTACACGCACAGGGTCGTCGACTGCAAGATGGACGGAGATGATTCTCTCTGAGGCTCATTGTAGAGGATGTTTTCTTTCGTCTTTGAGTACAGCAAGATCGCCAATTTGAACGGTTGATCCGATCCCATTTGTTACTATTTTACACGAGTTTGCTGTTGAGATACACACTTTTTTTTCCGAAATCCCCATAGTGGCCCTATAGAACATAGGCGTGCGCCGGGCCGTTCGGGGGCGAACGTGTATAATGTATAAGATTATTTCTTACTTTATAATTATTTTTTATTATTAAGTAGCGTTTTCCTACACTTTCGCCGGTCGCCGACGACTGCGACTGAGTAGCCGCGACCAATTCGACCAATGCATTTTAAACCTGCCTGTTTTCCTACCTGCTACCTAGTGGTTACGACCAGCGACCGGTCGCTGTTCGTCGGGTAGCGAGTCACCGGCGCCGGACCCGTCCGAGAGCGGTGCCGCGACTGATTCGTCGACGAAAGTTAACTGTTTTTGCATTTTGCTCGGCATTACTGTAAATTACAAGAAGTTAAAAGGAAAATGAGATTTTCTTCATGCACCTGATAACTTAATAACATTCAAAGTAATGACTTTTACAGAAACATTCCTTATTTATTGTGGCTAGAACAGATCACCTTGAGCGACGACCACTTAAATGGCGCGGGCTAGTAAAACGGGTTTGACGAATTAGGTCGCGGCGTCTACCAGTCGTGGCGACTCAGTCCGGCGACCGGCGAAAGTGAAGGAAAACGCTACTTTATTTTTAATTACTATCAGGTCCGAGCCCCAGGGCGCCCACCCCAAGCGCCCTAAACCGGCGCTGATTATCGACAACCATTGCAATGTCTACTGATAAGCACGTAATTTTATTTTGTAATGTAAGAATTGTGTGATTAGAAATTGGGATTGTATAGTGAACGTTTTGATAGTGAAGATGAAAGCGCTCCATTTATTTGCCTTTTTCATCATTGTAGTGTCTACAAAGCATGTACGAATGGTTAAATTACGATGATCGCGTAACAATTATTACTTTTTTAAGGTCCCATTGGAAGTGTACGATATCTGGAATGAAATCGTTGATCCATATAATACCCATTGCGCCTCAAGTGCTTTAATATCAACAGACTTCATACGCGAAATGCTTTTAAACGCCAGAGTTCCCCAACAACGTCGTTTTATGAACTACACAGTATGCATTTACGAAAAATTGAACCTTTTCGAAGCGGATGGCAATTTTAGTAAGGAAAAGATCCATGTGAGATTCCCTTATATGAGTATACCATTTACGGTAGATTGTGTGAATGCTTCCAATAAAGAAAAAAGTCGTGTTTCTAAGACATACGTCCTAGCTCAGTGTATCGTTAATGGTCTAGCCGTCTAACCCATTGAAATTACGTAACCATGGTATGTTTTCCTCTATGAGATTTATTTTCTGGGAAATTACACGCGATTAGGGAATACTTAGAATATAATCATTTACATTGTACTTAATTTTTTGTAAGGATATTAATAATAAATGCTTTTATATTGACTATTAGCATTCCTTAGATACAGGGAACACTAGACCCCTGTTTGTGTATTATTGACACTCATATCTTTACAGGAAATATTAAAAGTTTACTTATTAGGCAACAATATTTAGCATGCTAAAGTGGTACAAGAGCTGGGTGATTATCCGTATATTTGATAAACTAGTTATTCTTATTTTAGGTGGAGGAACCGACACTTAATCAACTAATTACAACAATTTTTTTTTTCTTAAATTATACTTAATATAATTTGGAAGATATTGAGATCTTAAATTCGTGTGTTGAGTATGGATGAGGTAGGATGTGCTTTACGCAGATTAAAATGTTACAAGTTGGTTATTGAAAGGAGTTTTTAAGTTTGACTTAGGGCGAAGTGGCAAAGGGAAGGGTGCAAGTGACGTGGGAAGAGTGAGAGGACCAGAAATTGATTTGTTTACAAACACAAAATATATTAAGTTAAGCAGATAGCAGTGAAACTGTTTATAAACAATCATATCGCGACGGTTACAAATAGAGAATAACATTTAACCTATTTTTGTTGATATATAAAATATTTAATTGTAATGGAAAAAGCGAAAGAGGGAAAGAGTAAAACAAAGAGGGAAGAAGAGGAAGCGTAAAGGCAAAGATTATTTGGGAAAGGTAAGAAGGTATTAAGGTCATTAGATATAAAAAAGTAAGGGTAGGAACAAGGAGAGGACTGCGAAATAACGGAAAGAGAAAGCAAGAGAAGGGAATGGAGCAAATAAAGGAATTAACTGAAGAGTTGATGAAGCAGATGGAAGAAAACATTAAGGAAATAAGGAACGAATCAAAGAAATGAAGGAAGAAATGGGAGAAAAGGAAAACAAATGGGAGTCTTTTTGGTCAAGCTTGATACTGAGCACACAGAACTCTACCCTATAAATGCTGGAGTACCACAAAGTAGTGTCCTAGGGCCACTGCTTCATCTGTTATATACTGCAGACCTATTTACAACAGCAACCCTTGCAGATAACACAGTAGTTCTATGTTCTGACACTGACCCAGTAATTGCTTCTCTCAGATAGTACAAACCAATCTAAATAAAATTAAAGTATAGCAAGAAAAACAAATACAACCAAATCGGTCCACGTGACGTTCACCACACGAAAGGAAACCTACTCCCATATCCAATTATATAATCAACATCCAACAAAAAGAAGACGCCAAATAACTAGGTCTGTATCACGACTGGAGAAAACACATTTTGAGTAAAACACGTCGGACTAGCTCTTTATAACATGTATTGGTTCATTGGACGTACATCTAAACTTACCTACCATCGAAAACAAGCTGCTGCTTTGCAAATTTATTTAGAAACCAATTTGGTCATACGGAATGCAGCTCTAAGGCATAGTATCTTTATCCAATATAGAGATACTTGAGCGATTCCAAGCGAAAGTGCTGAGAATAATAGTGAACGCACCTTGGTTTCTGTCCAATGCAGCCATCAGAAGAGACCTTCAAATCCCTTCGGTTAAAGAAGAAATTCGACATTTCAGCCAACGCGACTGCGTGCTCACTCCAATGACCTATCAGTGAACCTTTTAAATCAATCCATAGTCAACAGAAACCCGGGGAGGCTTGAAAAGAATTAAACAAAAGGGTTTTTTCTAAATTTTGAAAAAACGGTAAGGGCTAGGAAAAAAAATTGTTAATCAAAGTTACAGAACTGTAAATTTTACACAAAAATTATCCTTAATTTTTTTCCGTATTATTAAAATTAACAGAGTTAGGGAGGTTAGAAGGTAGTGGATGATTGTTACAGCTTCAAAAAATCATAATATTTAGCTACGAAGGTCCAAAATTCTCTCTTATTTCCTATACTCTTTATCCTCTCCTCTACTTCTTTTTTATATTCTCTTTTTGTCTCTTCGCATCCTTTGTACTTTCTTCTCAATTCTGTGTACTCCTCTAAGCATCATTTTCTCCATTTCTTCCTCCCTTTTCTAACCTCTCTTTTTGCCTTTCCGCATTTCCCGTCCTTTCTTCCTCCTACCCCCCTATATCACTTTTTCTGTACCTTTTCCTTTCCACTCCTTCATTCATTATTCTTACTATTCTTTTTACTTCCTCTCCCACCTCCTTCTCGCTTTCTTGCTCACCCTCCAACTTCTTTTTATACCTGTCTATACTTTCTTCTGTCCATATCTCTCTTTCTATTCCTCCCTTCCCTCCTCTTTCTGTTCCACCTCCTCCTCATTTATGGACACTTTTATAGGTACATGGTCCGATTCTTCTTCCCCCCTCTTTTCATTTTTTCTATACTCCCCAGGCTCTCTTCAATTACCACCACATAGCCAATTACAGACGCTCCTCCCCACTAATATACGTACACTTTGCTCTTCCCCCTTCCTTCATATTTCCGTTTATGATCATCCATCTACTTTCTTCACACATTTCTATTAACCTTATTCCTTGTCCGTTTATCTTTTTATCCAAGGATGTTCGTCTTACCTTTTCCCCATTTATAACCATCTCCCTTGTTCCCCTGTACTTTTCCTTGTATCCTCCATCTCTTTTCCACATATCGTCATCACTACATACTTTTCCCCTTGTTCTGTGTTTATATATCTTGTTAGCACCCCTTATATTTGTTTCTCTTCCTCCCCTTCTTCCTTTCCCCACTACTTTTTCACTCCCGTCACTATTCCCCCTTTTGCCCTCCCCTCTTATCTCTTTCCTTACTGCGAATTGGGCTCTCCAATCAAACTTCCCTGGGAGCATTTCCTTCCACTCCTCCCAATCGTTCCCCTCCAACCATGTTTCTACTACCCCTACCATCTTAAACTTCTTTATATAGTCCCTTCCCTTTTATCCCCGCCACATTCCAAAACAACAATTTACTTGTCCTTTTTCTTTCCTCATCCCCCTTCATTTCCTTCCCCTTTTACTTCTACTATCCCTTCATACCCGCCCTCTCCAGTTTTCTAGTTCTAGTTCTAGTTTTTTACACTCTTTCTCCTCCCCTTTTTTCAATAAACACTGACAGTACAATTCTAAATACATACACTTTAAATAAAATATGTCTTGCTATCCTCACCAATCCACAACAAATATTGTACCAGGTAAAGTAATTTATACCTGCCTGGAAATGAAAGGTAACAAAAATGTCCAAAGCTACAAAGTAATTTATAAAATAGTAAATACAATAACAGTAAAAAAAATTTGTTTATTGAGTTGCGTCGCTTGAAATAACAATTTGAAATTGTTATAACTTTGCTATAAAAAATAAAAAAAAATTTATCTCTGAGATAAAAGTTTATAATTTTTGAAACAAATACAAAAAAAAAAAAAGAATATCTTATGTTTTTAGCGAGTTATGATTTTTTGAATCTGTAACTATCATCTCCTACCTTCTAACCTCCCTAACTCTGTTAATTTTAATAATACGGAAAAAAATTAAGGACTATTTTTGTGTAAAATTTATAGTTCTACAACTTTGATTAACAATTTTTTTTCTACCTGTTTTTTCAAAATTTAGAAAAAAACCTTTTGTTTAATTTTTTTCAACCCTCCCCGGGGGTTAAAAAAAATTCTTCACTATCATTTTTTAAATACTTCAGAGTGACATATGAAAAATTCCTGTACTTATCTCAAAATTCGCATTTTATGGTCTATTTTCTTGCACTGTTAAAAAAATTTCTTTTTGCGATATTGGGAGTCATTAAAAACTGATATTGATGAAATTTTAAGAAGGTATTGACAATACTGTAGGTCGTCGGTTAAAGATAAATACGTGTCAGTCTACATACTACTATCGAACACTATTCGTAACCTTGTAGTCATACTTGAATCCTTGAACACAGGATGATGTGGCAAAAAAATAAAAGCTGTTACCAAGATGATAATATTATCTCATTCATATCTCATACATATTTTTACAAGATAATATGTACATATCTATATTTCTCTACTTACTTAAGATTTATTTATTTATTTAGTATTTTACCTGACAACAGACATTCATTACCAATGATAGTCCACAGGATGCATTTATTCAATTATCTTTTACCTTACCCACTAGATTTACAACCAACAATATAAAATAAACTAGATAACAAATACAATATATAATATTAAAAAAATAAAATGAAAAAGGTACAGAAGCATAACTAATTGAGAAACCAGCACTCCTTGATATGGTCTTCCTACATTTGGACACATTGAAGCTTAGTTGGTTTGCTTCACTCCATCTATAGATTCGATTTGTATGTTGTGAAATTTTATCAACTTGTTTATTTGAACACATGAAGGCTCATTGTGCAAATTATTGTTGCAAAAGGTAAGAATTATCGATAACCTTTGTGATGTCTACTGATAAGCACGTAATCACTATATAATAACCGAAAGATGTGTATACGTGTGTGTTGCTGTGCACTTTTCCGACAGTCGCCGAATCCTGACGAATGCGGATGTGATATTTTAAAACCAAAGCTATTATAAATTTATAACCTACAAATTAATGCTATAGATACCCCCGCAAACCACGTAAATATCTGCACTAATTTTTTTCAAAGTAAGTTTCAAACATTTTAGTATAAAAATCCGTCATCTTATACAAGCGGTATTTGTGTCTAAATATATTTTCTTTACTTAGAAAATACGTTCAAAGTTTCCTTATGGAGATTACGTGTAAAATAGAATTCGCTATTTGTGCTTATTTTTGGGTGAAAATTTTGTGTAAATATGCAAAGTTTGTCTGTCCGAGGTCCTTAACCCATTTCGAACACTAAAACAATGCCAGAAAGTATTTTCGCGAAAATTTTCAAAATGACAAGTATCGGAAACTTTTTCTCGATAACATGGAAATTTATTTATTTCAAGTTGAAAAGTTATTCAAATGATGAAAAATAATTCTATTATGCCTCGCCTTAACATTTTCATGGTTAAAATGATGTAAAAAGTAGTAACAGCATTCATCGTAGACTAATTTATGTGTCCCGATACCTTCTTTCGGTAACTTTCGAAATGTACATGTTTGTGTGCTTATTTCGAATTTAGAGATTTTGAACGATGGACGATGTCGTAGGTAACATATATAGTCGAATGTTTTCACCGAGAAAATTGTTTTTGTCTACATATTTATCTTAATATCTATTGATGAAAGCAGGTGGCAAGTGTATTGTTACGTTACACTATACCAAAGAGAATACCTATACTTTGACTATACTTCTAAATATACAACTTATATTGTAATTAAGAGGAAGTAAAATCCATATTTACTGCTGTACATATACGTGTAAATGATGCCTTTAGTTAGTGAAATAAACCAAAATTTGAAACTGTTTAAGGTAGAGAAGGTCTTTCTATAAAACAGATGTTATGCAACGTTAGACCAGCTTCTATTTGTACATTTTATGTTTTATGGTATTTTTAGTTTTACTATAGTTAAAGATGAATGTTAAAACGTTCTCCCTAAGGCCATTCGTATTCCCCAAAAGCTGCCAGTGTCCAAATTGAGTTCTTTTACATTCAAAATCCATCCTAAAATATCCTTATGAAGTTCACACGGAATTTGTCATATTTTCGTTAATTATTGGGCAAAGACTATGTGCAAAGTCGTAATTAACATTGTGAAAGTGCCATTATGTATTTTTGGTCTCAAAGGGAAGGGAAATTAAATCTAAAAGAAAAATTAAAAAAATCACAGTAATAAACAAAGAGAGGGAACTGAACAACTGGTGACTGAAATAGATTGATAGATTGCTTTATTTGGTTAAATAATAATTATGTTTACAAATTGATTTGTATTTACGGCTAAAAACAGACCAGCTACTACAACCCGAATATGCCTCTACTCTCTTTGCCCTCCTATCTTCCCTCAGCTCCTTCCTTTGCTCATCCTAATAGAACCTTACTCTTTGGCCCCTTATCTCTTTCGACTCTCGCTATTTTTCTTAACTCCCACTGCACTCGCCTTTCTTCTATCGCTAGATGAAAATATTCGTACCTTTTAACCTCCCCTTACTCGCCATTAACTCCCTCTTCTCCTCCCACCTCCCCACTTCCGCCACAATAAATTCCATTTCCGTTCTCCTACCCGTGCACTCTTTATCTCCACCTTCGCTCTTATATATCCTACCAGTTCCTTTTCTTGATCTCACCCACCCCACTTCCTCTAACAATTATGTTGTTCTTTCTTCTAAACTTTTCGTATTTTTCAACATCAGTCTTCACCTGTCTCACTCATTTACTTTCCTTCCTCCATTCCAACTCATTTGTTGCATGTTTGCCCCTTATATCTCTTACTTCCTCAATCCTTGCAATCTTTATCTCAACTTTTTCCTTTATACATCCTACCAGTTCCTTTTCTGGATCTCCCAACCCACTTCCCCTTACAATAATGTTGCTCCCCCTTCTAGAACTTTCCTGTTCCTCAACTTCAACCTTCACCTATTTTATCTCCTTCCTCCATTCCAATTCATTTCTTGCCTGTTTGTCCCTTACATCTCTTACTTCTTAATCAACTCCTCCTTGCCTTACACGCATCATTTCTTCATTGTTCTTTTTCAGCGCTCTCCCCCTTGTTCTCCATATCCCTCCTCATTAAAATCATCTCCTTCGCCATGCAGTCCAATATGCTAATTATTATCTCATCCAGCTAATTCCCTTATGTCCCTGCCACCTCCTTATCTGCCTTCTCTCTTGGAGAACCTTTCGTCCCCTTATCCTTCTCCATATCCCTCCTCATTAAATTCATCTCCTTCGCCATGCAGTCCAATATGCTAATTATCTCATCCAGCTAATTCCCTTATGTCCCTGCCACCTCCTTATCTTCCTTCTCTCTTGGAGACCCTTTCGTCCCCTTACTGTCTCCTCCCTACCTTTTCCCTTCACGGTCTCCCTTTTGCTCTTAAGGAATTCTTCAAGCGAACCGGTGCTACCCGCTCTCCCCCCCTTTCTCCGCTCATCACATTTAGACCACCTCCTTCAACCATCACCTTGCACCTTACAAAGCTGTCTATTTATCTTCTTTATTATTTACCTTCTCCGCACATTCCTTCTTCCTTTTCAACACTCTGGAGACCAGAACTGCAACTTAGATACGCATTATTAAGTTATATTAAAGTGGCAGAGTCACGGTAATATTGGGAGTTTCTAATGACAAACCCTAGCGTTTTGAACGAATCGTGACGCTTGAATCAAATCGCACCCCAAGATCCATAGGGTCTTCCTTGCAAAGTAAAATCTTACTAGTCATTGCAAATTGAAAGTTGAATGGTTTTCTTTCTGGTGTATGTGACGCTACATTTGGACACATTGAAGCTTAATTGGTTTGCTTCACACACAAAATCTGAGCCTATGAATGGAGCAAAGGGCATTACATGGGGTTCCAAGATCTCAGATAAGTACCTGTATGCAGTCAGACTCAGAGAACCGCCATAAATGATGACCAATGATGTCAGAGTTATACCACACCACACCATAACAGACCCTACAACGTATGACACCGTTTCGGTAAAATTTGCTTGATGGTAACGTTCACCTCGATACCTCCACATCTTTTCCCTCCCATCGATGAAATTCACGCAAAAACGGCTTTCGTCGGGGAATAAAACTCCATTCATGAGACCAATCTTGATGCTAACGAACGCTAATCTTGCAACTCGATGCCTTACCTTAAGTTTTGGCGCTTTTGATGACCTGTATGACTTCAAACCAACTTCGTTTAAACTTCTTCTCACTGTTCGTTCACTTACGCGCACGTTACGCACTTCTTCCAAGAGATTTCGGGTCTGAACAGCCCTAAGAGTTTGCACCCTTCTGTCTGACCTTCTTCAATATTATTGTTACAGCTCTGGCGACTTCAGTTTCTTCACCAGTTCTCTTGTATGACTGTTATCTCTATTGTTGTACTTCTGCGTATACCCTAGGTATCTCCATTCATCCACCCTCTCTATCTCCTCTTCCTTCACCACTTGATCTTCTTCCTCTCCTTCTTTGAAATACAATTAGTTTTGTCTTTTTCACATTCGCCCTTAAATCCTTTTTTTCCAAATACCTTTTCAAAACTTCTATTTCTCCCCTCATCTCACCCTTATCTTTTGCCACAATCGTCCGTGTACGCCAGTACCCACACTCTTCCTATGACCACCCCCCCTCTCTGCTGCCCCGTCATAGCTTCCTCCAGATCCCCTATGTAAATGGAAAACAGGCTAGTGAATTTTTATTAACTTGTTTATTAGAAAACATGCAGCTTCACATTATGCGCAAGCTATTATTGCAAAAGGTTAGAATTTACGATAACCTTTGTGGTCTACTGATAAGAACGTAGTTTTTAATATAACAATTTGTGTGTGATTAAAAATTTGGCATTGTATAGTAAAAGTGTTGATAGTGAAGATGAAAACGTTACTTTTACTTGCTTTTTTCATTATTGTAGTGTCTACAAAGCATGTATGTATGGTTAACTTACGCTTACGGCGTAACAATAATTACTCTTTAAGCTCCCTTTGCAAATATACGATATATGGAATGATATCGTTGATCCATATAATACCTATTGTGCCTCAAGTGCTGGATTATCAATAGACTACACACGCGAAATGCTTTTAAGCGCCAGGGTTCCCAAACAACATGGTTTTATGAAATACATAGTATGCATTTACGAAAAATTGAACCTTTTCGAAGCGGATGGCAATTTTAGTAAGGAAAAGATCCATATGAAGTTCCCTTATATGAGTATACCATTTACGGAAGTATGTGTGAACGTTTCCTACAAAGGAAAAAGTCGTGTTTCTAAGTCATACCTCCTGGCTCAGTGTGTTATTAATGGTCTAGCGCTAGCCGTATAACCTTCCCATTGAAATTACGTAACTATGGTATTTTTTCCTCTATCATATTTATTTCTTGCTAAATTACATGTGATTTAAATTTAGAATATAAATATTTTTGTAAGAATATTAATAATAAACGTTTTTCATATTGACTATTAGTATTCCTCGATACAGGGAACACTAAGCCCCTGTTTGTGAAATATTGACACTCATACCTTTACAGGAAATATTAAAAAGTTTACGTACTATAATAGTTAATAATATTTAGCATGCGTCAATAACTAGATGTTATAGTACTATAAGAGGTGGGTCATGATCCGTATATTTGATAAACTACTTATAGTACTTAGTTATCTTTATCAATAACAAACAAATGAAAAAATTAATCGCTTTTTCTTCAATCAAAATACTATTTGAAAAGTATATATTAAGATATTTAATTCCCAAATATTACATATTAATTTGAGATTTCATATAAAATGTTTATATAGGCCTAAAGTCAAGTTCTTTTGAAAAATCATACGCTTTACAGCACTTTTTTATCACTATAATAATAACCGAAAGGTGTGTATATGTTTGTGTTGCTGTGCACTTTTCCGACAGTCGCCGAATCCTGACGAATGCGGATGTGATATTTTAAAACCAAAGCTATTATAAATTTATAACCTACAAATTAATGCTACAGTTATAGACACCCCGCAAACCACGTAAATATCTGCACTAATTTTTTTCAAAGTAAGTTTTAAACATTTTAGTATAAAAGTCCGTCATCTTATTCAAGCGGTATTTGTGTCTAAATATAGGGTGTTTCAGACCACCCGTACCGGCCAAATATCTCGCGAAATACAAAACGCATTGAAAGAAGAAAAAATACGTCTAAACAATTTTTTAAGACTCTATTGTTTGATAGTAATAGGATGTCTAACTTCGTAATCTTAAATAGCACCCCCCAGTTTATTATGCAGATTTGAATTCTGCGTTAACAAATAGGAACTTTTTATTTGAAACATTTTTTGAAGTTCGTGACAGATGGCGCTATGATCGCCGAAAGAAGTTTTTCGGATTACCTATGCTAATTTGATGTCAGTTTTGTTAAGTGACAATCAAAAATGGTAATGCTTTGCAAAAGGGAAGGGGGGGGGAGCTTTATTAACCCCTCCCCCTTCCCCACACCGCCACTTCACCCCTACGGCCCATAACTTAGGATGGGAAAACGCAGCCATTTTAGATTTAAACAACTGTTCAATACCACGATTGAAGAAGTTAAATTTTGTAATTTTTTTTGGTCTTTGATGGAAAATAGAAAAAAAAATTTGAAATACTTTGATTTCACGAGTAAAGAACACATTGACATTCGAGATACGTTTAAATCTAAAATTAGGGGTGAAGTGGCGGTGTGGGGAAGGGGGGAGAGTAAATAAAGGTCCCCTCTTCCCTTTTACAAAGCATTAACATTTTTTATTGTCACTTAACAAAACTGACAACAAATTTTGCATAGGTAATCGGAAAACTTCTTTCGGCGATCATAGCGCCATCTGTCACGAACTTCAGAAAATGTTTCAAACAAAAAATTCCTATTTGTTAACGCAGAATTCAAATCTGCATAATAAACTGGGGGGTGCTATTTAAGATTACAAAGTTACCCCCTCTCCACCCCCCGGGGGTGGGAGTGGGGACATCCTATTACTATCAAACAATAGGGTCTTAAAAAATTGTTTAGACGTATTTTTTCTTTTTTCAATACGTTTTGTATTTCGCGAGATATTTGGCCGGTACGGGTGGTCTGAAACACCCTGTATATTTTCTTTACTTAGAAAATACGTTCAAAGTTTCCTTATGGAGATTACGTGTAAAATAGAATTCGCTGTTTGTGCTTATTTTTGGGTGAAAATTTTGTGTAAACTGTCCTTAACCCATTTCGAACATTAAAACAATGGCAGAAAGTATTTTCGCGAAAATTTTCAAAATGACAAGTATCGGATACTTTTTCTCGATAACATGGAAATTTAATTATTTCAAGTTGAAAAGTTATTTAAATGATGAAAAATGATTCTATTATGCCTCGCGTTAACATTTTCATGGTTAAAATGATGTAAAAAGTAGTAACAGCATTCATTGTAGACTAATTTATGTGTCCCGATACCTTCTTTCGGTAACTTTCGAAATGTACATGTTTGTGTGCTTATTTCGAATTTAGAGATTTTGAACGATGGACGATGTCGTAGGTAACATATATAGTCGAATGTTTTCACCGAGAAAAATGTTTTTGTCTACATATTTTGTTAGATACCATATCTGTTAGATATTATTGTTATTCATTTATATCGTGTTTGCCATTAACTATTATTGTATATTAATTATCAAATGAACTTTACTATTACAAATAAATTAGTTATTAGTTATATCTATGTTTAATCTTAGAGTATTGTTGATTTATGATTGTTATTTGTTATAAGTATTGGTCAGAGAGATTCATTATTAAGTATTAATTATATAGAATTCGTTAAGTAATGTTATAGAGAAGATTTATTATAAATATTATAACCAGTTAGAGAAGATTTATTATAAATATTATAACCAGTGCAATATTATTCTCTTCCGAAGAAAATCCAACATAAATTTGGCGCAGTCGACGGTAGGATCTTCTCAACAATCGATTGGTAACTTAGGACAACGCGGGATTTTAAGAAAAAGAAAATCATCAAACTGCATCAGATCCGAGGTTCGAAATTGGTTGGTGAATTAATTTCCAAAGAAGAAAAAGAACGTTTTAAGGAAGGGGTGAGTGCATTTTTCTGGTTTCACTAATTGTTCAGTAAATTTTATTACTTATAATGACTTCTCCAAATCATCCTAATTCTCAAAATAATAACGAAAATACTCCTTTAAATGTGAGTTCATCAAGTCAAAATTCTAATAATAATTGCAAATTCTCAATTGATTTTATATGTAAATTAATACCTAACGAATTTACGGGCAATAGGTATGAAATAGGGCAGTTTATAGCCAATTGTAATAACGCTAACGAGTTAGCTTCTGATGATCAAAAAATTCCTCTATTATATTTTATTTTAGCAAAGATTTCTGGTCGGGCGAAGGAGCAATTAGCTTGTCGAACCTTCTCCGATTGGGATTCTTTAAAAGCAAAACTTAAAGATTTATATCAAGATAAAAAACATTATTCACAAGTAATGGAAGAATTAAATAATTGTAAACAACATTTTAATGAGTCAGTTCACGATTTTTTCCAAAGATTAGAAATATTAAATTCTAGAGCCCTTGCTTCAGTTAAATTACAAAATCAGGATATTTCTCTATTACAAGGTAAAATACAAGCTATTGAAGAAATTACATTAAGTCGTTTTGTATTTCATTCTATACCGGCAATTTCCCAAATGTTGAGATGGAAAGATTTCGATAGTTTAAATGCAGCTTTCACTGCGGCAATTTCAGAAGAACGTGCTATAAATTTAAACAAATTCAATAAACCAAAATTTTGTAAAATTTGTAAACGGAATAATCATTATGCTTCAGAATGTAGGTCTCAACAACAGAATAAAGATTCATATAAAACAATTCATATGGTACAAAACAAAAATTCAGTCAGTAATAATTCACAGTTTAAATCCTGTAATTATTGTAAAAAACCAGGTCACTTAATAAATGAGTGTCTTAAGTTACAATTTAAAAATAAGATGAAGCAGAAAAATCAAATTCAGAATCAAACTCAACAAAATTTAAACTCAAATAAAACATCGCTTAATTTAAACTCGCAACAATCCACGGCGATGGATCTCATTTCTAATGATAATCTAAACTTTATAAAAACTTTATCTCCAAATTCTAAAAATTATGATAAATCTTTTAAATTTTTAATTGATACTGGTGCAAGTGCTTCGTTAATAAAAGCAAATAAACTTACACCAGATACATATTTTAATTCTAAGGAAAAAACTATTTTACATGGACTTTCTCAAAATAACCCTGTAGAAACGGTGGGAAGTTCCAGTATTCCTTTAGAATTTAATAATCAAACATTAATTGCTAAATTTCATGTTTTAAATCAAGCAACAAACGTTCCTTTTGACGGCTTGTTAGGACAAGACTTTTTGCAGCAACAATTTGCAAAAATTAATTTTGAAAGTAAAGAAATTATATTAAAATCTATCTTTGAACCTATCAAATTATTTACAGAACATTCAGAAAATTCGATGTTAAACAAAAATCCAATTATTAATTATAATAAAATTAAACTTAAAGCTAGAACAGAAACTATTATAGAATTAAATGTAGACAACCCTGAAATAAAAGAAGGTATCATTCCTGACATTCAATTACAGAAGGGCGTGTATTTATCAAAGGCAATTGTAAAGGTTAATGAAAATAACAAGGTAATTGCAACTGTACTAAATACTAGAATAACAGATCAAGAAGTTGAACCAATTTCGTTAGTCTTGGATGTTATTCCACAAAATTTAAAAATATTACGTGTAGAATCAGAGAACGTTAATAAAATTTCATCAAATTCAAGTCGAATAGAATTATTAAGGCAAAATCTCAGATTAGATCATCTGAATAATGAGGAACAAAATTCAATTTTAGATGTCTGTTTTCAATATAACGATATATTTTATTTACCTAATGATCAGCTTACTTGTACGTCAGCTATTGAATACGAAATTAATATTAACGATCCAACTCCTATTTTTACAAAAACTTATCGTTATCCAGAGGTGCATAAATTAGAGGTGAATAAACAAGTAAAGAAAATGTTAGATCAAGGAATTATTAAACCTTCTACCTCTCCTTGGTCATCTCCTTTATGGGTGGTTCCTAAAAAAATGGATGCTTCTGGGGAACGAAAATGGAGATTAGTTATAGATTATAGGAAGCTTAATAATGTTACTATAGGAGAATGATGCTTATCCTTTACCAAATATAGATGACATTTTAGATCAATTGGGACATTCGAATTACTTTACAACGTTAGATTTAGCATCAGGGTATCATCAGATTCCTGTAAAAAGGGATGATCAGCCTAAAACAGCATTTACAACACCTTTGGGACACTATGAATTTACTAGGTTACCCTTTGGAATGAAAACAGCTCCTGCTGTATTTCAAAGACTTATGAATTCTGTTCTAAGTGGGTTACAAGGGTTAGAATGTTTTGTTTATCTTGACGATATAGTTATATATGCTTCCTCATTACAACAACATACATCCAAATTAAAAAATGTCTTTAATAGATTAAAAATAAATAACCTTAAGTTACAGCCAGATAAGTGTGAATTTTTAAAACGTGAAGTTTCGTATTTAGGTCATGTTATCAGTAACACAGGAGTAAGTCCTAATCCAGACAAGGTTAAAGTAATAAAAAATTTTCCAGTTCCAATAGATCAAAAATCTATTAAAATATTTTTAGGCTTAATTGGTTATTATAGGAAATTTATTCAGGGATTCGCAGATTTAGCTAAACCTTTAACTTTACTCTTAAAAAAAGATACACCTTTTAATTGGACAAGTAGTCAGCAACAATCATTTGATACTTTTAGAAGTGTTTTAACTAAAGAACCTTTATTGAGGTATCCAGATTTCACTAGAGAATTCATTTTGACAACTGACGCATCTAATTTCGCAATAGGTTCAGTGTTAAGTCAAGGAAAAATAGGTTCTGACTTACCTATAGCGTTTGCTTCTCGAACTCTTAATAGTCACGAGTTAGCATATCCTGTCATTGAAAAGGAACTCCTTAGTATTGTATGGAGTGTTAAACATTTCAGGCCTTATTTATATGGTAGGAAATTTATAATTGTCACAGATCATAGACCCCTCACATTTTTATTTAATTGTAAGGATGCATGTAGTAGATTGGTTAGATGGAGACTTAAATTATTGGAGTACGACTATGAAATTATTTACAAACCTGGTAAACAAAATTCAAATGCGGATGCTTTAAGTAGAATTCAAATTAATGAAAATCAAGTTCAAAGGTCAGATATAGTAAACGTATCATATCGAGAATTCATGGAAAGAAAGAAAAAAAATATCGTTTCAAATCCTAAAATTACTGAGATTAATGAAAATTTGTTCGAAATATCTGAAGATTATAGTTTGGCTCATTGTGTAAGTAAAGATCTAGATTGCGGGAAAGGAATTGCTAAAGAATTTAAATCTAGGTTCAATAACATAGATTCTTTAAAATTACAATCTCCTGAACTTTTAAAAATTCTTAGTTTTAAAATTGCGCAACGTTATATAATTTACATGGTTACTAAAATCAATTATTTTGATAAACCAACCTATAGCAATGTATTTGCAACGTTGGTCAAATTAAAAAAGTTTTGTGTAACGAATCAAATTTCAAAATTAGCTATGCCAAAAATATCATGTGGTTTAGATAAATTGGATTGGTCAGAAATAAAGGCAATGATACATTATATTTTTGAAAACAGTGGAATTGAAATAAAATTATGTGTAAGGGACTGTACAGTACATCACATATTACTAATTTAATATCAAGCCATGATCCAATTATTCAAAATATAGAAAAAATTAATATTGTAAGAAAAGATGATGTATTTGAAAATTTCATAAGATATCATTATGAAACTCAGAATATTCCTAAAATAGAATCAGCACCGTCTGATAAGTTTTGTCACTTTCCTAATATTCTTTTATATTCTAAAGATTTGCACGAATCAAATTTATTGAGTCACTCCTTAAAAGACTCTTACGATTTTTCCAATGTTTCAGAACCCGATGATTTACATTCATTTGTTAAATTAAAAGGAGACAACAAATCCACTTATATTAGCATTGTTAAACAATTTCATTTTGATAGAATAGAATATAAGGATATATTTTATTGTTTAAGGAATATTAGAACAGATTTAATTAGAAAATCCAACACTGATAAAATTAACCATGTTTTGAATTCGAAGTGGTTCACGAAGGGGTGAGATAGATTGGTACGAAAATTTTCGTACCAATCTATCTCACCCCTTCGTGAACCACTTCGAATTCAAAACATGGTTAATTACGCTGACCGAGCACGTCTCATTCGAAAATTTGAAAAAATGTCTATACATCTCAAGAGACGATTTTGCAATAAATTTAAATTTGTGATGTATTAACTGTGGATCCCTTAAGAAACAATATTTTATAACTTTGATGTATAACTATTTGGCTTGATAATGGGATATGTTATCCCGAAACATGTTGCCATGATGAAAATCGTATAAGTTTCATCATCATCCATCATAAAATACAATTTATTAAGGGGAGGTTGTGTGTTATTTTCGTACCAACTGATAAAATTTATATTCACGACCCAACCATAAATAATAAAAACATAAAAAAGGAAATGGTATGTGAAATGATACATTATTTGTTCAAGGATACAAATTTTCATCCAATACTTTTGCTTAGGGGAAGGATAAATCCTAAAAATCAAGACGAAATATTACAAATTCTTAAAGATCATCATGATTCCAAATTAGCAGGTCATTCCGGATTTATAAGAACTTACAGGAGAATAAAAGAATTTTACAAATGGGAATCTATGAAAAAGGATATAAAAAATTTTATAAAAAATTGTCAATCTTGTCAAAAGATGAAAACAAATTTTAAACCATCTAAAGCACCAATGGAAATTACTTCAACGTCTACATTACCTTTTGAAAGATTAGCTATAGATATCGTGGGTCCACTTCCACAAACTTTAAATAACAATAGGTTTATTCTTACAATGCAAGATGATCTTACAAAATTTTCGTATGCAGTAGCAATCCAGAATCACGAAGCTGAAACTGTTGCACAAGAATTATCAAAATTTATAACTTTATTTGGTATTCCAAAAAAGATTTTGTCTGATCAAGGCACCGATTTTACTTCAAACTTAATTAAAAATTTAATGAAACTGTTCCAAACAAAACACGTATTTTCATCTCCTTATCACCCTCAAAGCAATGGAGCTTTAGAGAGGTCACATTTAACATTGAAAGATTATTTAAAACATTATATAAATGACAAACAAAATAATTGGGATGAATTTATACCATTTGCCATGTTTTCTTATAATACACATATTCACAAATCAACAGGTTTTTCGCCTCACGAAATATTATTCGGGTATAAACCCTTTTTACCAAACAGTATAACTCAGGAACCAACTTTAAATTATAATTATGATGATTATATCATTAACTTAAAACAAAAATTAAATTTATCTCAAAAAATTGCGAGAGAAAATTTAATACAATCAAAGAAAAAATCTAAGATTTATTATGATAATAAAATTTATACTCATCAGTATAATATTGATGACCTAGTGTATATAGTAAATAAAGCTGTTAATCCAGGATTAAATAAAAAACTTTGTCCAAATTTCTTAGGACCCTATAAAATAACAAAAATATTTGATAATCAAACAGTTCAAGTACAAAAAGGCAATAAACTAATAATAATAACCTATCATGTTAATTTATTGAAACCTTTTGTTTCAGATTAAAACATTATTTATATCAGGTTACAACAAATTATTTTGCAACATGTAACGTTATTAACAGAAATGATTACAACCTTAGAGAAATATTATGATTTTTTTAATAAATTCTATAACTTTGGCTAAACATAATATATTACATCCTCAAGTTATTTCACCTTTGTCATTAATGAAGGAATTAGCTCGTATCGTTTTAAAAGAAGGTCAACAATTACCTATTTCATTATCTTACTCGTCAATCCACAAATACTTTGAAATCAGCACTTTAGATGTTATATATATAAATCATATTGTGATATTTGCAATCAAAATACCAATTGTAGATGAAATATTTTATAATCTTTATCAAACCTTACCACTTCCAATGCCTCATAACCTATCTCAATATTATTCCTACATCGATCCATCTTCTCCTTACCTACTTATGAGTAATACGAAGGTTTACTATGCTCAATTGCTGAATCTGGATCAATGTACTAAAGTGTTCACCGAATATTACATCTGTCATAAATTAAGCGTTACAAGAACCATTGAAAAACCTATTTGCGAAACATTATTGTTAACTACAATTCGCAAGGAAATTCCCGAATCCTGTAGGACGAAAACTATTCATGCGGATATGGAAATTTGGCAACCATTACAAGATAATAGCTGGATTTTCATCTTATCTAATGCTATTCGTTTAACAATCACCTGTCCATCTGCTGCAATAGAAGATATTAAAGTCGAAAAAACGGGTATATTAAAATTAAACAAGGGATGTAAAGGTTATACCCCTACCAATATTTTGGAAGCTAACAATGAAATAATATCAAATTATTATCACCAAATTCCAAATTTAGATATCATCGAAGATGATTGCTGTAATTTGAAAGAACACAATTTAACACTTCAATCAATACAGTTACAACCAATTAGATTGACTAATGTAAAACTAGACGAATTGAGGTTAGCATCTCACAAATTGGGACAATTAGATGATATTCTACAACGACAATTAAATGAAAAAATACCAAATTACAAACCTCATTGGTACTCTGTTTTCTTTTCATTATTAGGATCAATTTTAGGACTATTTATAACTTATAAATTGTTAAAAACGTTTGGATGTTTACAAATATTTAAGAAGATTTTATGCTGCTTTTCTCGGAATAAAGAAGAAAATTCCCATACTTTGGCCAGATGCTGTCCAAGGATTTTCAATACAAATATTTCAGGTGTACCTCTTACAACAAATCAACTTTCTCAAATTTTGGAAACTGAAGATAATGAAGCACTAGAATTAAGGGTGCGATCGTGCAATAGTGAAACTCCGTTAGTAATTCAACCATCTGCTAGAAGATCCGTATCACGTACACCAACAATTAATATGAACTAATTGATTTATCACCATAAATCAATCTTAAGGAGGGAGGTGTTAGATACCATATCTGTTAGATATTATTGTTATTCATTTATATCGTGTTTGCCATTAACTATTATTGTATATTAATTATCAAATGAACTTTACTATTACAAATAAATTAGTTATTAGTTATATCTATGTTTAATCTTAGAGTATTGTTGATTTATGATTGTTATTTGTTATAAGTATTGGTCAGAGAGATTCATTATTAAGTATTAATTATATAGAATTCGTTAAGTAATGTTATAGAGAAGATTTATTATAAATATTATAACCAGTTAGAGAAGATTTATTATAAATATTATAACCAGTGCAATATTATTCTCTTCCGAAGAAAATCCAACAATTTAACTTAATATCTATTGATGAAAGTAGGTGGCAAGTGTATTGTTACGTTACACTATACCAAAGAGAATACCTATACTTTGACTATACTTCTAAATATACAACTTATATTGTAATTAAGAGGAAGTAAAATCCATATTTACTGCTGTACATATACGTGTAAATGGTGGCCTTTAGTTAGTGAAATAAACAAAAATTTGAAACTGTTTAAGGTAGAGAAGGTCTTTCTATAAAACAGATGTTATGCAACGTTAGACCAGCTGCTTCTATTTGTACATTTTATGTTTTATGGTATTTTTAGTTTTACTGTAGTTAAAGATGAATGTTAAAACGTTCTCCCTAAGGCCATTCGTATTCCCAAAAAGTTGCCAGTGTCCAAATTGAGTTCTTTTCCATTCAAAATTCATTCTAAACTGTTCACACGGAATTTGTTATATTTTCGTTAATTTTTGGGCAAAGACTATGTGCAAAGACGTAATTAACATTGTAAAAGGGCCATTATGTATTTTTGGTCTCAAATCTATTCCAAAAAGTTTACATTTTACATTTTTTTTAATAATTGGTAAAAATTTACTATAAGTAGGTAGGAACGAATTCGTATATCTAAAAATCTGAAAAGGTCTCTGACTGATCCCGTTATATTTGTGGTGTGGCCCTTGACATGTTTCTTAATGTGCGTATCTCTGTTGTTTTAAAGTCCGTTCTATGGTCCTCACAGCAGGACTTCGCTAAAATAATGGCAGTTTAGGAGCTTAGTTTTCGATGAGAAAAATATATGATTTTAAATAGTGTTAAAATGCATGAAAAAATTGGTACTTTGAAATATTGGTACTTTGGTTCATAGTATGGATCCAATTTATGGTTCAAGGCTAATTGCAAAGAAGTATACCATAACCTAAGGGTTCCCAACACGTGGCTCGCGGCAATTATTAATGTGGCTCTCAGGGATGAAATGTCTAAAAAATTATTGCTAATTATTGCAGGGTGTACAACTAAGAAGGGAGGCCGGCCATAACTCGGAAACTATTTGAGATAGAACAGTGAAATAAAAAATCTAATAATAAATGTGGCCAAGAGAAAATGCTGGAAATTATTTTCAATTTCCTACCATTGCCGCTAGAGGGCGTTTCACTGATTTCAATTTGAAATTCCCATTTTTTGGGCAATTTTCCTTAGGTATTTAAAAAAATATATTCATTGTAAACTAGTGATCAATATCTAAAACTTTGTTTAATTAATTTTTACGATTGCTGTCAAAATAAAGGGAGGTGGAAGTAAATTACGTGTTACTGGAAAAAATCGTGTAACTTCGAAACGGGTTGCTTGAATTTGTCAAGATTCTTCTCGATGTAAAGAGAATGCTTGATATTACCAAAAAAATCCAAAACCACAACAATTTCTTATCTCCGTCTACCAATAGAGGGCGCAACTTGTTGAAGGAACAAAACGGTCGACTTTTCTAAAAAAATTCAAATGGTACCAAGTATTTTTTTCACTGCTATTGGAAGGAACATTAAAAAAGGAATAATTAAAAAAAAAATTATGTCAATAGCTCTCATAGTACCAAAGTTATAGTCAAAAATGTGGTAATATAAGAGACAATTTGAGTTATAAACAAATGAAAACGCTTAAAATGAAAACTTTATGTCAAAGCTGTAAACTAGGTAACAAAGTGACATTATGTCTATTTCGGTTGTTGTATTATAAGCAAAAATGCTAATTTCCCATGGAGAAACATTGCAGCATATTTTGAATGCATGCAAAATGCAACTGTTGCAGGACCACTGAAATTTTGAAAGAAATGAAAGTTCTCATAGCCTACTTTATTTATATTAAGCTTACGATTTGTTTATACCTCAAATTGCCTCGTATATTACACATTTTTGACTGTATCTTCGGTACTATAAGAGCTATTGACATAATTTTTTTTTAAATTACTCCCTTAATAATTTTCCTTCCAAATATTTGGTACCATTTGATTTTTTTTAGAAAAGTCGACCGTTTTGTTCCTTCTATAAGTTGCGCCCTCTATTGGTAGACGGAGATAAGAAATTGTTATGGTTTTGAATTTTTTTGGTAATACCAAGTATTGTCTTTTCATCGAGATCAATCTTGACAAATTCAAGCAACCCGTTTCAGAGTTACACGATTTTTTCTAGTAACACGTAATTTAGTTCCCCCTCCCTTTATTTTGACAGTAATCGTAAAAATTCATTAAACAAAGTTTTACATATTCACTAATTTACAATGAATATATTTTTTTTTCCTTACTAAGGAAAATTTCCCAAAAAATGGGAATTTCAAATTGAAATCAGTGAAACGCCCTCTGGTGGCAATGGTAGGAAATTGAAAATAATTTCTAGCATTTTCTCTTGGCCACATTTATTATAAGATTTTTTATCTCAAATAGTTTCCGAGTTATGGCCGGCCTTCTTTCTTAGTTGTACAGTACACCCTGTACAATACCGCTGTTAATAGCCATAGTTTTTCAAACATTTCTTTAGCGAGGGAACCAAGGAGGAGGCGGCGTTATAATATAATATAAGAACATAATCTAGCGTTAAAACAATATAGCACCTCCTCCTCATTGGTACCGCATCGGATGGACGCTGGTAATCAATTAAACGCACACCTTTTATTGTATTTATTGCTGCATTGTTGACCCCTAGTACAGTTCAGTTCGTACAAAGTAGCGTGCATGGACCTTGGCTTTTGAGAAAGAGCATCGCGTCCGATATTCGGGGCAACTACACTTAACCAATTATCTGCAGGCTCCTTAATAGACGGAAGAGAAGACCAGACTGACACCCACTCCCCAGCAACCATGGTCCATCTCCATCCTTCTGGCTCTGGAATGTTGTCCATCACTGAGCACGCACGATCCCAAACCTGTCCTGCCTGATATGCTGAACGAAGACAAGGCTGCTTTAGTGCCTCTTTTGTTGGGGGTAGACTATGTAGACTGCGACTTTTTGAAGTAAAGAGAAGCTTTCTAACATGATTGACTGTGAAGTCTTCTGAATGTTTGTAGTAAAGCTAGTAAAGCAAAACAGTAAACTTCTCAAGAACTTGCAAAATCTCGTCAGGAATAGACTGTTGTAGTATACAGGTAGCTTGGAAGACTTCAGCAGCTTCAGGAAATGATTTTCACAGTTTCCAGGCCTTTCATTGCAAATGATGACGCTAATCCGGTGAATGTATGAAATCCTCTCAATGCAACAGCTTTATGTTTATCCAAACTTTCAAACATGGAATTAATGTTCATGTAGATATCTCTGACCCTTCACAGCACCAAAGAGAATCCACATCTCCTGAAGTCCCACAGTTTTGAGAACGTGAAAGAAAGAGATTGCCAAGTCAACTACATCAGTATTTACTGTGAAAATTATAATTTTTTTGCTCCATGTTCAACACTGTCTTTAGGGTGGAGAAAAATTCTGCCATCTGCTTCTTCCTGTTGTCTGCATTGTACGCTATCAATTGAAGTTTCATCCGGCCGAGATGAACGAATAATGTCATCAATCTCAGTACTGATGTGAGCCCAATCAATCTTCAAAAATGCACGTTCTCCAAGTAACTTGAGTCAATTACTCCAAGGAATGTAACATTACCCAACATGATTAAATCTTTTCAATTCAAATTTTGTAACATCTGGCACCGGCTAATTAAAACAGGAACACGTACAATGTTGATATCAAAAATAATCCTGCTCATTCAACATTAAAAATACCGAAATATACCTATACTTATCTATACAGATGACGAGGACGCACATCACTTTACACAATCTACCTTACACCCTCCACGTTCTTTTCGTTCCCTTCCCTGGAACTAACCACTGTTTTTTTCCGCTAACACATTTTTTTTCCATCATAAGCACATTCCATTATACATTAACGCCAGTAGCGTAACTATCGCCTCTATACTATTTTCAAATCGGATAAATTTATAGCGGGAAACATTTAAATTCAAACCTGCCAGGTGTGTTACATTACGGTACCATTTTCAACAACAGCTTATCTTTACAAATTTTACTTATAGTTATAGTTTCAAAGATAGTTTTCAAATTGAGCCCGGATGGTATAATATACTTATCTGTTTCTAAAAAGAATGTGATTTAAGAAATACCCAAACAAATTACGTAGTAAGCACGTTCAGCAATAATATCCCATAGTTAAGTAAAAGTTTCTACTTTTCAAACAAGCCAAAAGTCAACTGAAAACCAGGCAAAATGTTACTCAATTGAGATTTCAGCTAGAACCGCATATATTTATATTCATTACTAATTCATGTCCCACTTCTTTGACGTAAAATAAATTCCGTGGGTTTCATGTCATTAAAAAACTTAGGGTTCAGCTTCTAGAAAATTAAAACTAAAATAAAAACGATTCGTAACCGCGAATTTAGCCCAAGTAAACCCAAATTCTGTATCGATCGCTAACTTCAAAAGTGTTTTTGTGCCGCTCCTGCATCATTCGTCAGAACTAATCCATTTTTAATATTATGAACATTGTTAAATCAGTGGAGTACCATTTGTACACACGTTTATAAAGGACACTGCGTTCTTTAATTATGGGGTTTCAGGACATTTGAGTTTTTCCCGATTTAGACAAGCTACTGAAAGGTTACAGGCAGTTTTCCCCCGATATGCAGAAATCATATCAAATCAGAAATCTTCAAATTATATTGAAATGCAACCAGAAATAGTGACGGCCTTAATTAATTTTGATAATTATTAACAGTAAAAATATTTGTTGAATTAGGTAGAGATATCATCCAATTAGCGAAATATGATTTGGACAAAATGCAGATACCTACCCCTAAAAAAAATAGGCCAATTAATTTCTACAAAACAAAGCACATGTACCTACTGCAAAAATAGATTGAGAAGATGACATAATTTAGTTAATGCGCATCGAAATAAACAAAAGCCAATAAAATTAATTAGGTATTGTATGATAATTATAAGTACCTTTAATTGTGCTTTCAACAAAACAGAAATGTAAAGAAACTCAACGTAGATATCGATTTAGATTTAATTAACTTTCTTCGTAATAACGAAGAGAATGCACCACTTTACCCTCGTTAGGTATTTCGACTCGAATCATCGGAAGTTACTTAGGATCGTCTAAAGTTTGTCTCACTCTCACTTTGCAGTACGCAATGCATAGCTCAATGTAAACTTTATGGGAGTTTTTACACTGTGTTGCCACTTCTCGAAAACGCCGCCTAAATTGCTTAAATATGTAAATATTCCCTGAAGACATCATGGGTGAAGAAAATTCGAGTCACTACCTGAAAATATTTCCGTTCTACTACTTGTCCATCGTCGATGGTTAGATTCCTGATAAAGAACTTTAACTGCTGCTCTCATCATCTCACCTTTAATAATTATTACCAAATTTTTGGAATTAAGAAATTATTTTGTACGAGATTTTCATCTACTGCCATCTTCCGTCAACTTTTGGAAACAAGATTTGTTAAGTTTACTAACCTCACATTTTGCTTATTATTATTTGAATTTGACTATTGTTTATTGCTTATTAAATTGTTTATGCTGAATGACTTGATCACATCTCATATTTTGATTCACTTTAAATAACTTATTTAATTCATTTTGATACGTTCGCAATTAATTTTTTTAAATTAACTTTGTTTATTACCTTTAAAATTGCATTTGTCAACTATGTTTGTTGCCTTTTACCTTGAAGAATTTATTTTGCTTAAAGTTAAAAACTCAAAAGACAAGTGCTGATTAGTTAAATGTCAACACTAGATACTGACTTAAGTTCGTAACTGTTATATTTGTGTCGCTGTCCTAATTTCCTGTTAATTAACTCTTTTGTTTAGATAATTCAACAGCACTGTGGTTGCGCAATCAATGCTACTGCGAAGTAAAAGGTGAGAATTGTTTGATTACATTTACTGACTTTTGTACAGTCAACAAGTCGGTTGCTGATATATTTGTATTTTGTGTTACCTACTTTCATTTTATTTTGTTTTATGTAAATTTAAATCGTTTCAAGGTAAAAGTTACATTCAATGTCGTGAAACATTATTTCTGTTAAAACTATATTTAATTGTTCATTGTTACCAGTGTTAACCGTTATATTTGGGTTCATTACAACCACAATTATTATCGTTATTCCAGTGTATTTCTTTACCGAATACCCACATTTTCTTTCAGAAATCACCTCACTGTCACTTCAACCTGCTAAGATCTTCGTAGTTCTGATTACCAGCTTTAATTTCTAAAGAACTATCGTGGTGACCTAAATTTACTTAACTATATTCGTTAACTTGATAACTTCAGCTTTGACTGCCCTCTTTTGCTTGCTGACTTTATGTTCTGTACTCATATCTAGCCAACGCCCATATCGCCCCTTATAACTGAGCTTCCGAACCATTGCATTTTAACACTTTCACTGCCCATTAATTATTTGGGACATTACTCTGTGCCACCTTTTCATTTAACATCGAAACATATCATAGCGTGAACGCACCTCGCGCGGTCCGGGCATACGACGGCAGGAGACATCAACGCGCTAGGCTCTCATCTCCCCACTTCCATTCCGGCTTTATTCCTCTCCGTAGTTCCATTTGAATCTCCACCATTTTTGTTTTTTTGAATTCACCTCCTCCTTTGAATTTTGGATTTATGGTATATCTGCGTCCGTTCCAATTAATTATAGAATCAGTAGGAATTTAGCAATAAATTGTTTAACTAAGCATTCTTGATCAATATCGCACTGCCATACCATATAGGACTCACGTTTATTACTTCAATTTGGAAATAAGGATTTTAATTATAATTAATCTATATTGAAAGCTTCATTTTAAGATACACTTTAAGATTTTGTAATAAATTATTGTATAATTTACTTTTTGTTTAGCTCGAGTTAATTAATTTTCTTCTCTTAAAAAAACATTCTTCCGTACAAATTGGATGATTTGAATTGAAAGTGAATATTGTAACATTTTAGCTTCCAAATTAAATTTCTTAACCGCATTCTCTGAAATTTTCAAATTTAGTAAACTTATTAAGGAAATAAATCTGGCATGAAATTATACAAAAAAAATTGTATCAAAGTAAAAAGTTTAACTTTCAGTTCGATGGTACATTTAATGATATTATCGTTTTACATCAATTCCGTTTAATTGGAGGAATCTTTTACCTATAATTATAATATAAATTTGCAATTTACTTAAATTAGTTACTTCGTAGTCACTTTCTAAATCTAACATTACCTTTCAATTTAATTCGTGTCGTAAGCTCTGTTCCCCGTAAGATAAATATTGTGCAAGTACAATATGTCATGACTTTGAGAAATTTAATTACGTAAGCTCGGTAACCGATTACGTCCTTAATTATGATCCCTTACCTTTTCACCCTCATACATATTATAGTTAACAATGGATACAACAGCATCACACATGTCCTGGAACACAAAGACGAATGAAATGATTAACGAGGAAGTGTGATTAATTATGACATTTAGTGCGAGGTGTGTAAACTCACTTAAATATTCCTCAGCTTTGCCTTTCAAACTTCTGAAATTTAAAACAAGTTTTAGAATTTAACTTTAATAATTAATTACACATGCTTTCAGTGCGTGTAAGCTCCTGCTTAAAAATTCATTGACTTTCATTCTAAATTGATTTAGTATATTCTTAATCCGTTTTCAACTACGAGCGAACGCTGTTGCTTCTATATTTTTAAATTAATAATGATTTCACAAACGTATTTTAATGGAAAGAAGAGTAAGATCGCGGTGGCTATAGGTACAGTTACAGAATTATACCATTAATCATTATAAGCGATAGTTAATTACGAGAGTTCTTAGTCATAAAATCAAGAATGGCACATAACATTAGCTTCACTATAATAAAAGAGGCCATTACCGATTTCCTTCAGTGTCAAAAAGTACTGACGCTTCGTAATTCAAAAAGCACGCGGTATCGATTTTCGTAAGTTGGAAGCTTTGTCCTGAACGAGCTGTCAACAGTTTTGCTCAAAGAACTTGTTCAAAGGTCGAAGGCAACCCCTATTCCAGAACCTTTCAATCAAACAAAACGCCACGTTAAAATCCACTCACATTTTTGTCCTACTTATCGGTACAGTCAAAGGTATTAAAATATTATTGTAATAAAGGTCTATCTCAGCCTGTGAACAGAACGAACCTGATGGGAAATAAAATGGAATCAACTCTGGCTTATTTGATCAAAAAACAAACTTATCTACCTTCAAAACAACACTTATTTTACACACCAATTTACTAAAATTTCTCCGCTTTAAAAAAATCAAAGTAAAATCTCTCTTTTTAAATAGTAAATTAAATTTTGAATTACTATATGTCAAAAATAATAACAAAAATTAGTGCTCATCGTCGCAATCTGCAGTTTCTCTGGTCACTGACTGAAATTTCTTTGTAAACGTTGGAATAAAATGCACTGAAACTTCAAAACGCTTACCATTAAATAACATTAAAAAAATTCTAAATCGTCCCAACCCGATAGAGATACAAAACGTTGATTAGCTTCACTCGTTCCCGAAACTCGTTTCCCAAACTCAACTTTGGCGACTATTCATAATGTGCAACGTTCTTAACACATTAAGTGGGTCACGGTGGGTCAACGATGTCCACTACTTGAGAGAAAAAGAAATGTTCAACCACGCACTTTCTAATTTCAGTGATTTTTAGTGATATTTTGGCGTAGTTTGTTTTTAAGATGGTGGGTACACATTGTCCACCACAGTCAAAATATCTTTTGATAATTGTCATAGAACGAGGTTTTAATTCCTGGATTTGTTTCAGAAAATATGGTCTTGCAGACTTTATCATTTTTGAGAACTTCCTCATTAATCAATGTTAACAGGTTCATTATCAGGAATAATTTGATGTTCAGCTTCTACCGGTGTCTCTACTTCTTCAAATGTTCCATCAAACTCCACTAGTCGTGTATGTTTCAAACTTGTTTGCTGGAAACTAGTAGATGCCACATTCTTTCGCCGACATTTTTTTGGTACCACAGAACTATCGGAATTGCAGTCCGACTCACATGGTTCATATTCAGGTACATGTGGTGAAAAATCCGATTCGTCGGATAGCACTAACTTCATTCCACAATTCTTTCCTGATCTTTCTCATAATAGATTTTGAAAAATCAGCACACTTATACCACACATGATCGCGCCCACGCATGTCCACCGCGTCCATTGGCAAAGTTGTGTCATTGTGGGCGCGGTGGGTCAAAACTGTCCATCAACTTTGTATACGTTTTTTTTGAAAACTCAGTGAATTTTGGAGCAACTGTTTTCCTTTAATTTTATACAATTATATGTAACAATATTTTTGGCCAATAGTGACAGCCAAATAGATATCTTATGGTGGCACTCAAGGTGTTAAAAGAAAAACAAGACACAAGAACATTTTACTTGATATGAGGTTGATGGTTCACAACGAAAGCGTTTAATTGTTTATAACTATAATGGACATGAACATCTTCTTATTTCACAATTCACGCTTTAAAATAAAAGGCGTCATTTGTAAAATGACCACCCCAATTCGGCCGCCGCCCGTTGGTAACGATGTAAGCTCTTTTTGACAGCGCAAATTCCTTTCATTTATCGCTCCTTAATTTCACCCTAATTTCCATTACACCAACTCACAATTTCGGCATCGTATGGGATTTTCCCATCTACAAGTTCAGAAGTGTTTACTTGTTTTCATCCGTAGTTAAAAACTTATTTCTTAGAGAATCGAGAGATGAATGCTATTATCGGCACAAAATATAATGGTACCCTCCCCCACAGTCTCTAATAATTCTTTTACTATGGTCTACTACGACCCCTTTTCTACAGTCTTGCCGTAATCGCCCCGCCGGTTGGCTTGACCACCGCCTATCCTACTGACTAAGTCTCCCTGACTACGCGCCCGTTCTCTTTTCCTAATTTTTTTAAAATTGTTCACTAACTCAAAAAGGGTGTCACCATACAATGTGTAGAATCAACTATGATTCAAAAAAGTGCCAACTCGGTCTCCCACGACGTTCTTGTTTCCAAAACATCTTGCGATTTGCAATATCAGTGGGCGTCCAAATAACGATTTACGTCACTAATGATAACGCAACGATTACCCAGATAAAATGTATGGCCAATATTAAATCCCAATTGAAGTCACGTTGGGAAACGCAACTTATCAAAAACTTTAATGAAGAATCTACAGAAGCGAAAGATGAATGCCATTATCGGTACAAAATATAGTGGTACCCTCCCCCAGAGTCTCTAATAATTTTTTTCTTATGGTCCACTACGACACTTTTCCACAAAATCTTGCCGTTATTTAGTATCACAGTACGCCGCCCGCTGGTTGGCTTGACCACCGCCTGACCTACTAACTGAGTCTCCCTGACTACGCGCCCGTTCTCTTTCCCTAATTTTTTTAAAATTGTTCACTAACTCAAAAAGGGTGTCACCATACAATGTGTAGAATCAACTATGATTCAAAAAAGTGCCAACTCGGTCTCCCACGACGTTCTTGTTTCCAAAACATCTTGCGATTTGCAATATCAGTGGGCGTCCAAATAACGATTTACGTCACTAATGATAACGCAACGGTTACCCAGATAAAATGTATGGCCAATATTAAATCCCAATATTGAAGTCACGTTGGGAAACGCAACTTATCAAAAACTTTAATGAAGAATCTACAGAAGCGAAAGATGAATGCTATTATCGGTACAAAATATAGCGGTACCCTCCCCCAGAGTCTCTAATAATTTTTTTCTTATGGTCCACTACGACTCTTTTCCACAAAATCTTGCCGTTATTTAATATCACAGTACGCCGCCCGTCGGTTGGCTTGACCATCGCCTAACCTACTGACTGGGTCTCCCTGACTAAGCGCCAGTTCTCTTTCCCTAATTATTAGTTAAATTAACTAAATAAACATTATTATTATTTTTTTATTATGTATATATACATATATATTTAGATTATGTGCATTAAAATATTATTTAATTATTATTATTATTAATTTTTTTTTAATTGTTCACTAACTAAAAAAGGGTGTCACCATACAATGTGTAGAATCAACTATGATTCAAAAAAGTGCCAACTCGGTCTGCCACGAAGTTCTTGTTTCCAAGACAGCTTGCGATTTACAATATCAGTGGGCATCCAAATAACGATTTACGTCACTAATAATAACACAACAATTACCCAGATAAAATGTACGGCCATATTAAATCCCGATTGAAGCCACGTGGGAAACTTTAATGAAGAATCTACAGAAGCGAAAGATGAATGCTATTATCGGCACAAAATATAGAGGTACCCTCCCCCAGAGACTCTAACTTTTCTTATGGTCCACTACGACCCCTTTTCTACAAAGTCTTGCCGTAATTTAGCATCATATTATCCTACTGACTTAGTCTCCCTGATTACGTGCCAGTTCTCTTTTCCTAATTTTTTTAAAATTGTTCACTAACTGAAAAGGGTGTCACCATAGAATGCGTAGAGTCAGCCATGATTCAAGAGAGTGCCAACTCGGTCTCCCACGAAGTTCTTGTTTCCAAGACATCTTGCGATTTGCAATATCAGTGGGCGTCCAAATAACGATTTACGTCACTAATGATAACGCAACGGTTACCCAGATAAAATGTACGGCCAATATTAAATCCCAATTGAAGTCACGTGAGAAACGCAACTTATCAAAAACTTTACCTAATGAAGAATCTACAGAAGCGAAAGATGAATGCTATTATCGGCACAAAATATAGCGGTACCCTCCCCCAAAGTCTCTAATAATTCTTTTCTTATGGTCCACTACGACCCTTTTCCACAAAATCTTGCCGTTATTTAGTATCACAGTACGCCGCCCGTCGGTTGTCTTGACCACCGCCTAACCTACTGACTGAGTCTCCCTGACTACGCTCCAGTTCTCTTTTCCTAATTTTTTTAAAATTGTTCACTAACTCAAAAAGGGTGTCACCATACAATGTGTAGAATCAACTAATCGAAAAAGTGCCAACACGGTCTCCCACGACGATCTAGTTTCCAAAACATCTTGCGATTTGCAATATCAGTGGGCGTCCAAATAACGATTTACATTACTAATGATAACGCAGCTATTACCCAAATAAAATGTATGGCCATATTAAATCCCAATTGAAGTCACGTTGAGAAACGCAACCACTCTTACGACCATTGGTCAGTCGCCTTTTACAGTGCCCCTGCGATAGTGTTATTCCCCCCCCGTACGGGGTCAATCAAATCTCAATATTAGAAATAAACTAACGATTAAGGATTAAAAACCAATAAAAAATAATAGCGTTTGTAGAGTGCCCATTATATTGGTAAAGAGCAGCAGTTGTGACCGAATGTACCTAATTTCCAGAGATTACGCTGTTCCAGCAGGATGGTGCTACCAGTCATACTGCTCGTACGTCTATTTCTGCTTTATTTATTTCTGAACCATATCATATCCAAAAGTGGAGATACTGGTTTGGCCATCTAGATCGCCTAGTTTTTCCGCATCCGACTTTTTTTGGATTTTGCCCAAGAGCAAGGTGTACGTAGAGCGACCGCAAACATTAGCGGAACCAAAACTAAAAATTCAAGAAGTTGCACGTATGACACCGAAAATGTTACGGCGAGTAATAGAAAATGTCCAAACAAGACTACATGAATCGTAATGGTGTAAGTATTGATTTTAAAAAATAAAGTGGCATGTCTAACTTAACAGAACATTCTGTAGTGTATTATTATTATTATTATTATTATTATTATTATAGTTTTCTGAGGGTGGTCCCAATAGGTTCCCGCACTGCGACCTTTTGGTCTATTGTGCTCCCCGGTGTTGTCTACCCTTCAAGAATACCTGTATCTTTCACAAAGTCCAGGATTTTAGTAGGGCGAATCTTCCTCTTGTGTATTTTTTTCATTTCCAAGTAGGAGTTCCCTTGCCTTTATGAATGCCTCACATTGGCAAATGACGTGATAGGGCGTTTCATCTGCCTCACCACAACCCCTGCATGTCGGGGTTTCAGTCAGTCCCATGTTGTGCAGGTGTTTGTTCATGCGACAGTGGCCCGTGACCATTTCTGTCGCAAGTTTTATCTTCGTCCTGTTTAGGTTTAAGATGGATGTAGCGTAGCTAGGTCCACGTTTGAGGTTTCCAGGAAAATGTTGGAATGACTCTGTCCTGGGATTTTCGACCAATGTCTGCAATGCTCTTTCGTTAGTATTGCTTGAATCTCCTTTTTGGCTGTGTTATAAGTAATCCCACAAGCCGGTTCGGGTCCTATGAATGGTTTTGCGCCTGCCATTCTCGCAAGCTCGTCGGCAACCTGGTTACCTGCGATTCCCACGTACCCAGGTGCCCACACTAGTGTGACTGAGTTGCACTTGCCTAGTGCGTTTAGCATTTGTGTGCATTCAAGGACTAGCCCTGAATTTACCACATCTGAGTCTATTGCTGCAATCACTACTTTGCTGTCTGTCACTATGAAGATTTTCCTTTTGATAAGGTTCTCTTTTAATAGTTGAGCAGCCGCTGTCAGGATTGCATATACCTCAGCTTGGAACACGGTCGCTTGTTGTCCTAGGCTTGCAGAGTTTCTGCAGCCCCGTCCATTGCTCCCGTATACTCCAAAGCCGGTGCCCTTTGTGGTTTTCGAGCCGTCTGTGTAATACACGATTCCATTCAGCTTCGCTTTACTGGAATTGCTCTCCCAGTCGTGTCGAGTGGGGATTGTTGTCTTAAACAGTTTGATGGGACAAATTGTTTTGGATATCCTCTCAGTATTCATACTAAGGGTTTTGTCTTTGGAGATTTCGTCAAAAATGAGCGAGTGCCCCACCCTTGACGATCCCTCCTCGCCGCTAACTCTCAGCCGGTATGCCCCTCTGAGCGCCTCTGCCCTAATTGCTAGGTTTAGTGGCGGTAGGTTCAAGAGCGTCTCCATAGCTGTCGTAGGGGTAGTTATCATTGCCCTCGTAATTCCAAGGCAAGCCCTCTACGCTGCACCTTGCTAAGTTTCTGTATGTTCGTCTGAGTGGAGGTTTTATGCCACCACACCAGTGAGCCATACGTAATGATCGGTCTGATCATTCTGGTGTATATCCAGTGGGTCATCATTGGAGATAAGCCCCACTTGCTTCCGAACGCTCGCCTGCAGGCCCACAACGACTTTGTGGCTTTGTTCGCTGTCTTCTCTAGGTGCGGTTTGGAGGTTAGCCCTTGGTCTAGCGTTATGCCCAAGTATTTGCATTCTCCCACAACCTGCAGCTTGGTGCCATACATTCCTATGTCTTTTAGCTTTGTCGGCCTTTTTCTTCGTGAGAAGAGAATGAGGTTCGTTTTTGTTGGATTAACCGACAGACCCTCTTCTCTGCACCATGCGTCCACTAGATTTAAAGCTCCCTGCATCACAACTGATACGGTCCCTTCAAATCTGCCTCGTACCACAATCGCTACGTCATCGGCATAGCCAAACGTGGTGTAACCTGCCTCGCTTAGTCGCATCAGCAGTCCGTCCACAACCAGGCACCACAGTAGAGGAGAGAGAACTCCCCCCTGTGGACATCTTCGTGCGGCCCTGACCACTACAGAGTCGTTATTAAGCGAGGCTGTAACGTTCCTATGTTTTAGCATGGTATGTATCCACCTGCGTACGGCAGGTTGTACTCCCTTGCTTTCCATAGCAGTTTTAATTGATTCTAGAGAGGTATTATCGAACGCCCCCTCTATGTTTACAAACGCCCCTAGAGCTACCTCCTTACAGGAGATCGCCCTTTCGGCTGTGTCCACTACTCTGTGGATGGCGAGTTCACAGGATCTGCCTGGTTGATATTCACATTGGTATTTGCTAATGGGCTCAAGTCCCAGCACCTCTTCCCTAATGTGTCGCTCAATTAGTTTCTACAATAGTTTTAGAAGAAGCGACGTTAGACTGTTAGTCTGTAGTGTAAATACATTAATGCTAAAATAAAAACTTATATTCGAATGTGTATCCTTTTTCCTCAAAAATTAATTTCACTAGCTATAATACTTTGTTTCTTTTAGTTTATGAATTTTTATTTTATAGTACATTTTCGTTTTAGATTTTCCTTTTTCAGCTCCCTTCTGCTTCATTACATCCATTTCTATACTTACAGCAAAAATCACTTTCAATTTTCGCATCTCTTGTGACCTGTACCATTTTTATAATTTTCCACTTTCCTTTCTTGATCAAAAAATAATCATTTATAGACCTTTTATTATTTTCTTCTAGACTCACGAGCTTTTGAATATCCTCATATTTCAACTTGGTATTGCTCAAAAAATTAAAAAAAAAAATATGATAACCTTTCACCCACTTTAAGTAGGACTAAACCCTTCCATTTAACATACCTACTGAATCTTCTAGTGACTCTTATGGTGAGATTTAAACGCGGGCTTTGATCTGTTAAATTCGAGGATTCGTACTTATCCTTTTGCTTGTAAAAGTTAAGGAATTAAGGTTTCGACGATCAATAAAATTAATTTAAAACACCCTGTTGAACAGCTTTTGAGGAAACATCATGAAATTCTTAGTTAAAAATATCCTTTACGAACCCACCTAACGTGTGCATTAGGGGGTGAATAGTGATTAAAGTGACATCCAATGTAAAGTTAGTAGCGTTCAATGGAAATTGAAAACGCATTACATTGACGTCATTGTGTTTAAAACAGTTTTACGAAATAAGCTTCAATCCGAAAAGTAAATTAAGTACAAGTATTACTAAAAAAAAGAAAGAGAGAATTCGAGAAATGATTTTAAGATACAAGCAAATAAAACTTCTTATGTAATTATTTGCAAAGCGTACGTTCTTTTTGAATTAAATTTTTTACAGTTTATTAGAGTTGATTATTAATTCCAGGTAAAATTACTGTTGGGAATTTATGTTTATAATTGCTGAATAATTTATGTCAGAATATAAAATGAAATATTTATTTACGCCGGAAGGTTGAAAAATAATTCCTTCCTGCCCTTTCGCTTATTTCTATAGGTCGAATTTCCATTCGCCCGCGCCGTGCCAAATTTCATCTGAAAATTTTGTAAGGTGTAAATTGAAAAATAGTTCGTAATGAAGAGTTGCATAAATTTGTCAGGAAACGAACCGAGTATTTCCTAGTTATGTGGAAAGCATACAGACAATGTACATGGAATGCATACACTTTTTTTATTGTATTTATTTGAGTAGGAAACTGCCTATTTTCTCGTGACGCCCTGTATTGTTATGCCTTGGGCTAACAGGTTATACCATTCTGAGGAAAGTAGTTCAATTTCTAGGAATTCGCAGAAAGTCTTCTGAGAAGAATGGTGCAATTTCTAGGAAAGGCCCATACTTTAAAAACGATTTTCTGAGAGAAACCGTACAATTTCTAGGAAGGTCTCATTCGGCGAAAAGACTTCTGAAGAAAATCGTGGAATTTCTAGGAAAGTCTCATTTGGCGAAAATATTTCTGAAAAAAATCGTGCAATTTCTAGGAAAGTCTCATTCATTGAAAACGCTTCATAATAAATTCTGAGAATAATGGTGCAATGTCTAGGGAAGTCTCATTCGCAGGAAAGGTTATATAATTCTGAGAAAAGTAGTTCAATTTCTAGGAAACTGTCATTCTGAGAAAGTCTTCTGATAAGAATCGTGCAATTTCTAGAAAGGTCCCATTTGGCGAAAATACTTCTGAAAAAATCGTGCAATTTCTAGGAAAGTCTCATTCATTGAAAACGCTTCATAATTCTGAGAATAATGGTGCAATGTCTAGGGAAGTCTCATTCGCAGGAAAGGTTATATAATTCTGAGAAAAGTAGTTCAATTTCTAGGAAACTGTCATTCTGAGAAAGTCTTCTGATAAGAATCGTGCAATTTCTAGGAAAGGATCATTCTTTAATAACGCTTTTCTGAGAAAAACCGTACAATTTCTAGAAAGGTCCCATTCGGCGAAAATATTTCTGAAGAAAATCGTGCAATTTCTAGGAAAGTCTCATTCATTGAAAACGCTTCATAATTCTGAGAATAATTGTGCAATGTCTAGGAAAGTCTCATTCGCAGGAAAAGTTATATAATTCTGAGAAAAGTAGTTCAATTTCTAGGAAAGTCTCATTCGCAGAAAGTCTTCTGAGAAGAATCGTGCAATTTCTAGGAAAGGCTCATTCTTTAAAAACGCTTTTCTGAGAAAAACCGTACAATTTCTAGTAAGGTCCCATTCGGCGAAAATATTTCTGAAGAAAATCGTGCAATATCTAGGAAAGTCTCATTCGCAGGAAAGGATATACAATTCTGAGAAAAGTAGTTCCACTGCTAAGAAAGTCTCATTCGGAGAAAGTCTCCTGAGAAGAATCGTTCAATTTCTAGGAAAAGCTCATACTTTACAAACGCTTTTCTGAGAAAAACCGTACAATTTCAAGAGAGGTCCCATTCGGCGAAAATATTTCTGAAGAAAATCGTGCAATTTCTAGGAAAGTCTCATTTATTGAAAACGCTTCATAATTCTGAGAATAATGGTGCAATGTCTAGGAAAGTCTCATTCGCAGGAAAGGATATACAATTCTGAGAAAAGTAGTTCAATTGCTAGGAAAGTCTCATTCAGAGAAAGTCTCCTGAGATGAATCGTTCAATTTCTAGGAAAGACTCATCATTTAAAAACGCTTTTCTGAGAGAAACCGTACAATTTCTGGGAAGGTCTCATTCGGCATTTCTGAAGAAAATCGTGCAATTTCTAGGAAAGTCTCATTCTTTGAAAACGCTTCATAATTCTGAGAAAAATGGTCCAATGCAGTTTCAATGGGAGGGGCAGGAAAAATAGAATACGGTGTAGCTGGTGATTGGCAGATTGAGTTATAACCATTAAATCTACGAACATTGTGTTTAATGTTGTACATAACGTTCGTCGAGCTTATCCTTCACTACTCTTGTTTTAGTTAATTCCTTAAAATATTTCTGGGAATATTTTGGAGTTCTTTTACGGTTTGGATCCTTAAAGTCAACATGATACAGACCAAATTTCACTCTAAAAGTGGATTGCTTATTAAGGAGTGATAAGTTTTTGCTTATCCCTTACGTGTAACCACTAGGGTGGAGCGAAAATGGCAAAAAAAAATTTTTTGCGACCAATAAGTTGGCCTGTATATGGAATGGTTGCCTCTTGTATATGTGAATTACTGTGCAAAAACTTGGTTTGCTGGGACTCCTTCTTTGGCTGCCAATTTGACGTTCCATTTTGAAAAAAAGGTGGTTCGTATCCTTCTATGCAGCTCTTCGCTTATTTTCATAAAGAACCCAAGGGCTTGATTTCTTGATGAAAATAACCCAGAACTCACCGCGTGGAGGTGGCTGCAAATCGAGTTCCACCACCCACCCACCCTTTTTATGTTTTCTTCATATTTAGTTGTCTTTAAGAACTTGACAATATTGACCTTTTGTCTCAAATTTTGGTAGTGAGACTCTGGAGGCGATCCTTGATCTTATAAATCCGTCTCTTGCTTCATAGCCACATACTGCCGCTGATGCCTCCGTAACTAACTTCACACAGCGTTCCACTGCTTGGGAATGACATGGAAATTTTAACATTTCGATTTCAGCGGGGACATCAGAAATCATTTCCTGGAGTTCGTTATCTGAAATTTTTACTGTCAGAGGCGGTTCTGTAATTGTTAATGACTGCCAGCTAACTAGTTCAAAGTAGTCATCTGCATTAAAATTGAAACTGGGAATATTAAATTCACGAACTTGGTTAATATTATGTTTTGCTTGTCTGCACTTTAGTATCCTGCGAAGACCCAATTCTCTAATATATTTCCTATCGTCAGCTAGCATTGCTAATAACAAATTTTCAGGGTGACCGAAGTAACCATTTCGTTGTAGTACTGGATCTACCACCTTCTTAAGCTCTTTAGGCAAAAACCTACTTTTCCTTATTATGCCAAAAAAATGATAGCTGCCGTGTCGACATGAAGGTCGGATTTTAATTTCAAACCAAGTTGGCGCATAAACTTTCATAACGTATTCTGTTAGAATAGTTAAATTGTACGATGGATTTTTCGTAGAAATATACAATCTTAATATTCTATTGGCAGTTGTTAACCATCTTGAATGTGCCATTTTGCCAGGTTCTCGTTGTGACAGGCTTGACGAGATTATTCCTTTAGAAATTCCATTGCAGATATCGTAAAGGTATTGTTGATCTGTACTTAACTCGTTAAGATCAATTTCAGGCAAACTAACAGCTATTTTTCTAAACTTTACAACAGGATGGATTTCGCAGTTTTCTAGGTTTTTCCCAATTTCTCCACAATAACCTTTTGGGCCAGTAGTTTTTCCGTCTAAATGCTGCAACAGATGTCGCAATGGCAGTTCATTAGTGTGCATTAAACAAACAAACCACTGCAGAGGGCGCGATAAAGAAAGTTCAAGTTGTCTTAGTATTCCATTTTTATGACCTGTATTTACTGCTGTTCCGTCGCACCCAATTGCTTGCACTTCGGAAATATTTATATTTTTTTCCAGGAATTCTAACAAGCCCCTTTTAATATTTTGAGCACTTCCGGAAGACGGAGTTATATGACCGAAATAGACGGAACCCGGCTCTGAAACCAATACGATATGTTCTTCTGTAATTGTTTTTCTTGAAAGAATATCTCGTTCCCTTATTTGAACCAAAGTTTTATCTTTTCTTCCATCAAAATATATTCCGTAGACACAGGTAGCTTCTTCTTCATGTTTTTTTTTTAATTCCTTGCGAGCTTTAACTCTTTCTCTCCTAATTTTACTTCGGTCTATTATTTTAGATGACGCTTCCATTGTTATTATTCCCAAGTCTTTTAAAGCACTATTAACAAGTATTGCAGCGGATCTGTCTGAAACTCCTGTTCGGTCACAAGCCTGTGCTAAAGAAGGAAGTTTCGTTCTCATCTGAGAAGTGGAAGGTTGATTTAAAATATCACTTTTGGGAAGTTGAAGCTCGACACTCTCGTTAGAGCATATGCTGGATCTCCTGGAAGAATCTTCCGAAGCACTAGATGTTACTTGGTAAGTTTTATCGTCTTCGTTGGGAATTATTTCTGTCCTCTTATTACTTTTAGCTTTACGCGCTAACCTTTTTTCAAGGATTTTAGTTATCTTAACATCAATTTTACCAATTGCCATTTTTCTTGCAGTTCTTTGGTCAGTTAAAAAACTCCTTTCATCTATGGGTACTTTAATTTTGCAAGCACACTTCGCAAAGTCTTTACATTTACATAGTGAAATATCCAATAAATTTTTCTCGCCAAATTCTCTAAACTGAATAACTTTTTTTGACATATTTAGCTTGCCATCCTTTTTTGTTAGCTTCTTAATGTCACGATATTTTTTATGATAGTCCCTGATTTTTCGTAAAATTTCTTGGTCAGAGACTACGGCAATAGAACTTTTGTCCCACAAAGTTTTTAACTCCCTTGTCAACGGTAAACACACATCACCCAAACTTGGTTCTTGCTTATTTTGATTTAACAGTGATTGTCGGATAAATAAATAATGTCTAATTATGTCTGCATAAGTTGGAAGCATATTGCTTCTAAAAGTTTTTGCATCACCAAACACCGGGCAGAACCAGTCTAAACGCGTTTGAGGCATATTTTATCACAACATATAAAAACAAACTTCGCAAAAGGAAAATAACGGTAACACTGAGACACTGTTACTTATACACCGAAGCAAGAAGCAAGCTGTTGCCGCCGAATCACGAATCTAGCCGAATATATTTCCGAAGTTTACGGTTGATTTGTAGCAGAAATGATATAGTACAAGTTTAAATTTGATTTGCATATATTAAATGATTATGTAACTTTTTTGGTAAATTATGGTACAAAGTTAAAAATACAAGGTCGTTTTGGCAGCCAAAGATCAAGTTCGATTTTGGTAAGATTTTGCACTGTTAATACATTTGACCAAAGGCAACTATTCCGTATACAGGCCACCTGAAATTTAAAAAAAAAATTTTTCGCTCCACCCTAGTAACCACTGTTCCATGCAAAGTTATCCATTAAGGACCACACCGTATATGCTTTTACTTTGACCTTGTCTATTTCCACAGCATCCAGAAGTGCATTTAAGTGTCCCTAAAAACTGACGTCACCAAATTTTATATGTTAGGCAAACATACGTTATGAAACTTAGTAGCGTTGTAGTCGTCAAATTCCTCTGGATCAGGAATGCCGATTTCAGTTACCAGCACCTCAGGATCACCATATTGCTCTTTGATGTATATTAAAATCTCTGAAACAGATTACGCAATCGCTTTAATGGGTAGGGGTGGTCTTACGTCCATTAAGCCATTTTTTGAGGTGTACCAATTGGGATCAGTATATCTCGCAACACCATTGTCTTTATCACTAGAGGGCAAACCTATTGCAATTGGTAATGTGTTAACTATGTATTGAGTGCAATAGTAATTAAGGCCGAAAAAGTCATAAGTTCCACGAATATAAGAAACTTCCTCTGGAGTAAACGATGGGAGTCTGGACTCCGTAAAACCTTCAGCAAGGCTACGTGATGCCACTATCTTTTTTACGATTTCTGAAAAATCACCTTCTGGAGAGTAAATGGGATGTGTGTACAATTCGCACTAAAACATGTGAGTTAGAGATAATTGAGCGGTTCAGTACGTCAATAAGCACGTCGAATTCCATATCACGATACGTAGCTTCCCGATCTGCAGAGGAATTTGATCCGGGCACCTTCCAACCGCACTCAATGGAAATACTGATACGACCTGAAGTTATTGGGTAACTATTGAAGTATAATAATTTTATACCACACCTTTCTGAGAAATTTGAAATTCGTTCTTATACAGATGGTAAGCTCTAGCATGAGCTAGCAGCGTGTTACGTACACATAAATATTCTCCGAGACCTGAAGATTTTATACCAGGTGCTTGGGTACCATTGGCATAAGCAAGCTTACAAATCTCTTTGGGCTCATTGACTGTAATCCATTCCTTCACTCTATCCCCAAAGGTATCGAAAACAACTCTTGCATAATCTTCAAACCATTTTGAGACTAATGAGTTCGTCCAGCCTCCCAAATCTTGTAAAACCTGGGGAAGATCAAATTGATAAAGTGTGACTTGGGGAGTTATTCCTTTGGAAATAAGCTTGTCGATCAGATTGTTGTAGTACTGGATACCTTCCTTGTTAATTACATTCACAAAACCAAACGGAAGGATTCTGGTCCACGAAATTGAAAAGCGGTACCGAGAAAAACCCACATCTTTGATTAACGCAACATCTTCATCGATTTTATGGTACGAATCGCATGCAACATCACCGTTCGTGCCATCTACAATCATCCCTGGACGTGTATGTATGAATCTATCCCATATATTTTCACCTTTACCTTAACATAACATTTTACCACTGAAACTTAGATCACAAGAAGACTTACCATCTTCATTCCAGGCACCTTCGACTTGATAAGCAGAGGTCACGCATCCCAAAATTAGATCGTCAGGTAATTTTCGAGTTTTTGCTAAATCTTCCCTAAAAGGAATGGTTAATGAGAAAAAAATTGGTGTAAAGTAGTAATACCTTATAAGGAAAGTGACAAAAATTAGCAACAGCACGTGCATATTTATTAGATACTAACGAAAGGATGGGGAAAAGTGTAGGTTATGGAGGTATCGTTTTAACCTAACCGCTAAGTTGTTTTGATGATAACCTAAATTAGTGCGTGTTATCATTTGTTTCTAGGAAAGAAATTCAAAATTCTAAACACTTTTTAATCGAACAATACGCAGCTAATCTGTTTGTAAAATCTCCAATAGGGAGATATTCACAAAAATGGTTCCTATCTGGATTATGACAGACTTATATATTCAAAAATAAATAATTCTTGTTAAATGTGCAAAAAGATAATATGTTTCGTTTTGAGAAAAATTACGTTTATGAATCTTTAATTCGCATAGGTATTTATTGCCGACTTTCTACACTACATGTCTTTGCATCATGCGATTTTTGAGGATTTCGTTCCACTTGGATACTGGATTTTGGATTTTAATACATTGATATTCATTGTAATGCCTCTGAAGGACTTTCTGGCAATATCTCCACGGGATCAAGTGACTCCAAATGTTGTTCCGTCTATTTCTTGCTATGGTGGGCTTGGAATCATGCTCCCCGCAATGATATCACTTTCTCTATTATGTGCAAAGGAGAACCTGTACAGTTGTTATGGAGGCTCTGCCTCCTCGGCATTTCCAGAGGAAAGAGCACACCTTGATGTCATTTTATATCATAGAAGGGAACCGAACCACCCCGTTCCCCAATGTGATAGGGAGGAACAACATCTTTTTTGATGCATAAGAAACAGGCAAGCAATCTTCAATTACGCCCAACTAGTAAGAAAGCTGCGAACTGTAGTCCAGGTAGTAATGCTCATTAATAGGTTCACTTTCAAAGCATACCGATGTAGCATTTAATATTGGTGCAATATTGGCATTTCATTGTAAATATAAAATATGAATGTACAAGATTGGTCCAACATTGATATGTGAACAATTTTACATATTGGCTAAATATTACCAAACGATATTCTTTCAATATTGGGGAAAATATTTATACAATATTAGCCCATTATTGTTTTGTAATGTGTCCCAAAATATTATGAGGGAGGGGTGTGACCAGGGCAACTACAGAGCCCTAACTGCTGCGAGGGACCATCTCCCATTGCGCAGCACCTGCAGGGCTCCATGTGGTCCGGTGCCCCTTCCCCCCAAACACTCCATTCACTTCGTGCAGACTCAGAGGAGATGGTATCCGGTCATTTCCCCGCCGAAAAAATCCCGCCGGTCAATTGCCCGCCGGTAAATTGTTCGCCTGGTAAAAACCCCGCGCGGTGAAATGTTCGCCGGTAAAATGCCCGCCATGACAAAATCCCGTCGGTCATTTGCCCGCCGCTGCGAGCTGTAGGCAAAATGATTCCCCTGATATTCTCCTATTTTTGTGATAAAGATCCACTTACATATGTACCTACGTTATGTGCAGCCAGTGGCGGATTATGCGCTCAGGAGGCGTAAGATGAATTTGAGGCCGCTGTTTACTGTAAATTAAAATATGCTAAATTCAAAAAAGAAGACTGTATTAATAAACCAGACATTCCCATGTTTAACAAAAGAACCGTTATATATAAATTTATAAAATATTTTCGACGGCCATTTTAAGCACTTCCCGATGGCATTTTGACATCCTTTACAGACCTACGGCACTATACATGAATACTCGCCTGCTACTATCTCTTGTTTCAACCTTGTTCTTAACACGTAAATGTTGTACCATTTTCTACGCTTATTCCCCCACTAAAGCGCCTAGGTTATTTGCAGGTTTAGTATATTTTTTTCAATTGATACTAAAATAGTGGCATGACACACAGGTTTACAAAACTGAAGTTATTTAAAAAAGAACTTTCTTAGCGCTTATTTTTTCAAAAATTACGGCGGGAAATTGACCGACGGGATTTTGTCATGGCGGGCATTTTACCGGCGAACATTTCACCGCGCGGGATTTTTACCAGGCGAACAATTTACCGGCGGGCAATTGACCGGCGGGATTTTTTCGGCGGGGAAATGACCGGATACCCTTCGGAGTTACTAATGGTGTAGCATGTTTTCAAAGGACTATTGATACAGTGATTCAAGAGGAGCAACTGAAGGATACGTTTCCTTATTTGGATGATGTTACAATCGGTGGAAGGGACCAGCAGGAGCACGATAGGAATTTGCAACAATTTTTTGCCGCTACTAAAAAGTATAATTTAACGCTAAACGAAACCAAGTGTGTCTACTCTACAAAGTCTATAGCGTTATTGGGGTATATTGTTGAAAACAAATCTATTAGACCAGACCCTGGGAGATTAGCTCCGTTAATGACCCTATCTGTTCCTGGCGATACTGCCCCTCTGCAAAGGGCTATCGGAATGTTCGCCCACTATTGTCGATGGATTCCAGCATTTTCAGATAAAATTCGTCCTCTTCTGACTGAAGCCTCTTTTCCACTGCCAGAGAAGGCTGTAGCTGCTTTCAACTTTCCCAAGAACTCTGTCGCTAACGCCAGTCTAGCTGCTATTGAGAACGATGTTCCTTTTCGCGTAGAAACTGATGCCTCTTAGGTGCTACCCTAAGCCAAGCGGGTGGGCCACTAGCGTTTTTCTCAAGAACTTTACACCAGCCTGAGTAAAGACACTCGTCAATTGAAAAAGAAGCATATATTATGCAATAGTTGAATCATTACGTTATTGGAGGCACTACCTTATAAGTAGACATTTTGAAGTGGTCACAGATCAAAGCTCGGTGGCCTTCATGTTCAATCAACTGCATCTAAGCAAAATCAAGAATGAAAAGATCATGCGTTGGAGACTGGAACTCTCATGTTTCAAATATGACATTGTTTACCGTCCTGGGAGCAAAAATGCAACTGCAGACGCCCTATCTAGAATATCAGCGGCTACTACTTCCGGAACCGATTTGATGGAACTGCATGTGGTTCTTTGTCATCCCGGAATAACTCGTATGATTCACTGGATTCGGTCCAAAAACCTGCCTTTCTCAGTGGAGGAAGTAAAAAGAACTATTAGTACCTGTACTACATGTCACGAACTGAAGCCACCGCACCTTTCGAAAGGTAAAATCTTCATTTTCTACTCTACTAACAAAAACCGCTTCCTCCTAACCATTGTAGATGAGTACTCGAGGTATCCCTTTGCCATACCTTGGAATGCCCTTGTTCATTCACTCTGACAGAGGGTCTTTATTTATTTCGAATGAACTGAAATCTTACCTAACCTCTCAAGGCATTGCCACTAGTCGTACTATGGCATACAACCCTGCAGGGAATGGCCAAGTGGAGAGATACAATGGTATAATCTGGAAAACCATAGAGCTGGCCTTAAAATCGAAAGGGCTAAGTACACAGCAATGAGCACTGGTCTTGCAGCCAGCGCTTCACTCGATACGCTCTCTTTTATGCACAGCAACTAATGCCACCCCTCACGAAAGAATGTTTACTCATGTTAGGAGATCACATAGTGGATGTTCATTACCTACTTGGCTGTCAACTCTAGGACTAATTCTAATGAAAAACTTTGTCAGAGGAAGCAAATATGAACCTCCTGTCCAGGAAGTTGAATTAATAGAAGCCAACCCCGAGTATGTATATGTTAGATAATATCTGATGGACGAGAAACTAGTGTCTCTCGGCGACATCTTGCTCCTCAAGGGGATAGAACCACCAAGCAGGACACGATGGATTGTATTCCTGTAAAACCACCCCAATGCCAATTACAAACGGAGACTATCACGCTGCTCGACGATAATTATTGTAAACAGGTACTAGATACTTCCACTAGAACAGACGAAGAACTTGAACCTGAGAACACTAATTTAAGTACTATAAATAACTCTTCAGATCTTGCACTTCCCATTTCCCGAAGAACCAGGCGTCAACCCGAATATCTGAAAGATTATGTAACTAAATAATGAAGGGCGGGGGGGGGGGGGGTTAATGTCATAAATGTTTGTTCTGACAGACACACCAGTATCCCAATACAGTTGCCTATATAACAATTTCCTTAGTTTTGTTGTCATTTCTTTTGCTAATTAAAGTTCAGTTAAAGTTGTATTACTTTATTAAATCGTATATAACACTACGTCAATATATTAAACATTTAGCAGTTAGTTATATATTGTAGGGCACCAAGCTACACGTAGTGGGATAACGTTAGACCAAGGGCTTACTTTCAAACAGGAGTGTAATTTAAAAGTTTTCATTGGGGGGGGGGGGGGGAATAGAAAACGGAGTAGTTGGTGATTGTCCAATTAAATTCTAATCCTTAAATCTACGAACATTGTGTTTAATGTCGTACATAACGTTCGTCGAGCTTATCCTTTAGTACTCTTGTTTTAGTTAATTCCTTAAAATATTGATGGGATAATTTTGGAGTTCTTTTACGGTTTGGATCTTTAAAGTCAACATGATACACACCAAATTTCACTCTACAAGTGGATTGTTTATTAAGGAGTTCTATGTTTTTACTTTACCCTTACGTGTAACCCTGGTTCCATGCAAAGTTATCCATTAAGGACCACATCATGTATCCTTTTACTTTGACCTTGTCTATTTCCACAGCATCCAAAAGTGCATTTAAGTGTCCCTAAAAACTGACGTTACCAATTTTTAAATGTTTGGTGAACTTACGTTATGAAACTTAGTAGCGTTGTAGTCGTCAAATTCCTCTGAATCAGGAATGCCGATTTCAGCTACCAGCACCTCTGGATCACCATATTGCTGTTTGATGTATTTTAACAACTTCCGAAAACCCCAAGGAACGTCCTGAAATCGATTACTTAGTCGGTTTAATGGGTAGGGGTGGTCTTACGTCCATTAAGGCAAATCTTGGGCTGTACCAATTGGGATCAGAATATCTCGCAACACCATCGTCTTTATCAACAGAGGGCAAACCTATTGCAATTGGTAATTTGTTAACTATGTATTGAGTGCAATAGTGATTAAGCCCGAAAAAGTCATAAGTTCCGCGAATATAAGAAACTTCCTCGGGAGTGAAAGATGGGAGTCTGGATTCCGTAAAACCCTCAGCAAGGCTACGTGTTGCCACTATCTTTTTTACGATTTCTGGAAAGTCACCTTCTGGAGAGTAAATGGGATGTGTGTACAATTCGCACTAAAACATATGAGTTAGAAATGATTGAGCGGTTCAGTACTTCAATAAGCACGTCGAATTCCATATCACGATACGTAGCTTCCCGATCTGCAGAGGAATTGGATCCGGGTTCCTTCCAAGGGCACTCAATGGCAATACTGAGACGACCTGAAGTTATTGGGTAACTATTGACGTATAATAATTTTAGGCCACACCTTTCTGAGAAATTTCAAACTCGTTCTTATACAGATGGTAAACTCTAGCATGAGCTAGCAGCGTATTACGTGCACATATATATTCTCCGAGACCTGGAGATTTTATACCAGGTGCTTGGGTACCATTACCATAACCTAACATACAAAACTGTTTGGGCTCATTGATTGTAATCCAGTCCTTCACTCTATCCCCAAAGCTATCGAAAACAACTCGTGCATAATCTTCAAACCAATTTGAGATTAAAGAGTTCGTCCAGCCTCCCAAATCTTGTAAAACCTGGGGAAGCTCAAATTGATAAAGTGTGACTTGGGGAGTAATTCCATTGGAAATAAGCTTGTCGATCAGATTGTTGTAGTACTTGATACCTTTCTTGTTAATTACATTCACAAAACCATACGGAAGGATTCTGGCCCACGAAATTGAAAAACGGTACTGAGAAAAACCCACATCTTTGATTAACGCAACATCCTCATCGATTTTATGGTACGAATCGCATGCGATATCACCGTTGGAGCCATCTAGAATCAGCTCTGGACGTGTATGTGTGAATCTATCCCATATATTTTCACCTTTACCTAAACATAACATTTTACCACCGTGGCTTAGATCATAAGAAGACTTACCATCTTCATTCCAGGCACCTTCGACTTGATAAGCAGAGGTCACGCATCCCAAAATTAGATCGTCAGGTAATTTTCGAGTTTTTGCTAAACCTTCCCTAAAAAGAATGGTGAATGAGAAAAAAATTGGTGTAAAATAATACCTTATAACGTAAGTGACAAAAATTAGCAACAGCACGTGCATATTTATTCGATACTAACGAAAGAATGGGGAAAAGAGCACGTTATGGAGGTATCGTTTTAACCTAACCGCTGAGTGGTTTTGATGATAACCTATATTAGTGCGTGTTATAATCTGTTTTTAAGGAAGAAATTCAAAATTGTAAACACTTTTTAATCCAACAGTACGCGGCTAATCTGTTTGTAAAATCTCCAATAGGAACTTGTTCACAGAAATAATTCGGATCTGGAGTATAACAGACTTATATATTCAAAAATAAATAACTCTTGCCAAATATGCAAAAAAATATGTTTCGTTTTGCAAAAATTACGTTTATGAATCGTTAATTCGCATATTTATTGCCAGCTTTCTACACTAGATGTCCTTGCATCATGCGATTTTTGAGGGTATCGTTTCACTTGGATACCGGGTTTTTTGGATTTAAATACATAAGCCGTTCGAGCAAGATACACCACTGATATTCATTGTAATCCCTCCGAAGGATTTTCTGGCAACATCTCCACGTGATCAAGTGATTTCATCTCCAAAGGTTGTTCCGTCTATTTCTTGCTATGGAGGGCTTGGAATCATGCTCCCCGCAACCACAACAATTTCTGAATTATGTGCCAAGGAGAACCTCTATAGTTGTTATGGAGGCTCTGCCTCCGCGGCCTTTCCAGGGGAAAGATCACACCTTCATGTCATTTCATATCGGAGAAGGGAACCGAACCACCCCGATCCCCAATGTGATAGGGAGGAACAACATCTTTTTTTAAGGTATAAGAAACAGGCAAGCAATCGTCGATTACGCCCAACTAGTACGAAAGCTGCGAACTGTATTCCAGGTAGTAGTGGTCATTAATAGGTTCACCGTCAAAACCTACCCATGTAGCATTTAATAGAGAAGAGGAAGCGGTTAGGCCTAATTTACCGAATCACGGCCTATATATTCTCATATCATTCTTATTAGGTACGCTAATTAGTGATTAACGGTACACAATTTGAATGATCGATATAAATAATTAGGTGTCTGACAGATGTAGTATCACCACTTAAATGGCATTAGATGATTGATTTTATCGCAAATTTTATTGTATACATTGCGTTCATGATGAAAGGAACAAATTCGTTTACAATTTAGATAATTATTTTGTGGGAAAACGCTCGGACACGTCGATTAGTATTTTTAGTTGTGAATTGTTTGACATAAGAAAATTGTATACAGGGTGTCTTGAGAAGAAGATATGCAGTCATCATTAATTTTTTTAAATGGAACACCCTGTGTATAATGACGTTTTTGAATTGTACGGTAAATTTTAGACACTTTTTGTATAACATATTATATCTCTAAGATCAGCGGTTTTCGAAGTAATGACGTTTGAAATCATATCACATTTCAAACGTCATTATTTCGAAAACCGCTGATCTTAGGGATATAATATTATTTTATACAAAAAGTGTCCAAAATTTACCCTACAATTCAAAAACGTCATTATACACAGGGTGTTCCATTTAAAAAAATTAATGATGACTGCATAATTGTCTTCTCGAGACACCCTGTACACAGTTTTCGTATGTCAAACAAATGAAAAAGTTATTAACTTATTTGATGTTAACATAAAATAATTTGCTATGTTTATTTGAAAAATAAAATCATTTTTCCTTAAGAAAAATGAAATTTAATTTTTAAATAGATATAACTAAATGTATAGAACTTAACTACTCGTTTACTTATTTAGGTGATGCGATAACCTAACCAATTAATTCATCTGTTATCCTACCATTTCCTCTATTATCTTGAATGTACTGGCCAATTTTCATGGGATATTAATGTTCATGTTTGTTACAATTCAATTTTAATTTCAATTCAATTTCTTATTATATAGGTAGTGTATTTCCTGACAAGAAATGAAGAAAAGATTTCAAACTCTAAAAGAAAAAAGTGTTGAAGAAATCATGAATTCACAACGGTGAAGCAAACCAACATTGTGAAAAAATCAGAGAGTATTTTAGGACAGAAACCAAAGAAATTTGATGTACACCCAGTGAACATTATTAAATCCTTTGAAAGTTACTGGCTCAACCTCAACATCAACAAGGGGAATACATTGAATTTAACCTAGTATTAATCACAAGAAAATGTGAAAACTTGGCCCGACCTGTACGGGGGAAACCCTTAATAATAGAAGAGGAAGAAAGGTATGTCGACCACCTCGAAGAGAAAATTTGCAATAATTTTTTGTCGCTACTAAAAAGTATAATTTAACGCTAAACGAAAACAAGTGTGTCTACTTGACAAAGTCTCTAGCGTTATTGGGGTATATTGTTGAAAACAAAACTATTAAACCAAACCCTGGGAGATCAGCTTCCTTAATGACCCTACCTGTTCCTGGCGATACTGCCTCTCTGCAAAGGGCTATCGGAATGTTCGCCCACTATTGTCGATGGATTCCAGCATTTTCAGATAAAATTCGTCCTCTTCTGACTGAAGCCTCTTTTCCACTGCCAGAGAAGGCTGTAGCTGCTTTCAACTTTCTCAACAACTCTGTCGCTAACGCCAGTCTAGCTGCTATTGAGAACGATGTTCCTTTTCGCGTAGAAACTGATGCTTCTTAGGTGCTACCCTAAGCCAAGCGGGTGGGCCAATAGCGTTTTTCCCAAGAACTTTACACCAGCCTGAGTAGACACTCGTCAATTGAAAAAGAAGCATATATTATGCAATAGTTGAATCATTACGTTATTGGAGGCACTATCTTATAGGGAGACATTTTGAAGTCGTCACAGATCAAAGCTCGGTGGCCTTCATGTTCAATCAACTGCATCTAAGCAAAATCAAGATTGAAAAGATCATGCGTTGGAGACTGGAACTCGCATGTTTCAAATATGACATTGTTTACCGTCCGGGGAGCAAAAATGCAACTGCAGACGCCCTATCTAGAATATCAGCGGCTACTACTTCCGGAACCGATTTGATGGAACTGCATGTGGTTCTTTGTCATCCCGGAATAACTCTTATGATTCACTGGATTCGGTCCAAAAACCTGTCTTTCTCAGTGGAGGAAGTAAAAAGAACTGTTAGTACCTGTACTACATGTCACGAACTGAAGCCACCGCACCTTTCGAAAGGTAAAATCTTCATTTTCTACTCTACTAACGAAAACCGCTTCCTCCTAACCATTGTAGATGAGTACTCGAGGTATCCCTTTGCCATACCTTGGAATGCCCTTGTTCATTCACTCTGACAGAGGGTCTTCATTTATGTCGAATGAAATGAAATCTTACCTAACCTCTCAAGGCATTTCCACTAGTCGTACTACGGCATACAACCCTGCAGGGAATGGCCAAGTGGAGAGATACAATGGTATAATTTGGAAAACCATAGAGCTGGCCTTAAAATCGAAAGGTCTAAGTATGCAGCAATGGGCACTGGTCTTGCAGCCGGCGCTTCACTCGATACGCTTTCTTTTATGCACAGCAACTAATGTCACTCCTCACGAAAGAATGTTTACTCTTGTTAGACCACATAGTGGATGTTCATTACCTACTTGTCCGTCAACTCCAGGACTAATTCTAATGAAAATCCTATATGAACCTCTTGTCCAGGAAGTCGAATTAATAGAAGCCTACCCCGAGTTTGCAGCACATGTTAGATTACCTGATGGACGAGAAACTAGTGTCTCTCTGCGACATCTTGCTCCTCAAGGGGATAGAACCACCAAGCAGGACACGATGGTTTGTATTCCTGTAAAACCACCCCAATGCCCATTACAAACGGAGACTATCACTCCGCCCGTCGATAATTGCAGACAGGTACTAGATACTTCCACCAGAACAGACGAAGAACGTGAACCTGAGAACACTAATTTAGCTACATACTATAAATAACTCTACAGATCTTGCACTTTCCATTTCCCGAAAAACCAGGCGTCAACCCGACTATCTGAAAGATTATGTAACTAAATAATGAAAGGGGGGATGAATGTAATATGTTTGTTCTGAGAGACACACCACTATATTCCTATATAGGTATAGTTGGCTATATAACAATTTGTTTAATTTTGTTGTCATTTGCTAAACGTAACGTTAGTTTCTTTCTTTTGCTAATTAAAGTTCAGTTAAAGTTGTATTACTTTATTAAATCGTATATAACACTACGTTAATAAATTAAACATTTAGAAGTTAGTTATACAGGATGATTCATTAAGAATGTCCCATCTCTGAATTGTAGATTCCAGACGTCAAAATATGATGATTCTGCCCAACATGCCTTATACAAATATTGCTAGTTTCCGAGATACCGGGTGTTTAAAGTTTATATATGAATTTTGGTTTTCGCAATAACAATTAATTAATTAATTAATTAATGTGATTAAAAATAATAGACAAGGGTTATTTGATATGAAGGGGTCCTTGCGAAAACGGATCATAAAGTGTATTGAAGTAAATGGTGGACATTTTGAACAATTACTTTGAAGTTTTTTATTTTTGTTTTTTAATTAATTAATTTTAATTAATTGGCAATCCTCATGCAAAGAAAGGTAAAACTGTCAATTTTCAAAAAGAAATTGTGAAAAAATAGAAAGTTATTGCGAAAATCAAAATTCATATTAAAATTTTAAACACCCGCTATCTCTGAAACTAGTAATATTTGTATAAGGCATGTTGGGCAAAATCATCATATTTTGAGGTCTGGAATCTACAATTCAGAGATTGGACATTCTTAATGAATCACCCTGTATATTGTACGGCACCAAGCTACACGTAGTGGGATAACGTTAGACCAAGGGCTTACTTTCAAACAGGGGCGTATTTTCAACATTTTCATTTAGGGGGGGGGGGGGGGGGGGGCAGGACAAATAGAATACGGTGTAGCTGGTGATTGTCAGATTGAATTCTAACCCTTAAATCTACGAACATTGTGTTTAATGTTGTACATAACGTTCGTCGAGCTTATCCTTTACTACTCTTGTTTTAGTTAATTCCTTAAAATATTGGTGGGATAATTTTGGAGTTCTTTTACGGTTTGGATCTTTAAAGTCAACATGATACACACCAAACTTCACTCTATAAGTGGATTGCTGACAAAGGAGTTATAAGTTTTGCATATCCCTTACGTGTAACCCTTATCCCATGCAAAGTTATCCATTAAGGACCACATCGTGTATCCTTTTACTTTCACCTTGTCTATTTCCACAGCATCCAAAAGTGCATTTAAGTGTCCCTAAAAACTGACGTCACCAAATTTTATATGTTTGGTAAACTTACGTTATGAAACTTAGTACTATTGTAGTCGTCAAATTCCTTTGGATCAGGAAAGCCGGTTTCAGTTACCAGCACCTCAGGATCGCCATAGTGGTGTTTGATGTATTTTAACATATTCCGAAAACCCCATGGGACGTCCTAAAATGGATTACGCAATCGCTTTAATGGTTAGGGGTCGTCTTACGTCCATTAAGCCATTTGGTGCGGTGTCCCAATTGGGATCAGTATATCTCGCAACACCATTGTCTTTATCACTAGAGGGCAAACCTATTGCAATTGGTAATGTGTTAACTATGTATTGAGTGCAATAGTAATTAAGCCCGAAAAAGTCATAAGTTCCACGAATATAAGAAACTTCCTCTGGAGTAAAGGATGGGAGTCTGGACTCCGTAAAACCTTCAGCAAGGCTACGTGTTGCCACTATCTTTTTTACGATTTCTGGAAAGTCACCTTCTGGAGTGTAAATAGGATGTGCGTACAATCCGAACTAAAACATATAAGATAGAAATAAGTGAGCGGTTCGGTACGTCAATAAGCACGTGGAATTGCCTATCACGATACGTAGCTTCCCGATCTGCAGAGGAATTGGATCCGGGCACCTTCCAACCGCACTCAATGGCAATACTGATACGACCTGAAGTTATTGGATTATTGATGTATAATAATTTTATACCACACCTTTCTGAGAAATTTGAAATTCGTTCTTATACAGATGGTAAGCTCTAGCATGAGCTAGCAACGCGTTACGTGCACATAAATATTCTCCGATACCCGAAGATTTTATACCAGGTGCTTGGGTACCATTACCATAACTAAATGTACAAAATTCTTTGGGCTCATTGATTGTAATCCATTCCTTCACTCTATCCCCAAAGCTATCGAAAACAACTCTTGCATAATCTTCAAACCATTTTGATACTAATGAGTTCGTCCAGCCCCCCAAATCTTGTAAAACCTGGGGAAGCTCAAATTGATAAAGTGTGACTTGGGGAGTAATTCCATTGGAAATAAGCTTGTCGATCAGATTGTTGTAGTACTTGATACCTTTCTTGTTAATTACATTCACGAAACCATACGGAAGGATTCTGGCCCACGAAATTGAAAAACGGTACTGAGAAAAACCCACATCTTTGATTAACGCAACATCCTCATCGATTTTATGGTACGAATCGCATGCAACATCACCGTTCGTGCCATCCAAAATCATCCCTGGACGTGTATGTGTGAATCTATCCCATATATTTTCACCTTTACCTAAACATTACATTTTACCACTGAGGCTTAGATCCGCTGAGACTTACCATCTTCATTCCAGGCACCTTCGACTTGATAAGCAGAGGTCGCGCATCCCAAAATGAGATCGTCAGGTAATTTTCGAGTTTTCGCTACACCTTTCCTGAAAAGGATGCTTAATAAGAATAAATTGGTGTAAAATAATACCTTATAAGGCAAGTGACAAAAATTAGCAATAGCACGTGCATATTTGTTCGATAGTAGCGAAAGACTGGGGAAAAGAGTCCGTTTTGGAGATATCATTTTAAGCTAACCGCTGAGTAGTTTTAATGATAACCTTAATTAGTGAATTTTATCATTTGTTTTTTAAGGAAAATATTCAAAATTCTAAACAAGTTTTTTAATAATCGAACAGTAGGTACGCAGCTAATGTTTTTGTAAAACTTCCAACAGGAGCATGTTCGCAGAAGTAATTCCGATCTGGATTATAACAGACTTATATATTCAAAAATAAATAATTCTTGTCTAATATGCAAAAAGATATGTTTCGTTTTGTAAAAATTACATTAATGAATCTTTAATTCGCATATGGAGCACTTTTTAACCAACTTTCTGCATTACATGTCCTTGCATCATGCGATTTTTGAGGATTTGGTTCCACTTCGATACCGGATTTTGGATTTAAATACATAAGCCGTTCGAGCAAGAGATATCATTGATATTCATTGTAATTCCTTCGAAGGATTTTCTGGCAATATCTCCACGTGATCTGCAAAGGTTGTTCGGTCTATTTCTTGCTATGTAGCCACCTTCTGGGGGCTTGGAATCATGTTCTCCGCCACTAAATATATTTCTTCATTTCCCATAGAGGAAGGGGGTGAATTTTGAATATTTTCAAAGTGCAGCACTTTTATGCTAACAAAGATGAAGAAATAAATGGGGTAGGTACTGAAGCAGACATACGATTCTTTTAATAGAGTATAATAAGTATATCAATTTACTTCCAGTCTAGCCGAAAATTTATATTAGACATATTTATGACATACCCTGTATATCATTTCAGTAGAAAATCAGATATCGTTTTCTGATTACAACGGCACTACACACTACATATTAATTTGTTTAAGTTATTACGTAAAAACTATTTTATTTTATACGTCATTGTAGTATAATTTATCAATCTAACTTCGGTCAAACGGTTCTATTGACTACATAAAACAAAATAATGAAAACCGTTTCCAATAAATTTTGTTTGGCTACAAAAGCATCGTAATCTGAAATAGTAAGCCTATATACAGGGTGTCCTGTTAGAGAAAAATGTTTTTAATTGTTCATCACGGGAAAGTTATTTTAGTGCTCAGTTGCTCACTTGATTTTCTATTGCTACGAAATCTTCATCCTCTAATTCAAATATGTGCGAAGCGAATCCTTAGATCTGACACTGTGAGATTGGTTAACAATACTTGAGACCTTTTCAAGTATTCCCTTACATTGTAATTAATTCACAAAAAGAAATCAAAAAGCGAAAAGAAAAGGGAAAGTAAAAAAAAAATCGTCATAGTGTGTTCTATTAAAAGTTATCGTAGCAACAAACGTGAAACGTTATCAGAAACGATAATACAGTACGTAATCAATACCATAATTTACGTAAGAAACCCCAATTAACGTCAATCTATTTTTAAATAATAGAGGAAGCCGGTAGACCTATTTTACTAAATCACGGCCAATATTTTCATTTTTTTTACGCTAATTAGTGTTTAGCGGTAACGGAAAACGTTTTGGAAAAAATCTTGATTGCATCGTCGGTCGTCTTTTCAGCGACGTCCGATGGAACACTAAGTACCTGATGTTTTCCTTCGTGCACATTCCTAATTACAAATAATTTGTATAAAATTAATAATTCCTTTGCGTCGTTTAAAGTTTGATGACGTGGTTTGCTGAAAAACTATTCACATTGTGTGTATTTAAACTTATCGATCCAAAACACCCAAAGGGAGCGTTTCAGGATGGTGATGGTGAAAAACCAGCTGGCCAAGATTTTCGACCAGCTTTTTTATGCTCCAGAGAGCACAACACCTGCACCCACTTTCAAGAAGTGGGGCGACGAGATCCTGGGGATCTTGTGCGAGAACAACTACTCCCTTGAGTGGTTAAAGAACGTAGTTAGCAACTTATCACCATTATGGGAGGCTGCACACCTGAATGTGGTCCAGGAAGACTACCTTCCTAGGCTCCGCAAGGCTGCGATCTGGGTCCCGGAAGAACCCGAGGACGTGGAGGTGGTTAAGCGGCGCTTTGTGTGGCAGAATCTCTGGGCAAATGTAGGCAGGTGGTGTGTCTTTCACACAGCCGTGAACGATCAGCTTCTAGGGAGGTTGATAGTTTTCGCCATTGAGGAAGCCGACCAGGCTAACCTTAACGCCAGGGGAGGAAAACTAAATTATAGGTTCTCCTCTCTAAAGGTGAGGGTTAGGAACCCTGTCAGGAGCCAGTACCTCGGCACAACCACAAAAACAACAACCTCAGCACCTGTCACAGGTGCAATTGCCAGAGGAAAAAGAGAAATTATCGCTTAGACTGCTACGACAACCTGTGGTCAGTGAATGTTCAAACTGAAGCAGCTTACCCGGACCGATTACGAACTGGGATAAGTTTGCTAACCTTGAGGCGTTGGTGGAGTCAGAATCCAGCAACGCCGAATAAATAAAAGCAGCTCCTGCCCCCCTTTTACATACCACAGTATGAAAGACCATTTTATTTTAAAAAAACCAGATGACACAAGAGGAAGATTCGCCCTACTAAAATCCTGGACTTTGTGAAAGACACAGGTATTCTTGAAGGGTAGATAACACTGGGGATCCCAATAGACCAAAAGGTCGTAGTACGGGAATCTATTGGGACCACCCACAGTAACAATAATAATAATAATAATAACACATTGCCTCATCTGTAAAAAAGGCGTCGTCCAGTCGGTCGCCTTGAAATGCTTGGCAGAATTCAACTCATTGTTCTTTGTGCAAGGGTATCATCGTGGGGACCTTTCTCGGTTTACGCAAACGGTAGCCTTGTTGATGTAGTGAATGTTTATTAAGCCCATTAAAACTACCCGCAATCTTCTAAAATGCCAGTTTTGGGTTATGCCTGCCTCCAGCTCAGCGGTGCTCCACACCCTCACCATTCATCACCCTCTTAATGAAGGTATAAACAGTCGCTTTACTCACATTCACCAATTTCGCCAGTTCTTTTGGGTCACGCACATTATTTTGCCAAAAAGTTAGTAAAATTTGGACCTTTTAGCGTTAAGAAGCAAATACGTGGTACTACAACATGAACGTTTTAGATACCTATCCAAAAACACATCTCTGTGATTAATTTTTTAGAATGTGATAACGTACAACATTTTAGAAACGTTTTTTTTCCATTGTAGGGTGTTGCTGAAGAATAGTTTGCAGAAAGTGGGAAATAAGAAATAGAGACGAGACCAGCAAGAAACCTGTGAGTAAAACAATTTAAATTTATTAAGTTTGAGGTTAAGGATAGATAACTATAAAGTTGAAAATTGCATGCCCTAAAAGTGATAACACAGATAGCGCAAGGTGGCTAACCTCCTAAACCACAACAGAAGGTAGGCAACACATCATACCGATCGAAGATTGGTGGGTTGAATAAGCACAGCATAATAATAAATAATAAAACTTGGGGACCGACTGAAGAACTATTTACACATATTTGAGAAATAGGCCAGCCCGAACTACCGGTATGAAAGTGAACACAGTAGGTTTTAGATATAACGGTGTTTGAGACGCCTAAATCAAAGTATGGAAGAAATAAAGGAAATCTTTATTCAGATACCGGAAAAATTATCAAGTTTAAAGTAGAAAATGGACAACAATACAGAACTAATAAGAGAATTGAAAGAGGAAAATGAAAAAAAAACCAAAACAAACAATTAAGCAACAATATGAAAGAATAGAGTTAATCGAAAAGGAAATAAGGAAAGAAAGGTCAGGTGAAAGTTGTAATGAACAGGTAAGAAAAATCACGCAAGATGATAATGAGTGAACATACTACACTAGGTCACGTGTAGCATAAAGATCTAATAAATAAATGCATTGACTACCTATCGAGCAAACTCGAATAATTCGAGAAGGGTAAACGTAAGTAGGTAATAATTTAGGGCTGTAAAGATCCGCAAATTTTATGGATGCGGGTATCGGATCCAAAAATATCCGGATCCAACCGATTCGAATTTTTGTGGATCCGGATTGAAAATCCGAAGGTCGAATCCGGATCTACGGAATTGGGGGTTAAATCCGGATCCACGGATCTACGGATTTATGAGTTAAATCCGGACCTGAATTACTATTAATTTACATAGGATCCGGATCTAAATTCTGTAGTAGGGCTGTAAAGATCCGCAAATTTTATGGATCCGGATATCGGATCAAAAAATATCCGGAACCAATAGATCCGAATACCGGATTCTTGTTGATCCGGATCGAAAATCCGAACGTTTCATTTACTGATCCAGATACCTACATTTTGAGATTCCGATGGATAAATTTTATAGGTATCACAAAAAATCAGAAGTTCATTTCATACATCAACAAAAGAATTCACGTGTGATCGAATTTCTGATCCGGATACGCAGATCCGGTTATAGTGCGGCGGTTAAGGACCGGTACTGTGCATTTTGTGATACAAGTGTGGGATTTGGTACAGTTGCTTTCAAGACTCCATCTAACAATTCTAGATGTGGGGCACGGTTTCCACTCCTTGCGGACACCCCTTATAGGGGGGTTCAACCCCCTAAAATTCGGTTTTCTGGAAATATCTCCCGATAGTGGAACTTTAGAGGAAAAAGTTTCAAATAAAAGTTGTTCTCCATCAAATTCTCTACAAAAATGATATATACACATGCCGCTATAGGCCAGACAGGAGATCCAAAAACGTAATTTGAAAATGAGTGTTTTTTTAATTTCAAATTTACGTATTTTCTAAGCTCTATATTTTATGAAACTCAGGCAGTTTATTTACAAAACTCAAAAATTTTGTCGAAAATTGGTGGCCCCGAAGCTGATTTGATAGCGCTAGAAGTTAAATATCATGCCCGATGTCTTGTATCGTTTTACAATCGCAAAAGAGCAGCGATGACGGCTAGTGATACAACAAAATCTTACAAACAATTAGCGGGTTTCACTCTTGCCAGTATTGTATCACACATGAATGAAAGAAGTGAAAGAAAATAGCTCCAATAAAGTTGTCTTCACATTGCCGGATATCCAGAAGATGTAAGCTGACCAAATGAAGAAGTTGGGTTGCGCAGCTGACATCCACAAAACTCGTCTGAAAGAACGACTACTAATGATGTGTCCTGAAATCGAATTAAGGATTCACGGGCTCGGCTTGGCTTGAATTTTTAAAGCTTCACATAAAATTAAGTCAAGCCTACAAAAAACCAAGTCACGCTTAAAGTATTATCCAAGACAAGCTTATTTGTGGAGCTTTTCCAAGTCAAGCTTTCTAGCTTTTCCCAACCTTTCAAGCTTATACTTCTAAGCATTTTTTTACTATTCCATGGAACATAATTCTTAGAAGATCCAGCTGATGATTATCATTCTACCACAAAATATATTCATTCGGTATAAAAGAAGTACCTACGTGTAATTCAGGGTATATTTGATATTGATATTCAATCTCAAAATCGCAATGGGCGCAACGGCACCTTGTACAAAATCTGTTGCACGTCACGCTGCGCTGTAACACTAGTTTTTAATTGTAAAATGATACGACTATCAGGTGATGTCCGATTTTTGATTTGTACGAACTCAGAAGTGATAAAAATTATAAATTAGAAAATCTGAATGCGTAGATATTCTGGAAAATGTACGGTCTAAATAACGGTTCTTCGGAATTGTCAGATATTTTGTTAGAACTCATAGTTAACAATCGCTTACTTAAGCACTCAAAGGTGACTAAAACCAAAGACCAATTATATGGTCTTTGCTAAAACTAACCACTAACCAGCAGTTGAATAATACTGCGACAGTCCGACAATGAGCTATACAGGTATGACGTAATGCGCAATGTGTTCCAACCTCACTACTCTTACGGGAGGAGCAAGTTTGAATAAGCTTGATAAAGCTTGGGAAAGCTTGATAACCAAGCCAAGCTTGCATTCGCAAACATCAAGCCAAACCATAAAAAGCTTACCTTTCAAGCCCAAGCCAAGCTATTATATTTCAAGTCAAGCTACTTGGCTTGGCGAATCCCTGAATCGAATGTTCTGGAGGCCCCGGTCAAACATGTTTATTTTCTATCAAGACAGACATTGATAAAACAGTGAGGTCAAGCATCAGCAGAGATTATCACGAAGAGTACAATCAGCTATTCAATTGTGCTCACCCTGATGCGACTGGGAGGATGTGTCTGACCATAGTCAATCTTCTAGCGTTCCGAATTCATTGAAAACAGTCGCCAAAGCACTCCTTTCGAGTCCTTCTTCCATGAAAGAGGCTGAAGATGAAGACCAAGTCATATCGACAATTTCTCAGCTGATAAATAAAATATCGTTCAATAATTTTTACTTTGCTCTTTCAGGTATCTACAAAAATCAAAATGTAGGCCTCTGTTCACCATTTCACTAAAAATTGCATAAGAAACGAATTTCGTAAAGTATAGTGGTTAGAAAATACGTATAATTGAAATTTTAAAAAAACACTCATTTTCAAATTACGTTTTTGGATCTCCTGTCTGGCCTATAGCGGCATGTGTATATATCATTTTTGTAGAGAATTTGATGGAGAACAACTTTTATTTGAAACTTTTTCCTCTAAAGTTCCACTATCGAGAGATATTTCCAGAAAACCGAATTTTAGGGGGTTGAAACCCCTATAAGGGGTCTCCGCAAGGAGTGGAAACCGTGCCCCACATCTAGAATTATTAGATGGAGTCTTGAAAACAACTGTACCAAATCTCATACTTGTATCACAAAATGCACGGTTCACCTATTAAACAAATCCAGATCTACAGATCCGGATCTTAAGGATCCGAACTGTGTATGAGATCCGGAGTAATCCGAATCAGGATTTATCGTATCTGGAGACCCGGTGATGATCCGGATCCATACCGGATCTTGTTTTGGATCCGGAATCGTTTCACACCGACAGCAAAAGTGCGGAGCGACCTCGTAGAAGAAAAGCAAGGAGTGGAAGATGAAACCCACAAGTTGGTAAATAAAATTATATTTAATGTTGTACATAACGTTCGTCGAGCATATCCTTTACTACTCTTGTTTTAGTTAATTCCTTAAAATATTTATAGGATAACTTTGGAGTCCTTTTGCGATTTGGATCTTTAAAATCAACATGATACAAACCAAATTTCACTCTACAAGCGGATTGTTTATTAAGGAGTTGTAAGTTTTTGCTTTTCCCTTACGTGTAACCATTATTCCATGCAAATTTATCCATTAAGGACCACATCGTATATGCTTTTACTTTGACCTTGTCTATTTCCACAGCATCCAAAAGTGCATTTAAGTGCTCCTACAGATTGCCGTCAACAAATTTTATATGTTTGGTAAACTTACGTTATGAAACTTAGTAGCGTTGTAGTCGTCAAATTCCTCGGGAACAGGAATGCCGATTTCAGTTACCAGCACCTCAGGATCACCATATTGCTGTTTGATATATTTTAGGATCTTCCGAAAACCCCATGGGACGTCCTAAAATAGATTACGCAATCGCTTAAATTGGTAGGGGTGGTCTTACGTTGAAGTAGTCCATTGTTCCGACGTACCAATTGGGATCAGAATATTTCGCAACACCATCGTCCTTATCACTAGAGGGCAAACCTATTGCAATTGGTAATGCGTTAACTATGTATAGAGTGCAATAGTAATTAAGACCGAAAAAGTCATAAGTTCCACGAATATAAGAAACTTGCTCTGGAGTAAAGGATGGGAGTCTGGACTCCGTAAAACCTTCAGCAAGGCTACGTGATGCTACTATCTTTTTTACGATTTCTGGAAAATCACCTTCTGGAGAGTAAATGGGATGTGTGTACAATCCGAACTACAACATGTGAGTTAGAAATGATTTAGTGGTTCCGTACGTCAATAAGCACGTCGAATTGCGCATCACGATACGTAGCTTCCCGATCTGCAGAGGAATTGGATCCGGGCTCCTTCCAAGCGCACTCAATGGAAATACTGATACGACCTGAAGTTATTGGGTAACTTTTCATGTACAATAATATTCTATACCACACCTTTCTGAGAAATTTCAAACTCGTTCTTATAGAGATGGTAAGCTTTAGCATGAGCTTTCAGCGTATTACGTGCACATAAATATTCTCCGAGACCCGAAGAGTTTATACCAGGTGCTAGGGTACCATTAGCATAACCAAGCTTACAAATCTGTTTGGGTTCATTAACTGTAATCCATTCCTTCACTCTATCCCCAAAACTATCGAAAACAACTCTTGCATAGGCTTCAAACCATTTTGATACTAAGGAGTTCGTCCAACCTCCCAAATCTTGTAAAACCTGGGGAAGATCAAAGTGATGAAGTCTGACTAGAGGAGTTATTCCATTGGAAATGAGCTTGTCGATCAGACTGTTGTAGTACTTGATACCTTCCTTGTTAATTACATTGACGAAACCATACGGAAGAATTCTGGTCCACGAAATTGAAAAACGGTACTGAGAAAAACCCACATCTTTGATTAACGCAATATCCTCATCGATTTTATGGTACGAATCGCATGCGATATCATCGTTCGTACCATCTGCAATCTTATCTGGACGTATATGCGTCATCCTATCCCACATACTTTCGCCTTTACCTAAAGATAACATTTTACTACCGAAACCCAGATCATAAGAAAAATTACCATCTTCATTCCAGGCACCTTCGACCTGATAAGCAGAGGTCGCGCATCCCAAAATTAGATCGTCAGGTAAAGTTCGATTTTTTGCTAAATTTTCTCTGAAAAGGCTGGTTAATGAGAAAGAAATTGGTGTAAAATTAATACCTTATAAGGCATGTGACGACAATTATCAGCAGTACGTGCATATTTATTCGATTGTAGCGGAAAAATGGAGAAAAAAACAAGTTACGGAGGTCTCGTTATAATCTAACCGCTCAGTAGATTTAATGATAACATTAATTATTAGTGTATTTCTTTGTTTGTTTGTTGCGGTTGTTATTTTTGAAAGAAATTCAAAATTCTAAACCCTAGGAATTCTGTTCTTTTAAGAGTAGGTACGCAGCTAAGCAACAGAGATATAAATGCAAAAATTATAATTCTTGTGAAATGTGCAAGAAGATATATTTTTGTCGTTAACATTACTTGTATGTGCCTAGAATTCGCATGGAGCACTTTTTTCGGTTTTCATGCGATTTTCGAGGATCTTGTTCCATTCGGATGGAATTGGTTGGTCTCCTTATACATATAGAATAATGAATATAAATGCATAAGCCGTTCAAGTAAAAAATACCTTGGATTTTCATTATGATGCCTTCGAAGGGTTTTCTGGCAATATCTCCACGTGATCGCCTGATCTCATCTCCAAAGGCTGTTCTGTGGTCTATTTATTATTATGGAGCCACTTTCTGGTAATGCTCTAAATTATGTACAAAGTAGTAGAGTACGGACATCCGGACAACCTCTGCAGCTCTGTCTCCGCCGTACTCAGTAAGAGACAATCAGAGTTCTTTTCCTATCAGACTACCTCGTTCCCCACTGTGATAGGGAAGAACTACATCTTTTTTGATGCAAAAGAAGCAGGCAAGCAGTTTTCGATTTTGCTCAACACTACGAAAGCTGCCAACTGTCTTCCAGGTAGTACAACCACATCCCTATTTTTCGAATTTTACAACAATAGTTGTATCCGCATCAGCATCAGTCTGCCTATAAAGTATCTGAGGCAACACACTGATGAATCTGTCCCTATTTTTGTTATTACCTAAAACTGTTGTTTTTGAGTTGTCATTGCCATCTCTTCGGTGAATTCAATATCAACTGATGTGGTGGCAATGTTGCTAGCTTTTTGTCCTGACCGTTTTGTGCTCTTGGCCGTTAAAAAAGAAAACGGTCTTGTGGCAATGTAACTGACTCATTATTAAATGTTCGTCATATCATCCCTTCAGCTTTGCTATTACTGTTCTAACTGTTGGATTTTCTCCTGCAACTGCACTCATCACTTCATCCATTGAATATTGCCAGTCAATTTCCTGATTACCAACAAATTCGGCCTCTCTCGTAGACAGGGAAACTGGCTTCTGAAGCATGCTGACCCAAACAATGGCTGCACCAGAATATTTAATAAGAACACCACTCGTAGATCGCCTTCTTTCATAGTCGTGATCCTGTCGGACCTCTGCTCAGATATAACGGCTTCTTTGTATGAAGACTGATCATCGTCGACGTTAGTAGCTGCCGTTGCAACTTCATAGTCTCCTGAGGTCATCCATGCAGGTAGTCGACTAGTCCTGCTGGGACGAAATGTTCCAGGTTCCTGACTATCATCCGAATCAGAACGTTGGTCTAACTCAACCGAATCAGGAATTGTTTTCATCTCCGAACTGGGAACAGGAACAATAGTGACTTCTTTGCCATCCGACGAACAAATCTGTTCTCGCTTGAAATATACACGTCATGGGATAAGACAATTTTCCTTTTTGAAGGAATGCGTACACTTGTTACTCGTCTTTGTCATTATGGTACCCCACCATTTTTCCAAAAACACTATTGTCATCAAATTTCGTCCGAAATTGTTTTGGGATATGCACGAAAGACTCCGTCCCGAAAACTTTCACATGCTGAAAATCCGTCATACGTTTTTCCAACCAGAGCTCAATTGGAGATTATCCTTCTCTGGTGTCTTTCCAGTTCTATTTACAAGATAAACCGCGGCTTGTACCCACAACCTTTTGGTCAGTCCACTGCCAGACAGCATGGAACGTGTCGATTCTACAGTCGTCCGCATCTCACGTTCGTTTTTGAATAATGCAGAATACGTCTTACCATTAAATCTAAGTTCACTCCTAAGGCCATTGACATCCGCATTGATCACCTCACCCACATTCGTGGTTCGGTTTGAACGTGAATGGAAAGATTTGACATGGGCCTTGCCCACAGAACAACCATCGCAAAAATCTGTCGTATCCCCGACGAATTGCAGTCCCAATCTCTGGAGTACAGTTTTCACATGTCGCTTATCTTGGTGTCCCAACCGTTCATGCCAAATTTGCAGGGAATCCATTTCTCATAAGCTTCCCCGATGAGACGCTTAGGATACAGTCCACTCCACACATCGTTGCAGATCGTACAGAAAACGTCTGCGTACCGTTTTTCCAATGAGTTTTTCTTCTGTTTCCGATGAAACTCCTAATCAATTGCTCCACAGAAAAAGACACATTTGACCTTGAAGTTATGTGTAGGAATCGTAGATCGTCGAGAGCTCCCTGCTGGGTTTTGGGATTAGGTTCCTTTCGGGTTTTTTGAATGGAAGCAACAGATTGTGGTCTGTTGCATCGCTTTCCGCACAACTCCGCTTGCTTTGTTTTTAAAAAGCACGTTCTTTCCATTATTTCTTGTCAGCCCTTCTCATGCATCACACTCCTATCATTCTCAAATTGGTATCAAGCACCTCTCAACCATTATGAGACCAGAGCGAAACCAAATTCAAGATCTCGACCCACACAACACGAACTTTTGATATTTTTCTACCCACGTGTAAAGGAAGCGTTTAAAAAATTTCCAAACTCTTTAGTCATTTTTTCCACTGATCGTCCTATTTTTGTTCAATTTTGCTGGGCAAGTAGTACAAAGTACAGACCTTATACGACACTGTCGACTTTCCTCGTTCTTCCGCCGATCTCTCAAAAACGTCCCTAAACGCTCAACATAAGCCGATTTTGAACAATATTATATTAAAAATGAACTATATTACATTTAATTTCTTAACCGTAAAAGAGCAGATTAAGTTGCTTTTCAAGAAGCTTGAAGTGTGCGTAGGTACTGCACTTACATGGAAGTAATCCTCAAGAATTTGCAATTATGAACGTTAAGTATTAATTATAATTTTTAGAACTAAATTTCTAATATTGTGAACCGTACATTTTAAAAAGCATTTACCCTTATAATAATTATGCTAATCATTGTGCGAACTAATTTCGGGCTATAGGGCTTAATGCATATCTATGCCCTGCAGAAAGGTTGGAATAAAACATTAACATTGTGAACACAAAAACAAGCATGACGTTAAATAATGATATAATAAGCATGAAACCAAATATTATTTAGATACATTATTATACACGTCGATGTTACAAATACACAATACTCAATGATGCTAATGAAACATTGAAGCAATACAAAAAAAGTTCTAACATACGAGGGCTGTTTTTTTCAACTTCCGATTGGATAAAGGGAAGACGGGTGAATATAAAAAAATGATTTTATTACCAAAAGTAATGTAAATACAATCAAGGTTAATTCTCTCATCACCTTGATGATTGAGGCATTTGTCATTATGTTCAACAAAATGTTGCTCTCAATGATTTGAAGTGAGTTGTGACGGTTTCTTTGAACTCTTCGTGAGTTTGGAAGCGCTGCGCCCCAAGCCCACTTTTTCAATTCAGGGCATTGTCATGGATCAGAACAATTCCACAAGTTTTTGGCATCAAAAGGTGTGTATCAGTAGTGGATAAGAATTACTACAGATTCCTTTTGTGAAACTTTGGGACGCTTATGGAGGAGTTGTTTTGATCCATGACAATGCCATTTACTGATGATTTTGTGTCTTCAGGTATAGGTTGTTCGTTGAGATAGATTGGTGGGCAAGTAGACCTTGTAAATGTGACATTTACAGATTCACTCTGATTGTCCAAGTTTTCAGTAATTTCTCAACCATGTTTATATTTCCTTGAACAAGATTAGATGCGGTTTCCGGATCTCTGTGTGATGTAATTATCGTAGTCATCAACTTAAGTTACAACCGTTGTGTCGCGTAGTAGTACTGGAAGTACAGATCAAGTACAATATTGGCCCTAAAATGCTACCTTGAAGGACACCATGATTCGGGAACTCCTCTTCGTTTTGTTTCACCAAGTGTTTAATTAAAAGTATGTAAACTGGTCAACAACTTCCCATATATTCGTTCATTGAAGACACAGGTATTAATTTTATGAGACTAAATAATCTATTGGACTCTCCAGAATATGCTGCAGTTTTCCTTCGGTGATGCAAGAGAAACGAAGAAATGATCGCGGTGGCGAATTCAGACCAATGTTGCGATGTCCAAGAATAGGTTGTCAAACAGCAAGGCCGGTTTTTGCACTAAAGCGATTGAAATGGGAGGATTCATAGCAAATGATTGCTCGTTCAAACATTGCAATTAATCTACCTTTTCTTATTGGACATCCCAATCGATTTCTCAAAGTCAAAAATTACTTACACTTTTCATTGTACACTTTTATTAAATAACGATAGGTGGCGCCGCATGCACGTGCGTTGAAGTGGCGCGCCGACGGTCACGTGTGAGAAATTGAATGGCAATGGCGTCAGTTTTCGTAAGCATGTCAGCTCCACTATCAGATTGTACCAAAGAGGAGCAACGTTCAGTGATCAGATTTTTGTAATCAGAGGGTGCGAAAGGTGCTGAAATTCACCGGAGACTTTTGTGAATGTGGATTGACATGTTTAAAAGTGGCCAAACAAGCGTAACTCAAAAGGAGAGAGCTGGCCGACCGTCAACCTACACCACGGCCGACCACATTCAGCAAGCTCTAGACATGGTTAGAGCAGATAGGCGAGTGACCGTAGATGACGTCGCATCCGCTTTACACATGAGTCACGGTTCCGTGTATGAAAGTATCCACGGCCCACTCAAATTCCGTAAAGTGTGTGCGCGATGGGTGCCGTCTCGGAGCCTGGCGCGTTTTCACACAGGGCTATCTAGAAAGAACCTGCGGTTACTCGTGGGCATACTTTCTGGGCACGTAAATTTAACAAGCACATGCTTCGTCGAATCACCATCCTGTAGAGGATGCTACACAGACGACGAGACGGAATACCACATACTTTGTGAGCGTCCCGTATTCATCGAATTAAGACGATCGATGTTGGGGGAACCCTGGCCGAACATGGCTACAATCAGAGCCTCTTCCCCGTCCAGCGTGCTCAGGTTTGTCTCACTCCTGAGATGGATTGAGTGGCGTTGCGGGTTCGCCCGGCTCTGATCATGGAGGTAGCACAAAGGGCCCAAATAGGTGGCCCAAACGGGGGTGGGCTGCGGACTACTCTCATATCGTAATCCAGATCCAGATCAAGATCCAGATGGGTATCGTGAGTGCGTACCACAGAAAAGAAAACTAAACGTTTGGACTACTGGATCGTTTCAACGCGAAACGCGACACATTTTGAAGCCGAATAGTGATCGTCGATGAAACATGGGTTCATCACTACGAGCCCGAATCGAAACGTCTACAAGGAAAAATGTCAACACCTCGCCATAGGCTGAGAGCATCATAAATAGTGCGAGGTATAATGATTTATTGGCGAATAAGTTGAAACCAGCGATTCGATTCTACTGCCAAAAAAAGTTCTGTTGCTGCAAGATAACGCCCGGTACAACCCAGATCTCGCTCTTTCAGACTGTTTGGACCGCTGAAGGTCCTCGATTTGCCTTAGACGCGGACGTTTGGGATGCGGTGCCAAGTATTTTCACGATCAACCGAGAACCTACTACTACGAGGGCATATGGAAGCTTGAGGACCAAGTGTGTTGCTCAACGTGGAGAGTATATCGAAATAGTTATTTTTGTATCTAGTGCGCGAAATGCCACTTTGGTGATTGAGAACTGATTTTTTGTACGAGGCGCAGCCGAGTTAAAAAAATAGACGAGATCATCAAAGTATTTCGCGCACGAGTTGCAAACAAAATTTTTTCTACAAACGTGAAAAAGTTGACAATTACTTTAACGTTAAAATACAAAACTCTCATAGCAGTGCGCAAAGTAAGTATTTCGCGCACGGTGTCATGGTAACGTAGGCAAGTGAAAAAAAGGGTCACTTCGCGTATTGTTATTAATGCGCAAACCTTGTCATTTTTTGACGTTTGTAAAAAAAAAAATTATAGATATTTGTTGTTTAATAAAGTTACAGTAATTTTTGACTTACCTTCGTATATTGTAAGATTACAGATTTTTATTTCATTTTTTTTAATCTGCGTGTAAAAACATTCTCTTATTCAAAATATTTTTTCTACAAACGTCAAAAAATGACAAGGTTTGCGCATTGATAACAATACGTGAAGTGAGTCTTTTTTCACTTTCCTACGTTACCATGACACCGTGCGCGAAATGACGCCGTGCGCGAAATACTTACTTCGCGCATTACATGTAAACTATATGAGAGTTTTCTTAAAATAATAATTGTCAACTTTTTCACGTTTGTTGAAAAAATGTTGTTTGCAACTCGTGCGCGAAATACTTTGCTGTTCTCGACTATTTTTTAAAAAATTAGTTCTCGATCACCAAAGTGGCATTTCGCGCACTAGATACAAAAATAACTGTTCTGTGTTTTTGACGTTTCGTGGGAGCTTATTTTATAAAAATACGAGGAATTTTAATCAAATATTGTGAACCTCCACTAGCGCCACATAAAAAAAATTCTGGTCACAAGACTTCCCTCGTATTAACACTTTTTTCAAAAAATAGTATACCACAATGTACATTGCTGAATTCAGAAGAAAATACTCTTTAACTACATAAAAAAACTGCAATTTTATCTTATAAAAAAAATGAGTGCCGCCATTTCAGCTTATAGCGGAAGTGAGGTCATCAAAGGTAATATCAGCATTTTCGTTCTTGGCCCGAATGCAATCCATTGGCGAAAATTGCATTTCGATACTTTAACCCTTATCCGGGCAACGTCTTTTTGTAACACAACCGGACAACGTGTGTCTCCCGGACACACGCTTTTGCAATTTCTTTACGCTAGTTCTAGTTACATATTTACGTAAAATAAAGTATATTATGTATTAGTTTATTAACTGAATTATTTTAAAAACAGTTACAACAATTTTATGTATACGATTGACATTTTGTTTCACTTGCTAAGTAGATGAAACAAGTATGTGTCCAATGGACACACCTTATACGGTTGTGTAACAAATGAAAACAATACTTTTTATTTCCCTTATTTTTGAAATAAAATTTTTTTTTAATAACAGTTACAACAATTTTATGTATACGATTGACATTTTGTTTCACTTGCTAAGTAGATGAAACAAGTATGTGTCCAATGGACACACCTTATACGGTTGTGTAACAAATGAAAACAATACTTTTTATTTCCCTTATTTTTGAAATAAAATTGTTTTTTAATAACAGTTACAACAATTTTATGTATACGATTGACATTTTGTTTCACTTATAAGTTATAACAACGTAGCCGCTGCTAAGTAGATGAAAAAAGTAGGTATGTGTCCAATGGACACATCTTATACGGTTGTGTAACAAATGAAAACAATAATTTTTATTTCCCTTATATTTTGAAATAATATTTTTTTCTTTATACGAATCTTTAGTTATTCATGTAATTGAGGAATACAAAAAATATCAATGTCCAAAGTCAATTTGTTTTGTTTTAATAGAGCATTTCTTAACAGCTTGTGTCCAACAGACACACGTTGTCCGGATAAGGGTTAATAGTTTCTGAGTATCGAGCGTTGCAATCATTTTTTAAAAATGACTTTTTTAGCACTTTTTTCAAAAAATAAGTATAGCACAATAGCTGAATTCAGAAAAAAACACTCTTTTAAACTACATAAAAAACTGCAACTTTATCTAAGTAATACCTATCAGCATTTTCGTCCTTGGCCCGAATGCAATCGATTGGCCAAAACCATATTTCGATAACTTTACTTGTTTCTGAGTTGCAAGGAATGTGTATTGTGTACGGACAGACTACAGACGACAGACGGAATTTTTTTTTCATTTTTTGAATCAACGTATTCAGAAACGCAAAGATATGTAAAAATTTGCATAGGTCAATTTTTTTTTTGGACACTGATACAATACTTTCGTTTTACTTCGTACTCGGGAAGTAAAAACGAAGCTACGTCCTTGTTTACCTTTTTATGTGTTACTATGACAGTTACTTTTACTGTTTATGTATTTCTCACCACGTTAAATACCTTTTATCATTAAATCATTATATTTGGTCGATATATTATATATAATTATAAGGTACCTATATGAAAAAAGGAAACATTAATGAATGTTTGGGACACTCGTGAAAATGCATCTGAATGTGCGGGGGGTATTTTTTCATGGGAAAATTTTTTCAGGGGGTTTGTTTTCCGGTGAATTTTTTCCTGGAGTATTTTTTACGCCGACCTCTCGGTACACACACGTTAATAACATTTTGAATCCGACTCGAAGGACCATGAGATGCGACATTACATGGATTGAAATGCTGATTTGGTTTTATGTACTTTATTAATCGTGAATTGAGCGTTAATTGAGAAAAGATGGCCGGTAGTAAACCGGATGGCTAACAATAGCAGGTATTTATTGCAGCTACCTAAAAATAGATAATTTTACTTGAAACAAATAAGTAAGAATTTGTCCACTTATTATGTGTAGGGGTGCGTAGTAAAATATAAAAAAAAAACTTATTGAATCTGCGAACGACGCTAGAGACAGTCTTGTTGCTGCGAAAGACATTTGATCTGACAGAAGTGTATCGCTAGATAACATAATAAATTAAAAAAAAAAATAAGTTAGTGTCGCGCCTAAAGTCCTAGAAGTGTTTAGAACTAACTGCAAAGTAGCATTAAACGTGCAATAACTTTGAATTTGATGAAGTCTAAATGAAATTCAGGCCGCCGGGATGTCTGCATATTTATAACATTCCTATTTCTGATCTAACTCAGTACATTTCGTTACATGAAAAGAGAACGTTTTCCGCTCGCTAAATTGACATTTTTTTGTTTAGTACAATAAACAGTCGATTTTAATTTTTTTATACGTACGCTCACAAAGACGACAAGAAAAAGCTTAAAGTGTCTTCATAATGAAAGACTTTTTCGGAGTTGAGGGTGAATTTGTGTAATTTGGCGAAGGTAAATAGAGTTTTTACGCTTAATTTAGTTCACGTCGTCAATTATTTTTGTGATTTAACTTATAAAACGGTTTCTCTTCCACCTGAAAATAAATTAGAAATTATGCCAGTTTATAGATGAGAGATGTAAACGTAATTTTTTGTCTTAACGAGGTTCGTAAACGCGTTATAAAAACAAACAAATGCTGAAAACGAGCAGATATAATGCCTGTTTTATATCTTGAACTTAATAATAATGTAAAATGGGAAATGGCTGTTTTTTTTCTGAGTTATCTAAACAGATCCCTACCTTTTTATGATAAATTAGCGGATGCTTAAACTTAAATAACATTATTATTAACTTTTTATATCTTACTTCTGTTTTTCTTTATTGACCACTTACGGTTATTCGTACACCTGTTAAAAATAATTTTATTATTGTTGAAACTGGGGACTGAACACGTTAATTTATAATTACGTTGAGAAATTTTATAAATTACTACCCAAGCACGTACATGTGAAAATTTTCATGGCGCACTTTTTACCTGGAATGTATTCCGAAGTTAATGGAGCTTTTACAGGTTTTCTGGGGGTCTCCAGCATGTCTATCCGAAGTTTCAAACCACCTCGAGAACCCTGTGCTAACTGTGCTCAAAATTTTCGCACTTTTTCAGTTTATCGATTATATCTCGTAAACTAAGCAAATAACAGAGAAAAACTCAAAACCTCCCATTAAAAACTGGTTTTTAAGGGGAGGTAAAAACTAGTTTTTAAGGGGAGGTTTTGAGTTTTTCACTGTTATTTACTTTTAACCCCCTTTTTGACATTACGAACCACTATAATGTTAACTAATCATATTGTGTGTACTATTAGTTGCTACGGTTCTTGCTTCTACTGGAAAACGAGACAGCGCGAATATCAAGAAGGTTTGCTGAGAATTACAATTCACACGGCTTGTCCAAAAAAATCCTGCAACGAGAAATTAATTTTGGCTTCTTTAGGACGTGAAAGTGAAACTTCTCTACACCTTCCACCAAGACGACCCGCTCAACCTCATTTCATGAAACAAGTGCTTCTTTTGCGAGGAGTCGGTTACTAAAGAGTACAAGTAAAGGAAGAACAAATTACTAGTCGAAGGGCGTAATCCTATGGTCAAAATGACAGTACCCGAGGTATCAAGAACGGAAAAAAAATCGGGGATCGTATTGACATTTTGGAAGGTATGAACAACGATTTTTAAAAATGACCTGGTGGTCTTCAGAAGGTAGAACAACCTACTCCGAACATTGACCGAGCAATGGAAATTGTGTACAAGTTTCTTGAGGAAAAAAGGGAGGAATGCCAGTTTTCTCTTGGACAGTGGATAGAGGAGATTCCCGAAAATTCCAGTCCTCATATTAAAAAAAGTGAAGAAGTGTCTGGAGGAGAAGTATATGGAAATGACATTATTATTCGTCATTCAGCCAAGAGAGGGAGTGTTGAATGTGTCAAGAGTATTGACCACAAAATGTTGTACAACTGGTAATCTAATGAGAATAAGAGCGCGCTGGGAAAATTATTTTTGTAGATATCCGCTTAAAAATTTTCAACGTAAACACACTCGATGCACATGCCACTTTCAATGCACTGGAAGGAATAATGATTGCCACTCCCCGAAATGCCGTGACCAGTGAGTAAAATGTTTTTCGTACGTAATGGCTGTGAAGCCTAAACTACTAGACCGATTTTGATGAAGTATTAAAAGGCCTATAAAAAAACTCAAAGTGATCCGAACTAGGGGCGTTATTTTGGGAGCAAACATTCAAATTTTACCCCAACTATTTTCTCTTGGAGAAAAGTTAGTAGTACAAGTAAATCGCCGTTTTTGGTTTGTTTCTAAATACAAAATGACGGCCAATATAGCAATTCTTCAAGTTTATACTTTATAGGGTGTAGCTCAAGAACAGTTTAACTTAATTAAAATTTCAAAATTGGAAATTATAGCCAAAGGATGGCTAGAACTTCTACTTATAATTAATTGGTAAAGAACAAAAATTAAACGTATTCAATTTATTGGTGCCAAAAATTGGTCAAAAATTAAAAACCGATTTTCTCAAAATCTGCTACGAGCTTTTTTTTATTTTTGGAAATGTTGTACACATAGTTCATGAAAAACTATTGGCACTACATCTATTTCTTTATTTCCCATAGGGGAAGGGGGATGAATGTTTAAAGTTAAACTTTAAATCTTCATAACTTTTTTACTAACAAAGATGAAGAAATTAAATTGTACAGTGAAGGAGAGGACATACGACTCTTTTAACATGAGGAACGAAGATTTGCAACTAGATCTGAAATATCTGCACAATTGCGGATTTGCAGCAAGATTTTCTATCGCACAAAGTGAATTTCCCGACGTGTTTGGGTATTTAATTATAATATACCGGTACCAAATATCTATTATTGGGAGAAACTGGACGAATTTTTGCATACTGATGCTTCTAAACATGAGGAATGAAGATCGGCAACTAGATCTGAAATATCTGCACAATTGCGGATTTGCAGCAACATTTTCTATCGCACGAAGTGAATTTTCCAACGTTTTTGGGTATTTAACTATAATATACCGGTGCCATATATCTATTATTGGGAGAAACTTGACGAGTTTTTGCATACTGGTGCATCTAATCATGAGGAATGAAGATCTGGAACTAGATCTGAAATATCTGCACAATTGCGGATTTGCAGCAACATTTTCTATCGCACGAAGTGAATTTTCTCACGTTTTTGGGTATTTAATTATAATATACCGGTGCCATATATCTATTATTGGGACAAACAGGCCGAATTTTTGCATACTGATGCATCTAAACATGAGCAATGAAGATCTGCAACTAGATCTGAAATATCTGCACAATTGCGGATTTGCAGCAACATTTTCTATCGCACGAAGTGAATTTTCCAACATTTTTGGGTATTTAATTATAATATACCGGTGCCATATATCTATTATTGGGAGAAACTGGACGAATTTTTGCATACTGATGCATCTAATCATGAGGAATGAAGATCTGCAACTAGATCTGAAATATCTGCACAATTGCGGATTTGCAGCAACATTTTCTATCGCACGAAGTGAATTTTCCAACGTTTTTGGGTATTTAATTATAATATACCTGTGCCATATATCTATTATTGTGAGAAACTGGACCAAATTTTGCATACTGATGCATTTAATCAAGTATAATAAGTACTTATACTAATATACTTCCGGCCTAGCAGGAAATTAACAAAATATGAAAAATATTTGATATACCCTGTAGATTATTTAAGGGGAAAATCAGAAACCGTTTTCTGATTACAACTATACTACACACTATACTTATATTAATGTTTTTATTTTTTTGGTTTATTATGCAAAAACTATTTTATTTTGAGTTATTACGCAAAAACTATTTTATTTAATACGTCATAGTAGTAAAAACGGGAAAGTTGTGTGCCAGTTTATTGGTCATTTAATTTACGTTAAGTGTATCTAAGCATTTTCACTGGGTCAAGTGTTGCTAACTGTCCAAATTATATTGTTTATATATTTTAAAGACTACCTTTTGTCATTGACTTCGTCCGCGTAGACTTCGGTTACAACGGTAAGTACTCTACATGCGTCCCTGGAAGGTACACTTACGTTTGTTATTGGTGTTGCATTTACATCTTTGCCAATTTTGATTCAAATCGATCAAGCGGTTTAACCGTAATTTCCAAAAAAAATGTCATCCCCTAATTTGCCCCCTTAGGGATTGAATTTCGGAAAATCCTGAAATACGCCTGTCGTAATTTCTGACCAAAAGGCCATGTTCCAATTTATATGGATTTAACTTAAAAAACAAACTTTCATCCCCTATTTTACCCTCTGAGGGGTCGAATTTCGAAAAATCCGGCCTTATCTCTTGCCTACATCATATAAGGAACCTCTGTGCAAAATTTCAGCTATTTAGGTCCAAGGGTGTGCGGTGGGTGTTGTTGAGTGTGGTGAATCAGGGCTTTTCTTTTTATAGGTACACGGTGTCCAAAAAGTATGGAAACCCTTGAATATCTCAAGAACGACACATCCGATTACAAAAAGAAAAACTTGTGTTCCTTTATTTTTTGAAACCTATTCAGTCATGATAGGTAAACAAAACTTAAATGTGAACACCTATCTTTTATTCCACTTTTGCATTCTCCATAAACAACTGTTCTCAAATTGCAAATTTCACCCCCAACCTACGACCTTTTATTTGGGGGTGGAAAAAGGAAAACCCTTGAATATCTCGAGAACGACACATCCGATTACAAACAGAAAAAAACACATATTCCTTTACTTTCTGATACCTATTTGGTTATGATATGTAAACCTCACCCCCACCCCCCTGGAAGATGGGGCGAGTTTTGAAAACTTAACTCTTTATTATTACACTTTTTAGTATAGCTCACCACTTTTTCCCCAGTGTCTGTTTTTTTTAACAGGTGGTGCCACAAACGGTGTGTCCCATTTTAATCTTAGCAGGGGAATTTCTCGAAATGAGTACATCTGACAAAAAAAGTTGCCGAATGAAAGTTTGATGGCATGAAAGGTGACATGCGATTCTCTAACAAATTTCACCCCCCGACACCCAGGGAGTGGATGGGGAGTGGGGGACTTAAATGGAAACCCCAATCTTTATTGAACATTCAGAAAACTGTTAAAGTTTTATTTGGGAGCTTATTCTTTATTTGCAACAGAAAGATAAAAATAATGTCACCCAAATACAAAATAAGTAATAAAATACCGACTTTAACGATTGCAGTACCACCTGCTGCAGTACAGTGAAAGAGGAGGGGAATGGTGTCAATATTAAATGGTGGTTGTGTCTTTACTTTTTTGGGAAAAACTCCTCAAACGAGAATTTTGAGAACACTAGATTAGCGTATCCCTTATAAACATCAGCGTGCATTTCCGGAAAACCCCTTTGTCCCGACGTAAGTTTTGGCGTGCTTTCGTCAAAGCTCAGTGTTATTAATTTACTCACTGCCACGTCATCGCTTGTAAAATTATGTACGGGATTCTCAAGGGACACCTCGCTGAGCTTCACTTCCTCTATAACAACTTGTCCGGCGTTCGTTATCTTTCCACTGAATCTTATATCAAACTTAAAATTCACTGAAATTGTTATAAGTAATGAATACAATCAATCTGTGGTTGGTGCCTACCAATATCGACGACACAAATTCCTGTACTGTCAACTGTGACATTTTCTGTCGGCAGAAATGCGTCTTTGAACTCGTAATCGGCCACAAATTGTACTTTGTCAGTAAATGTTGTGAAGATTATTGTAACTTCTGCATCTGTTATATCCGCTCTGCAACATCTTCGTCTTGTACAAGAATCTAGTGAATAAATTTCTTACCCGACATTCGAAATTTGACTTTGACTATGACCGTACAGTTTAACGTTCTTGTATACCTGATCGAAATCGTACGGCGGCATACCCTTCATTGTCGTTTTTGACATTTCCATTGGATCAACTGTCGGTATTCCCAGTTCAGGTATTCCGTCTTTGTGTACCAAAAGGAAGTTTTCAATGGCATCTCCTAAACATTCGTTGAGTTTCGCATGATTTCTCGAACAAGTTTTTAATTTTGCTAAAAGAACAATGAAAACCTGGAAAACCTTTAGGAAAAATGCTTACCTGTCAATTGACCGTGACAGCACAATATCATCAGATAGAGGAAGGTGACTTTCATCATTATTGTTCATTGGAGCCTTGACGTTGGTTTATATGTAATGGTATCTCCACAGATTTTCTCACATCTTATCCATTTTATGGGATTATTGTGCAAAATTACATCAGTAATGTGGTAATGGTTCACATATTTAAATAAAAGCAATTTTGTGTATATTTTATTTCACATTTCAAAATGTTGATTATTTTGTTGATTTTGTTTACGTTTTTGGTTTTATTCAAGTACCTGTTTCATTAATTATTTATTAACTGTATGTAAATTTATGTTGTGAAATTCTTTTCCAATTCTCATGATGGTTACACTTATACCAAAATGTTTCCTTAGTAATATTATAACATAGTAGGCCTTATTAATATATTATTTTTAATAAATTATAATCTCTTTCTTCAACACATCACAATTTTGCCATTCCTGGACATTTGTTTTTCCCAGCAGCGAGTGACTCACATGACCTCTAAAGCAATTGACAAGTCTGCTACCAAGTGTTGTGTCCCAGAAATTCTACCTTTATATTACCCATATTATCAATTACTGTCTAAGTAACGGTGAGTTTCCTTCTGTGTGGAAAGCTCTTGTCACAAAGAAGTTTCACATGAGATTCTCAGTTATCCGAATATTACTTGTTTGAACCTCTTTTTTATTGACCCCTTTTTCCGATTCCAGACCACCATTTTTTGCAGATATTTATTCTTTTTCACCTCCTTAATTTGAGCACAGATTTTATACGAATTTTAAACAGGATTTCTCAAGTTGTTACTACGTATTCAGAACCTGCGACTACTGACATCCTATTAGACGAATTGTAGGCGACCTTTACTTCGACTTTCCGAAGAATCTTCCCAATACGATATCTGTGACTTTGTAGGGCAAGAAAGCAATACTCCTGGCGACTTTCTCCTCGTTAATTCGAGGTTTCGGGATTAGATGACGATTAGCAACCTTGTGGATTTGGCAACTGTGAAAACCGTTGTCGACTAATGTGTTGGTGACGTGCTGTAATTCATTCTGAAGCCCAGCAAAGACACATATAAAATATACATACAACATATTATATAAAATTGAAGTAAATACCCCTACATATGTCTTTTTATATATCAAGTATGTAAGTATTCTTTAATAAAGTTATATAAATCGTATGTCAAACATTATGTATATTTTACATAATGCTATAGAAACTTACGGATATTCTATATACAGAAATTCATATCATATATACATACAGAATACAGATATCTACATATTACTCATGAAATTCATGTGCTGTCATATTTACATAATTAGATATATGTACGTTATGAGTAAAATGTTATATGTAAGAAGTATTACATATTTTTTATGTATGCCTTCTGTAAATATAATTAGAAATCATTATATATGGTCGAAAATAAAGTCCGTTTCTATTTGTGCCGCATAAGTAATCGCACGCGCGTGTTTTCTATAACGCCAAAAACTTTAGTTCACGTCCCTTTAATAGTAGATCCGTATCGACTAAAATGTGTCTAATTTATATAGAAAATAAATAATACAAAATCAATTAAATCCTGGTCATTTTTAACATAAAGGTAGGTATAATTTGAATAAGACTTCACTCAAAGATATTATCAAACAAAATTTGAACTAATAACGCGAAACAGCGCAAAGTTACGAAGTACAAAATAAAAAGATGGAATGTTTCAGATTAGCGCAGTGGTACAATGTCGGATACAAAGAAAACACATGTCCGATTTCGGAATTTGTAACGCCCACCCCCAAAGGTTCGAATTCGGTCAAAGGAAACTTTTCAAGCAAGTATATCATAATAAACTGTCAGCTTTCAGTTCAGGTAAAAACGGGTTCGTGCACGAATTAAGTTAAATATACTTAAGTACAGTTGCACGTAAAAATGTATTTTTTTCATTTTTTTGTATGGAACTGCTTAAATAATTGTTTACCATGATAATAATTACATTATGCTCGAGTAGCTGCCATTTGGTCATCGCACCGCTTTTACAACTAATAGTTTTTACTTATGTAAATATGTTTACATAAAACGTATATAAATTCATATGCTACAGATATAAAAGAATTTACATCTAATAGACATATATATTATATACCAAATTGCTGACATCCTGACATTCATTATCTCTTATTTATCTTCCAGTTTTATGTAATTCTAACAAGCTCTTACATAATTTGTATGTATTTTATATATAAATGTGTTTGCTGGGAGGTTATCCTTCATTTTTCTAAAACCTTGGAGAAGCAAATTAGCTACATCGGACGTAGTGCCTCTCTTGTAGACGGGCACAACACATCAGATTAGTATTATTTGAGAGCTATGGAGCGGTGGCATTAGAACAGGGCTTTAGGAACCACATCAAGCCCAGACAAACTGTACTGTTTAAAGTATACATAATGTTATAATCCTCATTAGAGAAGAATGAATGAACTACAAAGGACTGAAAATACCAAAAACCACAATTCCTACACATTTATTAAATCGATCGAAAAGAATGAATGAACTACACAACACTGAAAATCCCAAAAATTACATCGATTTAATAAATGTATATTGTGGTTTTGTAGTGTTCAACATGTAGTTCAACGACCACAAGGGTTCCAGTTGGTCCAGACGCCAAGAATGAATGAAAAAAGAAAAGATGAATACATTATAATATTATTGTGTCAACATTTGTTCTAGAGGGGCCATAGATGACTGTAATAGGGGTGTAAATCGATACGACATAACATGTACAAAAGTACTTAAATCGAAATTTGCTCACAAGTTCACTATACCAGGTGTCAATTTGAAAACTTGTCAGACCTTCGAAACTATAACAGATAACTAAAATTTCTCGAAAGCGTTTCTAAAACATGGAGGGAGAACCACAGCCCTTAGGTTCCAGTCATCTGTCACCTATTTTTTAAATTGCACTTCCCCATATGTGACATATCATTGGAAAGCCCTTTAAAAATGCTATTCATTAGTACTAAACAAAAAAGCAAAATAAAGGTGTTAGTAACTTTAGGCTGCATGTTTTATTACTTTTCGTGTTACTTAAAAAATAATCGATTAATTAACATTTTGTTTGGTAGGTACTGATTAAGAGCATTACTAAAGAGCTTTCCAAGGATGCATTACACATGGGGTAGTGCAACTTAAAACAGTAGAGGGGTGGAGTGACTGGAACCTATAAGGGGTGAGTTGCAGAGATGACTCATACTGGTTCCCCCTCGAGGTTGTACAAACGTTTTTGAAAAATTTTACTTACCTGTTACAGTTTGGAAGATATGAGATCTGGCAGGTTTTCAAATTGTCACATTTTTTTCCTATCATGGGAATTAGGGAATGCCTATGCACGTCACAGCGTGTTTTAAGTGTATTCACAGTGTTGGGCTTACTCCCACTGAAACCCTTCTCCCTAATACCGACTATAGTACAATAAGCCATGGAGCTATGGTAGTCAGGCATCGCCCAGGGCATTCTTCCAGTTACCATGCTTACCTCTTATGGTCCTATACTAACTTTGACTCGCTCGCTCTCTTATACTTGTTACCATGCGTCAGTACTGTTCTATGGCCTTTCAGCTTCGATTTTTACACATTATCCGTGTGGTGTCTGTCGGGGTGAGTGTTTTCCCAATTTCGTTATACAGGGTGTTTTTTGGGAGCTTTAGTTGGACGTTTCCGGGAAAGTTTTATAGGTAAGTTTCTTATAATGTGTACTTAAGGGTTACTCTGAAAGCTGAATCGATGTAAAATATTTTCAAAATGGCAGCGCTTCCGGAAATGCCGGAAGTAGCTAATAACTTCGTTATTTTAAACGGCAACCCCAATTTTTTATTCCATTTTGGGATTCTACGTGAAATTTTACTTCTTTGTTCAGTTTGTATTTGGAACATGAAGGCGCTCATTTTGAGCATGTGTAGAAGAAGACAAGGTTTTCTACTGATTTGAGACCTATAACAGCTGACGAAGTAATGTCACTTGATTGGTTTAAAATTCGTTTGCCTTAAGGTTATTGACAACTACTAAAGAAGAAATTCGAAAAAAATGGTGTCATTGCAATGAAATGGGAATAAGTCAGAAACTATTAAAGATGGGGATAGGAACATGTAATACCAAAACATTAGCTTTTAGCATTTGAATTTTCTTAAATTTGGAGCCTCATAGGTGACATCGTACGCAACATAACTTTTTTTTAAGTACACCAAACGAATTCTTCCTCTGTGCGCTGGTGAAAACTCAGTTGCCATAGCTACAACGGTTTTCAAGTAATTCATTCTTAAAGTACCGTCTGCATTCGCTATTTTTTTGAAATAATTTAAAATAACTTAAAAACCATTAATTGTAGACACGTGAGACGTCGTGGGTATTAAAAGAACTGAAATTTCACGTAGAATCCAAAAATAGAATAAAAAATATAGGCGTTCCTATTTACAATAACTAAGTTACTAGTTACTTCCGGAATTTCCGGAAGCGCTGCCATTTTCAAAATATTTTACATCGATTCGATTTACAGAATAACTCTTCAGTTCAAATTTTAAAAACCTATCTAGAAATCTTTCCCAGAAATGTCTAACTAAAGCTCCAAAAAAAAACAACCATGTATAGCTTCGCCCTTTCCTCATGCCACCTTGGGCGCTCGTAGAATGTATGCCCCTGGACATCGATCAGGCCACAATTCACACAATTCCCTATCCCTAAATATTTTCCATGTTCTCGGTGGCCGATCAGGAACTGTGCCAGGCTATAATAGTCTACGTTGTCGTGTGGCCTGCCTAACCATGTATCAGTGTCTTGGTCCAGGAGACCTTTCGGTACCAGAGGAGTTGCCAAATTGACAACTGGTATTATATATTGTTATGTTTAGCAAACGGAGAGCAATTGATGTTGCAACGTTGTAAGGAATTTCAGCAAGTTTTTTACTGACCGGATATCTGAACATTTTTTTATATAATAAATTTCTGTTGAATTGAAATCAATAATAATAATAATTATTCTGCTGGGAAAAAAAAATGGAGAAAAACTGGAACACGCCTTCTTCTCGGATAGGAAGTAAAATCGTAGGTCCTGTGTCGATGCGACGTTCGGCACAGTAAAGTTCCCTGGTTGAGACGTTGAGGGTGAAATTCGCTTAATAAAATAATATAACATAACATAACATAACATAACATAACATAACATAACATAACATAAACACAAGTCTGCTGCAATAAACTTACAAGGACGAAACTAATGGGTAAGTTTGTATTACCATTAAACGTTGCTCAAGTTTTCGATCTAAAATTTTATAATGAGTTAGGGCAGATTTTTAGGACACAGGCGATTGGTGGAGAACATAAAACATGACCTCAATAATATTGTAAAAGATTTAAAACTGACAGGTAGGCAAATACATAGCAGGTGCACGTGTTCTTATTAGCATTCCTTTAAAAATAAATTTATTTATAGTTTATTTGGAGTTAGTTTATGCAACATTTATTTTATTTCATATTAACGTGCCAACTTTTGTTAAGTTTCACTGTCATCCTAACGCTCTTTATTAATCTTCTTAAGCTTTATTTTATACTCGCCTAATCGGTTTAAGATATTCGCAATTTAAACATGTGTTTTCAGGATAAATTTTGCACAAAATCGCCTTTAACCCTTCTCAGCTACCTAACTGTTATTATATATTTACATATACTTGACTGTAAACAGTGGTTAATCTACATAAAGACTACAAACGTATACCTTAGGTTATTTATGTGACTTTGTGTAAACACCAAGTGTGCTTACACCATTCTTCCATTTATTTGACGGGCACGTGTTTATTAGACTCAATGCTGTGATCATGACTATTTAAGAAACGTTAACTTTCGTCTGAGTAAATGATAAAATTTTAAATTAAACCTCATTATACGACTTACAGTTTTCGCAGCCTGTATATTGTGAGTAATACAGCGTGCGAGGAAATAACTGTGCTACAGCAGACGTATTGAATTCTTCGACCTCTTTTGGTGGTCTAGATAACGTTGTCATTATAGTTTTTAACATTTTGAATGATGTCAAATAAACGTTTTGCTATTTTAAAGCTCTTTCGTTAATGTGAAATTGTTCGCCTGCTTAATGTGCCTCATCAGAATGTGTCCAAAGCGGTTCGAAAAGCTTGGTGATGAAGATGACTGCCTAGGCCGCTAGGCCGAAGAAGCGCACTGTCAATACGTCCAGGAATGGGTAGATCATGTGTAGCGAAATCTGATGATCTCCATGAGAAAATTTTCTCGTGAGAGTGATTGGTCGGCGCGGCAAATTACTAAAAAGGAGCAGCGGTTCAAGTCTTGCAAATGGACGATGAAAACCGCGCAGCATTTCAAAAATGTCGCCAATTTCACCCAAAAATCAGCGAGCAAGAGCATAACCCTCATAATGATAATATAATATGGTCAGCTAAAACTCCTGCTACCTCAGCAACCATCGACCATTGCCAAAGACCTAGTTGGGTCATTGTATGGGACGCAACTTGTTCCAGTGGACAAACACCCCTCGTCATCATTCATCATGGTATCAAAATCACCCATGACGTGTACTTCCGCGATAATCTCGAATCCGAGGTTCTTCCATGGGCCATTTCAGTGACGCAAAACGGACGGGTCCAAATGGTCACCCTATCGCCATATTTCAATCCTATTCATTACAGTGTGCGGTCGATTTGGAGGCTGGGGCTTGTGATAAGGTCGACAAGTGTTTTAACCCTTGAGCAGTCGCGTGGGCAATAATAACACCATTGATCGCGTGGATGACAATGGTCATCCATCAGTTATTTTTGAATTTATCAATTATATTTCTATTAGAAGATGTAATTTAATAAATTTACTAAATGATAGACAAACACGTAAAATAATTGTAAACTTTAAAAAGTGTTATATCTGCATAATATAATAAGATAAAGTACCTTATAGCCGCTAGAAGTACCTACATACAGTCTCCATTTCAAAATTATTATCTACTGGAAAGGGAGAATTAATTTATTCAAAGATTTTGATATATTATTTATTTAATTGGAATGTCATACAAAAACTAATAATATTACTAAAACTGCTATAAAAAAACATTTGAATAAAAGAGTAGGTACATATTTACAGTAAGTCGCGTGGATGACAATTGTCACAATTGTCTTATTATAGTACAACTTACCACGTTGAAGGTTGACATATTGCTACTATATTCGTAAAACCCTAAACAAGGAATACTAAAAACTTGAACCCCCCTTTCTTCTTAGAAAGAATGTTATAGGCAATACAATAACAGCGGATGACAATAGTCATCCACGCGACCGGTCAAGGGTTAAGTGCGCCATGAGTGAAACCAATTGAGTATTTTATTGTTATTCGTTGTTGTTTTGTCAATTTTGTGTGTGTGTGTGTGTAAAGTGTGCAGTGAGAGTGAGAGGTATTGGAGGTGGTAAAGTGTTTACTTCATGGTTTAGTGAGACATGATTGCGAATAATTAAGACCAATCTGCCCGTTCATTAAAGTCCTCTGAAACATCTAATTTGGATTTCACGATGCAAAAATGTAAAAACTTGATTATGTTTATCAACACCACATTCAGCAAGTGCTCTGTGGCGTCAAAAGTTTTTCAGAGGTAGCGATGGTGAAATAAATCTTCAGTCCAGCTTAAGCGTTAATCTTTCTCCCTCAAAATCTTAGGAATTCGCGGATTCACAGGTGTCCAGGTGTCCACACTAGTGTGACTGTGTTACACTTGTCTTGAGCGTTTCTGTGCATGCAAGGGTTAGTCCAGAATTTACCACATATGAATCTTTTGCTCAAATCGCTGTTTGGCTGTCTGTAACTATCCTTTTGGTAAGGTTCTCTTTTAATAACTGAGCAGCCGCTGTCAGGATTGCATATTCCTCGGCTTGAAACACGGTCGCTTTTTTCCTAGGCTTACAAAAGCTTTACAGCCCCGTCTATTGCTCCCGTACACTCCAGAGCCAACTGTCTTTAGTGGTTTTCGAGCCACCTGTGCAGTACACGATTCCATTCAGCTTTGCTTTACTGGAATAAATTATTCTTCCAGTAGTCTTGAGTGAGGATTGTTGTGTTATACAGTTTGGTAGGACAAACTGTTTTGGGTATCCTCTCAATTTTTATCTTTGGAGATTTCGTGAAATATGTATTGAGTATGCCCCTCTGAGCGCCTCTGCCGTAATTACTAGGTATAGTGGTGGCACGTTCAAGAGAGTCTCCATAGTTGCCTTAGGTGTCGTTATCATTGCTCCCGTAATTTCAAGGCAAGGCTTTCGCTAGTTTCTGTATGTTCTTCTGGATGAAGGGAAGTATACGTAATGATCGGTCTGGTCATTCTGGTGTATATCCAATGGGTCATAGGCGCCACGTGTTTCCAAACGCTCGCCTCTTTTATGTCATTTGTACTATATCTCAAATGCATTATTTACACAGGGTGGCCCATTGAAAAGGTAACACGCCTGTTTTGGGACACTTAGACCAGTTTCTTAAAAAAACGCTCGGACACGTCGATTTTCTATTTTTGGGGGACAACTTTTGATGTCAAATTTGACTTTGTCAGGTCAACCCCCTAGCCCCAGCAACCACTAACTCAAGAATTTAAATAGGGGAGGGTGTCGAGCGACCCCTCATTTGAAGCCTCTTTTAATTCTCTATTTGACAGTGTAAATGAAAATTAGATTTACTCAATTTTTTTTCAATCCCATGAAAAGCACCCTCCAAATTAACGAAGGTGGGGGTGTTGTTTAGGAAAAATCCTGAAACACGCCATCTTTGACCTTTTGAACGGCACATTTCAGGATTTTTCCTAAACAACACCCCCACCTTAGTTAATCTAGAGGGTGCTTTTCATGGGGGTGGAAACAAATTGAATAAAACTAATTTTCATTCATACTGTCGAATAGAAAATTAAAAGACGCTTCAAATGAGGGGTCTCTCGACACCCTTCCCCTATTTAAATTCTTGAGTTAGGGGTTGCTGGGGTTAGGGGGTTGACCTGATAAGGTCAAATTTGACATCAAAATGTGCCGTTCAAAAGGTCAAAAGTGACGTGATTCAGGATTTTTCCTAAACAACACCCCACCTTCGTTAACCTGGAGGGTGCTTTTCACCGGGGCGAAAAAAAAATTGTATAAAACTAATTTTCATTTGTGCTGTCGAATATTAAACATAAATAACACTATCAACACCCAACAAAACACATTAAGTACATCTAATAACAATCATCATCCACTTGTGACACAACAAAGTACATTAGATACACAAGATAACGATGTAGATAATAACTCCCAACACTCACACGAAACACTTAAATTAAAAATTCAAACAGAATTTGATACTGCACTTACAGAATTCACAAAGATAGATCCATCACAAAGATATAGAATACCGAAACAAAAAGACAGTAACAAGTTACACAAAATCACTCAAATATTAAACACCGATATTTTACCCAATTATATTACAAACAACATATCACTACATCAATTACACCTAATTGTGTACTGCGGTGCTGTTGCAGTTTCAAGGTGTAACGGCTCCAAGGTCATAATATCAACACAACACCACATCACAAAGAAAACAACACTTCCGGCCTGGGAGAAGCGTCTAATGAATCGTGTAGATGAAATTAGACGTGACTTAGGTCGAATTACACAATACATACAAGGCACAACCTCTTCCAAACTAACACGCCAGGTACACAACATCATTAGAAAACTAAACACACACAGTTCACGAGAACCAAACACGAATTACAATGAACACAAAGATACACTCACACAAAAACTTTCAGTATACACAAACAGATTGAGACGGTATAGGGAAGCGGCAAATAGAAAACGTCATAACACACAATTTAAATACAACGAAAAACTATTTTATAGATCACTTACACAACAAAACACTCAACAAAAATACTCATTACCCACATTAGAATCTCTAGAGCACTACTGGTCTGATTTGTGGTCCAAAAACATTGAACATAATATACATGCACCGTGGATCATTTCGGAAAGTATACGTACACAGCACATAATACCGATGCATGATACACAAATCACTTTAGAAGATATCACCAACTCCATCAAACACCTACACAACTGGAAAAGTCCAGGCATAGATAAAATTCATAATTTTTGGTGGAAATATTTCACCTGTACACATATACACCTCGCACAACACTTCACAACAATATTAGATGCACCACACACTACACCACCATTCTTCACACAGGGAATCACTTACATGCTTCCAAAAGATAACAATACACACGATGCCTCTAAATATAGACCCATTACATGCCTTCCCACTATATATAAAATTCTAACATCATGCATTACACATAAAATATACACACACTGCACTAACAACAACATTTTATTTGAGGAACAAAAGGGTTGTACCAAGTATTCCAGAGGCTGTAAAGAACAGCTCATTATAGACTCTGTAATACTTGAGCAATCTAGACTCAATAAAAGAAACATACACACAGCTTACATTGACTATAAAAAAGCATTTGATTCAGTACCTCACTCTTGGTTACAAAAAATACTATCGCTGTACAAAATTAGGAACAACATCACACAATTTCTTACTCACATAATGTCATGTTGGAACACCACCCTAACACTTACACTAAATGATACCCAACTCATCACAAACACAATACAAATTAAGAGGGGCATCTTTCAGGGTGACTCCTTGAGCCCACTTTGGTTTTGTCTTTCTCTTAATCCCCTTTCACACATGCTGAATAACACAAATTTTGGTTATAACTTAAAACACAATCACGAAATACATCACAACGTTACACATCTATTTTACATGGATGATCTTAAATTATACGCCTCTACAAGCACAAAACTCAACCATTTATTACATATCACTGAAACATTTTCACATGATATACACATGGAGTTTGGTATTGACAAATGCAAAACACAACATATCACTGCTGGTAAGAGAGAATTTGTGGATTTTGAGCTCGAACATGGTGACCATATAAGATCCATGGACGAGAATGAAACTTACAAGTATCTTGGTTTTCAGCAAAACACACACATAAAACATACACAAATAAAACGAAATCTAATCACACAATATTTACACAGATTACGCAGTATACTTAAAACACAACTACACGGTAGAAACACTGTCAAAGCTATTAACACATACGCTACACCGGCCCTTACTTATTCCTTTGGAATAATAAAGTGGACCAATACAGATTTAGAACAGGTACAGCGAAACACACGTACATTACTCACTAAACACCGAATACATCATCCACACGCCTCAACAGTAAGACTATACCTTCCTCGTTCACGAGGAGGTAGAGGCTTAACAGACATAGCCCTGTTACACCAAACACAAATACACAAACTACGAGAATACTTTTATAACAAATCACACATTTCAGCGCTACACAAAACAGTCACACTTGCAGACAAATCTTACACACCCTTAAATATGAGTAATAGAAACATCACACCACCAATGAGTAGAGATACGTACATCACACATAACATACAAACTTGGACACAAAAGACTTTACACGGACGATATCCACATGAGATTAACGAAGACTGTGTTGATATTATAGCAACGCATGCTTGGTTAACCAAATGTGATATTTTCCCAGAGTCAGAGGGTTTCATGTTTGCCATACAAGATCAGGTCATTTACACACGAAATTACAGAAAACACATAATTAAAGATAGGACAATTACACATGATCTTTGTAGACAATGTTTGCAAAGACCAGAAACCATACAACACATTATATCAGCATGTACACGTCTAGCACAAACAGAATACAAACACAGACACGATCAGGTAGCTAAGATAATACACCAAAAACTCGCCACAAAACATAACCTTTCTACTGATAACACACCCTATTACAAATATACACCGCAAGTTGTACTTGAAAACACCACACACAAACTATATTGGGATAGGACACTACTCACAGATAAAACTGTATATAACAATAGGCCAGATATAACACTTATAGATAAAACACAAAAAATCATATACATAATAGATATTGCCGTTCCCAACACAAACAATTTAGCCAATACACACGCAGAGAAACATCGCAAATACACTGATATAGCTCAGGAACTTAAAGCGCAATGGAGAATGGGAACTGCTCTTACAGTACCCATTGTTCTTAGTGCAACCGGAGTTATACCAAAAACAATACATCACAGTTTGCACATTTTAGGGTTAGATAAGAACATATACATACAATTACAAAAGGCAGTCATTATCAACACTTGCCACATAGTTAGAAAATTTCTAAACATAACGGAAGATACCGCACATCACTCAGAACCACATCACACTCTTTCAACTAATATCATTCAAACACAAAATGAAACTCAACACTCAATCCTCCCTTCACAAATTGAAACTCTGTTGCAGACACAACATAACATTATAGAAAGTCCATTACCAACACACAACACTTCAACAATCACTCATGTAACACCTCTGACTCGTTCTCATGCACTCAAACGTAATCACACAATATACTCACAGTATCAGAATTCGCAATTAACACAAAACACAAACAACACATTACCCACTCGAGTGCAACCTATGCGTCGAGCTAAACAACAAAAAACGCTTACACAATAACCATAACACTTTTTCAAAACATACATATTATGTTCATTTTTTCTTTTCTATAAAAAGTCACTAAGTCACGAATAAGTGACGCCAACGGAGAAGCCTAGGAATATAGGGTCTCTTTTTGTTATTGATGCGCGACGCTGCGTTCATGTTAATGCCTTCGCGGAAAGAGGGTCGACGGGACGTGGCTTTTACAAATTGGGATCAAATACACCGAGGCTTCTCAAACAAATACATTCTCTAAAATGTGATCAGCGTTGGTTTTATCAACGTCATTTAATTTAATGAACATAATATGTGTATAGTATTTAGTATGTTCACTTTTTAACAGCAACTTCAAATTTATATTGTATAGATATATGTATTAGTAGGACTAATTGTAACTTGATTTCGATCCGTGCGATTAGTTAACCAGGCTTGGCCTGAGTATCAATAACAATCGAAGTACATAATAATAATAATACCGTATATTGCCCAACAGTAAACAAACCATTTACAGAGCAAAACAATGATCTATAACTATAAGTATAACTATAAAATATATATATACATAATAATAATTATCGGAAAAATCAATAGAGTACAAAACAAACACAAAGAATAATTAAATTAACATAGGCTGAATTACGTTTAGTAATTTAAATTTAACAGATATTAGATATGTAATCGCATTGCGTTTTTAAGTGCCCGAATATTACAATTAAAAATGTCACAAAACTCAGATATCGCATTGTAATTTGAGCACATTGAATTAATTGGTGCTTTCAACATTAAATTTGTTTGTGCTCTTTTACAAAGGAATTTTAGACAAGTTTGTCTTGTTGATGGCCTAGGAACAGATATATTAATTATGGACAGTAATTCGGAGCAATCAATTTGACTGTTCAATAATTTAAACAAGAATGATACAGACGTCTGTTTCCTACGCTTGTCTAGAGATTCAAAGTTAAATCTGTTCAATAGTTCGATCTAATCACACCCTCTTTCGGGGTAATGCCCATCCAGCTTCAGACAAACAAACTTTAAAAACTTTTTTTGCACTTTTAGACCAGGGTAGATAATATTTGAAACCAAACAAAATTATAGTAGGATGAAACCTATTAGAAAAGGAAGGGAATACCCTTAAAATGAAAGGAAAAATAAATTACGGGCGATATGAGGTTGGGAAGTGGTAGGGGGTGAGTTTTTAAGGGTAAAAATCGGTTAATCTGGATTTCCGGCAAAACTACAAGTTCTATCGAAAAAAGTTAAATGACAAAGTTGTAGGCAATAAAAAGATCTACAATTTTTGTATTTACACTTTTTCTCCTTAACCTCAAAATTCATGAGAAAAATTCAAAAAACCACATTTTTGGTTTTTAATTTTTATTTGTTACAAAAAAAAATTTTTTTTCATGAAACTTGGTGAAAACTTACCTTATTATGTCCCAAATATACTGGAATTTTTTGATTTAAAATAATAAATTTTTCATCTTCTTTTAACTCGATTCCGAAAAAGCACCCTAATTTTTAATCGAAAATTCTCACGTCAAAATATCTGATATTTCAGAAAAGTTGGTGGGCTTTTTGTTCGTTGAAATCTCTACTTTCTGATGGTGTTAAAGAAAATATACATTACTATGAAAAATCTTTTCAGAAAATGCAAAAAACCGAAAAATGCTAAAATTCGAATTTTTTTTTAATCTTCATGTACAATTTTGAGGTATTTATTAAAATTTTTACTTTAATTACTCGGAAAACGTTAACTTCCATGGTAGATTAATAAACCAAAAAATTACAAATCCATCGAACATGAATATCACAAAAAAACATAGTTGTTGTAAATATAAAGAATAAGATTTTATTAAAAAAAATGTGACTACTGCTATTTTTTCCGGTAAAAAAAGTTGATTTATTCAATTTTCATTACATTTATGTAATAGAGAATCTCATTAGATAGAAATATACACGTAAATCGTACTATTGAGTAGAAATATTTTTTAATGATGAAATTGTACATTATATTATTTTTAAAAGTATTAATCTTTGTATTTATAAAAACATTACATTCAATTCGACTTATTTCTCAATCAGTTTTTGTCTTTTTGATGGTATTTTATGATCGTTAGATTCGACAGGCTTTTCTGATTCTACTAGATCTTCGACATCTTCCAGACCATTATCGTCTTCGTCTCCAACATTATTTACAGTCTGCATTGGTTCTTCATCGGTAATTTCATGTGAATGTGAATCATTAATATCCTCGTAGATTTTTTTATCCACATTGGCGCATTTGTCAGAACCATGACAATTTGTGCATAAATCTGTGCATTTTAAACCATGTTTCCGGCAGCCACATTTTAAACTATTACATCCAGTTTCACAGCTGCAGCAAATAGTTTTCAGCAATATTTCCGGAATTAATTGCATTTCTGTAAATTTGGGCATAATTCCACGTTGATGTTGCTTCCAGCCCCAATCTGTTGCTGTCAATTCGTTACCCAGCCATGTTTGAAGTTGATAATATGCCCTGTAACAATGTTGTTCTGCTGCACCTTCTGTGGGTGGGAGATTTGCCAAAATGAAAGATGATTTAATTTTTGCCAATTGGTATTTTTCAAATCTTAATTGATTCAGTGTTATAGTATCTTTTTTACATTTATAAATAGATTTAATTAGTTGCAATCCATTCTTTTTTATATCTTCTTTGTTTGCATCTTTATTTAAAAAAATATTAGCCAAATTTGACAATTTTTTATCGTCTAATAATGAACTGACAATTCTTTTCTTGCCTTTTCCGGCAAATCCGGATGTTGTGTCGCAACCAGAAAAACAATGCAGAAATGCAACGATGTTTTTGACGGATTCATATTTGAAACTATTAGACGTGAAGAAAAGATCTTTTATGTTTCCAGAACCGGGCTTGAGGAAATAAATATGATTATTTGAATTTAATTGATTTAAAAGAACCAAAAGATCAATATCTTGACTTACAACAATGACAGTTTTATTAGTATCTCTGGCAATTTCTATCGAAGTCTTAATAATGTCAACATCAGCATCTTCTTTAGCTTGTTCACAGGAAAATCCCTGTGACTGTAATACTTGCATTAACGAATTTATTATTTTGTCTTTATTTTTCTCATTAGATAAAAATTTTTCTTGCAAAAATGGTATTTTGTATGGTTTTGATAATTGAACTCTGGGATAATGTCTGAGGTCTTTCTACGACTACGTTCTCCTTTTTTAGTTGAATGAACTACTGGTACTGTTGATACAGTAATTGATTTTTCAATTTCAGGGTACCCATCAAAAACTATATAGCTGCCTGTCGCGTAATGTTTTTGTACATAGTGTAAATATTTATTCATGATCTCTTCTACAGTTTCATTTTTCTGCCAAATTACTTTGTGCAGTAAAAATCCACCGTCGACGACATGCACAATGCCGTCAGAATACGTTGGTCCACTTGCATTCACAAATAATTCATAAAGTTGAGATTTAACATTTTTCCTGATGCCATTTTCTGTAAAAAGCATTTTTCGGTTTTTTGCATTTTCTGAAAAGATTTTTCATAGTAACGTATATTTTCTTTAACACCATCAGAAAGTAGAGATTTCAACGAACAAAAAGCCCACCGACTTTTCTGAAATATCAGATATTTTGACGTGAGAATTTTCGATTAAAAATTAGGGTGCTTTTTCGGAATCGAGTTAAAAGAAGATGAAAAATTTATTATTTTAAATCAAAAACATTCCAGTATATTTGGGACATAATAAGGTAAGTTTTCACCAAGTTTCATGAAAAAAATTTTTTTTTTGTAACAAATAAAAATTAAAAACCAAAAATGTGGTTTTTTGAATTTTTCTCATGAATTTTGAGGTTAAGGAGAAAAAGTGTAAATACAAAAATTGTAGATCTTTTTATTACCTACAACTTTGTCATTTAATTTTTTTCGATAGAACTTGTAGTTTTGCCGGAAATCGAGATTAACCGATTTTTACCCTTAAAAACTCACCCCCTACCACTTCCCAACCTCAGATCGCCCGTAATTTATTTTTCCTTTCATTTTAAGGGTATTCCCTTTCTTTTCTAATAGGTTTCATCCTACTATAATTTTTTTTCCTTTTTCATTATTTTTGGCAGCTTCGGCACTGGTCTATTTCTCAATGGCTGTAATGTGATGATCGTATATAGGACTCCATACCAATGATGCATACTCTAGTTTCGATCGCACAAAGCTGAAGTACACAGTGGCGAGTGCTGTCATATTACTAAAGTCCTTGCAGTTTCTAATGATGAAACCATAAGCTTTATAAGCTGAGTTTATAGTATGGTTTATATGATAGTTGAATGTTAAACGCGAATCAAAATATATTCCCAAATCCTTTACAACATCAACGCGTTGTAAGATTTTCCCATCAATTGTGTAGTCATACCGCACGGAGTTTATTTTTCTAGTAAACGTCAATACTTTACATTTTGACGTATTTAAGGAGATGTCGTTATCAGCACACCATGCATGTAAAACTTCAAGCTGAAGTTGTAATTTGATACAATCGCTTATGTCAGAGATAGTAGCATACATCTTGAGATCATCCGCAAACATTAACCTATTGCAATTTAGTACATCACACACATCGTTGACATATAGTAGAAACAGTAGTGGGCCTAGGTTGGAACCTTGTGGAACCCCACTGGTAGCTTCATAAAACTGAGAACTGAAACCATTATAAAACACAAACTGATGACGCTTTTTTAAATACGAAGTAAAAAGGTTTAGATAATTGTCGTTGAAACCCATACTGGAAAGTTTTCGTAAGAGTTGTATGTGGCTAATTCTGTCAAATGCCTTGGAAAAATCGGTGTACACTGTATCTAACTGACCTCTGTTATCTAGTTCTTCACATGCATCTTGACAAAATACAGCTAGATTACTTGTTGTAGACCGGGAGCTCATAAACCCATGTTGCTTAACAGATATAACATTTTTGACAGCTGAGTAAACGCGATTGTACAAAATTATTTCAAACACTTTTGCGGCATTATTTAAAATAGAGATTGGCCTATAGTTGGCAATGTTATTCCGGTCACCATCTTTGTAGATGGGACACACTTTAGCGATCTTCCAAGCCTCTGGAAATACTGAGGTTCTGAGAATTCGGTTGAATATTATCTTCAGGGGGAACACGAGTGCACACAGACAATTCTTCAAAAGACATGAAGGTATATTGTCATATCCTGAGGTGAAGGTATTTTTGAGTTTCATTCCAGTCTCTAAGATTTCATCTTCAGTTATCGGCGACGAATTAATGCTGACTGCAACGTTCTGGTCTACGTAAGAATTTATATTATTTGATTTGACATCAGGTGAGGAATACACACTCTTAAAGAATTTGCTTTTCCCTATTTAAATTATTAATTAATTATTGAGTTAGGGGTTGCTGGGGCTAGGGGGGTTGATCTGACAAAGTCAAATTTGACATCAAAAGTTGTCCCTCAAAAATAGAAAATCGACGTGTTCGAGCGTTTTTTTTAAGAAACTGGTCTAAGAGTCCCAAAACAGGCGTGCTACTTTTTCAATGGCCCACCCTGCATGTATGTATTTACTTTGGACGCGTGTAAGAATTTATCAATGCACAAACACAAAATAAATATTACGATTACTATTACTACTACAAGCCCACAATGACTTTGTGGCTTTGTTCTCTATCTTCTCTAGCTGTGCCCCATGTAGCACCGTTTATGGGCATTAGCTTGGCGGAATATTAGCGCAATATAGAGAGATTGGAGCAATATTGTCAAACTGCTGCCAATATTGGGTGAATATATTTTTGTAACATAAAAATATTGGAAATACAATATTTGGTGAATATAAGAACAATATTTGCAATATTTAGTAAATATTGCCATTTAATGTATATTCAATATTGTACAATATTACTAAATATTGATATTCAATGTAAATTCAAATATTACACAAACAACAATGTACCAATATTGCGTGTACAATATTACTAAATATTGAAAATCGATATTTAAGCAATATAGCATACATATTTACAATGTTTAGTAAATATTGCTATACAATATAAAGTTAATATTTAATTATCAATAACATATCAATACTGTGTATTCAATATTACTGGATATTTAAAACGATATTATTTAGGCTACACGGAAAATATATTCATAAATAATAACGTTATGATACTTTCTCAAAATCTCACTATTTTAGTGGTCAATTTTAAATTCCAAAAGTTTCCGTAGCTCAGTTGTTTCAGGGCCGCCTTCTTAAGCGCGTGATCGATGGTTCGGCAGAATCCTTTTTCATCATCACCGATCTCCTCCAAGTCTACATTTCCTGGGGAAGGAATCATCGGAGCACATGGAGCCCTGCAAGCGCTGTGCAATGGGAAATAGTCCCTCGGAACAGTTAGAGCTCTGGGGTGGCCCTTTCCTACTATTTTGGGACACGTTACAAAACAATAATGGGCCGATATTATATAAATCTTTCCTACTATGTTGGGACACATTACAAAACAATAATGGGCCAATATTGTATAAATATTTTCCTCAATATTGAAATAATATCGATTAGTAATATTTAGCCAATATGTAAAATTGTTCACATTTCAATGTTATGACAATATTGTACATTAATATTCTACCAATATACACCAATATTAAATTCTACATGGGACTGGTTTGAAGGTCAGCACATGGTCTATCGTTATCCCTAAATATTTGCCTTCTCCCACTACCTTTTTTGGCTAAATTTCAATAACGTCGAAAGGTTAGAAATTGGGAGAAAAATTCAATTTTGAGAGAGATGCGTAAATTTTTCTGTTTTGATAGGACTTACTAGCTGTCATGTTCTGATTTTGGTGGTTGGCACCAACGATGCAATTAAATTCCTAGGTGGGCGGAAGCGCCATGACAGCCCATGCGCATTTCCATGGCCCCTTCCCCTTAAATGCTATACGGTTCGGTTCTCTTCATTTCTATGTGTTATGAACTCCTCTATCGCCTTAACATTGCTTTATTATTGTGATGACAAACTTCGTCGAGAAGAACAGGGATTGGGACAGAACCAGAGGGTCAATAAATGTAATTAAGCGAATCAGAACAAATAAAAAGGGGTTCCTCCAAAAATTTGAACTATTTCAAATTGAAAATGTGAAACAATGAACTTTATTAAAATTTGAGAGAATTATTTAATATTAAGGGATGTACGTGCACAAATGACATAAAGCTCAATATGATTAAATATTACGTAAAATCTGGTTTTGCAAAACACACAAATCTCTGAAAAAAGGCAGCAATTAATACAATCGCAACGTTGTTCGCGTTGTTGATAAATGTTAATAGCTTATTGCGGACACGTTGGACAAAAATTGAATTAAAATGCAAATTACTCAATTTTTGTATGTGGGGGTATATCCGTTGGAAAAATGAGTACGCGGATTATCCAACAACAAAAAAAAAAGTAGAGGCGTGTGGATCGTATACAATTTACGTATAATTAAGCTTTAGAGAGAACATATTTGCTGTTCGAAGAGAAAAATCACCATAAATCAAGTTGACCTTCTTCCTTAATTGGAACATCTTACAATTGATTAGGTTCCTGTTCAATTTCAGGAATCTAAATGTATCTGTAAGCTTGTAAGAGAATGAAACTAATGGGGGTAGTCGAACACTAATTTTGTGTGAATCTTCGATTGTAAGTAATTTGAAACGGAAACCAATTGCGATTTCCGCTTGCCTCGATTCGTCCCTTCATGTAAACAAGGATTCGTTTTAAGAGGGTGTTGTTTTAAAATTGCGGATATTAGGACGTTCGTGCACATGTGTACTGGTTTATAAAAAATTTAACGGTCATTTTCACGATATGCATGATGCATGAGGTAAGCTGTAGGATCAAGGGATGCTGCTGGCTGGTTACGATTATCCCTCAGGCTGCTTTCAAAGGAAGAGTTTTTTTTTTATAAAAACGATTTCCGGCTTTAAAGAGATTCTTTAACTACATCCCTCTTACTTTCACGATCATGAGAGGTACGAATTTAAGTATGCGTACATAACTTCTCTTCGACAAACATATTGAACTGTTATGTTTGTATAATAACACATTTCTCATTTGATTTATTTTTCAAGTGAATGAAATGTAATTTCGGTACGATTTTGCTTAGAAAGCACTGCTACCATGTGGTTATTTCATCAGTGATTATCTCGCCACAGCTTACTCAAAGTGTTCTCCTGGTAACTACATTTCGGGTAACTTCAACGGAATGCATGCTTGAGACACGAAATGAGTTTTTTTTTGTTACAAAAAGTAAGAGAGAAATTGTGTAGAACCGTATTCGCTTTACATCAAAGGAACTTCAAAGAATACTATTTACAAACAAAGGATGTCCCCTACATTCTTAAGAAAACTGCTTGTTCTATCTACGCATAAACGACAAACAAAATTCAATTATTCATTAAAGCATTTAATTTCAGAACTTTTAATTTTTGGCTCACTCCTAGTGTTAAAGGGAAATTTTGTGTTAATGTGAACCCAGCAAACACACATATAAAATATACATACAACATATGTAAATTGAAGTAAATACCCCTACATATGCTTTTTTTATATATCAAGTATGTAAGTATTCTAATAAGTTATATAAACCGTATGTCACACAATTACGTATATTTTAAATAATAGTATAGAAACTTATGGATATTCTGTATACAGAAATTCATATAATATTATTATTTAAGCTTCCACGAATGTCTTTATTATCGTTTGAACACATTTTCTGGATACGATTCGTGTATTAACGTTTTTTGTAAACTATCTACGTTTCGGCAGCCTTTCTTTCCTGCCTTTTTCAAGATAAATTTATTTGATTGACACTAGATGTCATGTCACTTGATTTCAGTCTTTGCTCTTGTTCTACTGCGAGTTGCAGGTCCTATGTACGTCTCTGTGACTTTTGGTGGATTTTGAGGGATGCTGGGTGGTGTCACATTGTTATTGTGGGTTATTTCAATTTTCTTAATTATCGTTTTCCACATAGGAGATAATCTTGAACCATCATCTCGTTTGTTTAAGGCCATAGGACGTTTCTCAATTTCAATTGCCTCTCTGGTTATCCGTTCTTGTATTGTACATGCCGAAGAAAGTAACTTTATTTTGTCAGTATTGATATTGTGACCGGTTTCTAATCGATGATTTGCTAAAGAGTTAGATAATACGTGTTGTTTAATAGCCAATTTGTGCTCTTGTGCTCTTACACTAAGTTTCCGATTAGTTTGCCCAACGTAAGATTTTTGACAGTTGCTACATGGAATTTCATATACCCCTTGTTCTTCACCGTGGATTTTATCTTTAGGGTTTTTTAAGAGATGTTGAACAATTATATATGGTTTGAAAATTGTTCTAAATTGTGTTTTTGGGAATTTCCTTGCGATGGTATCTGTTACACCCTTTATATATGGCAATATTAGATGTTTTTTGGGTTCTTCAGTTTTGGATTTTGGTTCTGTTGGGTTTTTGATGATATTTTTTCAACTATTAACCGAAAAAAGAATACATCCCATTATATTTGATACCGTTGATAGATTAATAGAAAATGCTGTTGAGTCTACATTTACAAATAAATCCTTACGACAAAAACAAAAATTTGAACGTCTATACAAGAAACCTGAACAACAAACTGAAACATTAAAAACTGTACATAATTTTAGCAACATTAATATCAGTCAAGATGCAATAAACATTTTACAAAAAGGTTTCAACTTTGCAATTACACCGAAAAGGATTCCCGTAGAAAATATAATTACTAATGTAGAAATAGCATTAACAACTGTTGAACAACCTATTGCCGATGAGATAAGATTAGATATAGCTAATATCCTTAAAAAAGCTCGTCCACCAGCTCAAAATGTAACTAAAAGAGAACTTATTGCTTTAAAAGAGTTAAAAATAACAACGATGTCTTAATACTCCCAGCAGATAAAGGTAATGCTACAGTGATAGTTAATAGCAATGAATACCATCAAAAAATGATAACTTTACTCAATTCTTCAGAGTACAAGACTAACAATGCAGACCCAACAACTTATTTGGAAAAGAAGACTAAATCTATAATAAAATCAACCTCTTTAAGTGACAAAGTCAAACAAGAAATCATTCCTAGAGAAAAAAGTTCACGTATACCGAAAATATACGGATTACCGAAAATCCATAAAGAAAATTGGCCATTACGACCAATTGTTAGTGCATTTAATTCCCCAACACACAAACTCGCCCGATATCTTGCGAAAGAACTTCAACCTATTTGTGTAAGTGCTAGTTCGTATATTAAGAACTCTCTTGACTTTTTAAATAAACTTAAAGACGTTGACTTAGACATAAGTGATGTTCTAGTTAGTTTTGATGTTACTTCTTTATTCACAAAAGTTCCGGTACAAGAAACTATCCAAATTTTACGATCGAAACATTCAGTAAATGAAGATATTATAAAACTAATTGAACATTGTATGTTTTCAACATACTTCATTTACAAAGGACAGTTTTACAAACAAATAGAAGGAGCCCCGATGGGATCACCACTTTCACCTGCGATAGCTGATATCTATATGGAAGACTTTGAAAATAAAGCAATATCCACATTTCCATTAAAACCAAAATGCTGGTATCGCTACGTGGACGACACATTTGTTATATGGCAACATGGATTAGATAATTTAAACGATTTTTTACAACATCTTAATAACATCCATCCAAATATTAAATTTACCATGGAAATTGAAAAACAAAATCAGCTACCATTTTTGGATATTTTGGTCACCAAAATTGAAAACGAATTTAGTTATACCTTATTTAGGAAACAAACACACACTAACCGCTACCTCAATGCTCATTCACATCATCATCCTTCCCAACTTCATGCAATTATTAAGTCATTAACCACAAGATCTATCCGTCTAACTGATATTAAATCTAGAAATGATGAACTTAATAATCTCAACAAAATATTACAATTAAATGGGTATCCCTTAAAGCAAATTCAAAAAATCACCAAAAATATCATCAAAAACCCAACAGAACCAAAATCCAAAACTGAAGAACCCAAAAAACATCTAATATTGCCATATATAAAGGGTGTAACAGATACCATCGCAAGGAAATTCCCAAAAACACAATTTAGAACAATTTTCAAACCATATATAATTGTTCAACATCTCTTAAAAAACCCTAAAGATAAAATCCACGGTGAAGAACAAGGGGTATATGAAATTCCATGTAGCAACTGTCAAAAATCTTACGTTGGGCAAACTAATCGGAAACTTAGTGTAAGAGCACAAGAGCACAAATTGGCTATTAAACAACACGTATTATCTAACTCTTTAGCAAATCATCGATTAGAAACCGGTCACAATATCAATACTGACAAAATAAAGTTACTTTCTTCGGCATGTACAATACAAGAACGGATAACCAGAGAGGCAATTGAAATTGAGAAACGTCCTATGGCCTTAAACAAACGAGATGATGGTTCAAGATTATCTCCTATGTGGAAAACGATAATTAAGAAAATTGAAATAACCCACAATAACAATGTGACACCACCCAGCATCCCTCAAAATCCACCAAAAGTCACAGAGACGTACATAGGACCTGCAACTCGCAGTAGAACAAGAGCAAAGACTGAAATCAAGTGACATGACATCTAGTGTCAATCAAATAAATTTATCTTGAAAAAGGCAGGAAAGAAAGGCTGCCGAAACGTAGATAGTTTACAAAAAACGTTAATACACGAATCGTATCCAGAAAATGTGTTCAAACGATAATAAATTCATATAATATATATATATAGATAATTACATATCACTCATGAAATTCATGTGCTGTCATATTTACATGATTAGATTTATGTACGTTATATGTAAAATATTATATGTAATATTACTCATTTACTATGTATGCCTTCTGTAAATATAATTAGAAATTATGATTGCATAATTATATTGTATGGTCGAAAATAAAGTCCGTTTCTATTTGCGCCACATAAGTAATCGCATGCGCGTGTTTTATACAACGCCAAAAATTGTAGTTCACGTACCTTTAATATTAGATCCGTATCGACTAAAATGCGTCTAATTTATATAGAATATAAATAATATAAAATAAATTAAATCCTGGTCATTTCTAACATAGTTGAAGGTAGGTATAATCATTGAATAAGACTTCACTCAACGATATAATCAAACATAATTTAAACTAATAACGCGAAACAGCGCAACATTACGAAGTACGAAATAAAAAAAGGGATGTTACAGATTAGCGCAGTGGTACAATGTCGGAGACAATGAAAATACAAGTCGGATTTCGGAATTTGCAACGCCTACTCCCAAAACTTCGAATCCGCTTAAGGGACACATTCAAGCAAGTATATCATAAGAAACTGTCGGCTTTCAGTTCAGGTAAAAACGGGTTCGTGCAAGAATTAAGTTAAATATAATTAAAAGTACAGTTGCACGTAAAATGTAGTTTTTCCATTTTTTGTATGGAACTGCTTAAATAATTTTTTACATTCATAATAATTACATTATGCTCGAGCAGCTGCCATTTTGGTCATCTCAACGCTTTTACAACTAATATTTTTTATGTAACTATTACATAAAATATACATAAAACGTATATAAATTCATGTAGAAGAATTTACATTTAATAGACATATATATTATTTTGACAATTGCTGACATGCTGACATTAAATATCTCTTATTTTTCTTCCAGTTTTATATAAATCTAAAAATCTCTTACATAATTTATATGTATTTTATATAATATAAATGTGTTTGCTGGGAAGGCATCGTTAACAGTTTACACGATAATATACATAATTCTTCTAATTAACGATTCTAGTGTAAAATGAACGAGTGAGGAGTTAGAAGAAGAAATTCAATGAAAAACGAGAAACGGTAATGTTTTTTTGGAAATCTTCAACTTTGGAGGGTCAAAAACTCAAAAAAAGTGCGTTTTCTCTTTATTGTGTGTAAAATCAACGTTGTGGTAAATTTAATGAGTTTTCAATTTTATGTAAAGAATTTTTCGAGTTAGAAACAGAAAATTGTAAAATGGGACGTTCACCCCCTCCCCCTCTAGCACACTCGGTAGTCGGGGGGACTTTATTATATGTTGATCCCCTACACACTTCCGAAGGAATTGGTGATACCCGAATTAGTTCCCCTATTTGCCCCTTTTTGGTCTATTCTTTTGGACTTACGTCCCTCTTACGGAGGATTGCGTCTCTTGATTGTCGTGGTTTCGCATGACGCACTACACTATATAGGTATGTAAGAATCTCACCCCCTTGATCTCACCAGCGTCCTTGTCCTGGTTCACAATACCGTTTATAGGCGCGGCCCCAGGGCCCCGCAGTTCTGGAGACCACTAAGTTTGTGCGATTGAAAAAATTTTTGTCACAACAAGAAATCATTGGTTTTCTAAGTAACCGTCTCGCTACTCAACTGAACGAGGAAATGATTTACTGAAAACGGGTATTCAGAGGGATTGTCGAGGTCATAGAGGGTACAAGTCTCGGATCGCAGCATAACGGAAATTATTTGGGAGTGATGGAGCTGCTGAGGAAGTTTGATCCATTTCTTGCCGATGATTTGCACATAAAGGTGAAGGACACGTATCCTACTTGTCAGCTTCCATTGGCAATGAGTTCCTAGAATCGTAGCCATAATGGGCAAAATTATTTTGGAAGTGAAGGAAGCGGAGTACTACTCGATAAGCGTCGATTCTACCCCTGATATCTCTCACGTCGCGTCGATCAGCTCACTTTCGTCGTGCCAGAAGAACGTTCCCTGTTCCAATGGAACGGCATGGAGCAGCGTACTTGTCCGATACCGTTGTATCTTTTCTTAAAGAAGAAGGTATAAGTTTAGAGGACTGTCGTGGGCAAACGTACGACAACGCACCAAACATGGCAGGCCAGTACAATGCGTTGCAAGCGAAACTTAAGGAACACTGTATATGCGTTCTTTTCGTCCCATGTCTGGCGCACAGTTTGAACCATGCCGTCGAGGAGACCGCTGGGTGCCTCAGCGGGGTAACAGACTACTTCCAGTTTCTGTAAAAACTTTACACTTTCTTCGCAAGTTCTACTCATCGTTGAAACGTGTTGAAAGAGTTTCTCGGGCCAGGCATAGTAATGAAACGTCTTTCGGACACCAGATGGTCTGCGGACACCATATCAGCGTTACAAGCATCATCGAGGTTCTGAGGACTATGGATGACCAATAAGATCTGCCAGAAACGCGAAACGAAGCATTTTGAAGAAAATGCAAATGTTGTGTTTTTCTGACCGAGATGTGGAGCAACATTTTGATCAGGTGCAACGATACGTCGAAGAGTCTACAGGGTAGCAGTCTTCCTCTCGATGTAGCGCTCAAGTTGGTGGACTCCCAGCCTGCGTTTGTGAAGGATCAACGCGACAATTTCGAGATCTTCGTATTCTTCTTGGAGTTTCGTATTAGGGGAATATTTCCGATATGAGGACTGTTGAGCAGCTTTTACTATCAGCTTGCTTTAAAACGAACAACTCTACCCATCTTGTAGCGAGGATTTCTACTACCTATTAATATCCATTGTTCGCCTGTACGTGCAGAGGACCGAATAAGTCTATGGGACTTACTTCGAATCTTCTAGTTGGTGCGGGTTTTTGATTGTATGCCTTGCACCGCTGGCAGTCCGCACAATTTTTCACATAATCTGTGATTGGTCTCTGTTCGGACTCGAAGATCTCGTGTAGTATGTGGTGCGGCGCTTGGTAGCACCTAATGTGGTGATGTGGTAACGTCTTCTCACGAGGTAATTGTTCGCTTTATTCCTACCAACCAGGCCGCAGCGTCCTTTTCCAACAGCATTGATACATCCTGAGAAGCGCGTTGTCCTCCGACATGGTCATGCAGGTCTTGTATGTGGAGACACTGACCACGAAGGCCTGGACGTCGCCTTTACCGTCGATCCTGGCGTAACCGTAACTGCTGAACGATACCGGCATAGTTATGCGACCTGGTCTAACTGACAATCCAATGATGTGGTTCCAACAAGATGGAGCCACCGCGCGCACCGCTAGACTCAGTATGGAGCTATTAAGTGATAGTATCAAGAAACTCGGCAATCAACTGGTGTCCTCGATCGCCGGATTTAACAGCCCCATATTGTCACCTCTGAGTATATCTATAGGGGAGTGCCAATGACCATCCGACAGTAAAAAAAAAACAATATTCAAGCCGAAATTGAGACGCTGACTCCCAATGTTAAAGAGAGCACAATTTTGTAAGACAGGAGTTATTTGCTCGACGTGGTGTTAAAAAATCACCATAATTTGTAGTTTGTAATTCATCTTCAAAATAAATTAAATACTTACAAATAAACTTGATACAAATGTTTAAAAACCGTTTGCTTCGTTTGCGCCACCCTTTGTAAAATCAACTGTAAAATTCGTTTCCAAGAACCTCAAATGGAGTTGCTATGACAAATCTACTGTTGAAATTATTATGCTTGAGAATAATGATTTAGTAGACAATATTTCCTTAGTTAAACAAGTGACTAATAAGAATAAATTTTTCTCTACTGAAACTCTTTCCAATTAATAATGATCATTCAGGTCGTTTGGGCTTAAAAATATAAAAGAAATTGATTATTTCTGCTGCGGTAACGGGAAATAAAATTGGGCCAGAGGCACACAACAAAATAGTATCTAATAGCGGAAAATGTTTACAAAATATATAATTAGTCAGATATAATAATATTATCACATGATTACTTCTATATCGTATTTTTATACTTAATTATTGTAGAATTTAGATAGTAAATACCCAAATGATAATTTAAAACTGGGTGAAATAGTTATTTTTGTGTCTAGGGCGCGAAATCACACTTTGGTGATCGAGCCGAGTTAAAAAAATAGTCGAGATCACCAAGCACCAATCACTAATGGCGTTTAATAAATGAAGATGGAGTTTACGTTTTTTCATGTTTCATGTTTATCAGAACAGTGTAAAAATTGTTCTTCTACAAACGTGAAAGTAGTGTAGTAAGGCGGGTTCTGGACCAAAAGTTACTAGATTTAGTAACTTTTTCATAGGTTGGTAGTACTGATCACTAGAAAAGTCACTAGATTTTCAAGACCACGCCCCTGTTTTACCTGTTCAATACCTGTTTTTAACTGCTCAATACCTGTTTTTACCTGTTCAATACCTGTTGCAAACCAGGGGCGTGGCCTTGAAAATCTAGTGACTTTTGTAATGAGCAGTACTAGCAACCTAAGAAAAGTTACTAAATCGAGTTTCAAACTGACAAACATTGCTTCGTGGGGGGCGTTAAGTTGACCTTGAAGAGACCACCCAAGAGGACGTGGCCTCGACCCTGAAAGCTTTATGGCCTTTACCTTGAAGAGGACGTCACCTTGACCTTGAAAAGACCGCCCGATATGCCGTGGCCTTGAAGTTTAACCTTGAAGCTTGGGCGGAAACCGTAGTCAAGTTCTTAACCGGAAACCAGAGGTGAAGTTCCCAACCAAGGACGTGACATTGAGAGCGTGGCCTTGACTTTGTAGCTATAGCCAAGTTCCTAACCGGAAAACGCTTAGCCAAGTTATCGACAGCGGTTTCGAGCAGCTGGGGGACAAAGTGGATTTTTAATCTTGACCTTCAAAGTGGTTTCGAGGAGATGGGCGACAAAGTGCATTAGTAGTTCGTGAACAAGTTGACAATTATTTTAACGTTAAAATACAAACATATGGTTTACATTCTGTGCGCGAAGTAAGTATTTCGCGCACGGCGTCGTCATTTCGCGCACGGTGGGATGGTAACGTAGGAAAGTGAAAAAAGGGTCACTTTGCGTATTGTTATCAATGCGCAAACGTTTGTAGAACTGTTCTGATAAACATAAAACATAAACTCCATCTTCATTCATTAAACGTCATTGGTTAAGGGGAGGTTGTAGTTTGTCTTATTTACTGTTCTGATACTTTATTGATTACAATTTATTTGAAACGTAATATTATTGAGAAACATTTTTAACCTTTATAAAGGAAAAAAAAGGTTTTCTTGAACCTATTACTATTATTATTGAACGTCTAAAGTTCGCGAAAACTTTTTCTCGTTTCTTTACAAAGACAGGGTCAGACTTTAAAATCTGGATAATCTCGGTTAATTTATGGAACTCTGTCATTTAAGTTTGCACAAAGGCCACATGGTATAAGAGAAACATAAGGGCCATGCCATCTATTTACAAACGTCGTGAAACGTTTGTTATGCACATGTCGCGTCGAAACAACCCGAATATACTTCGCCGAGACTTTGATTTATATACCCTTTGTAGAAATTTACGTCCGCTTCTAATCTTTTCCATAAGGTAAAAAAAAAAGGTTACGTTTAGCCCTTCCATAAAGGTGAGTTTTCTAGATTGCGAAAATTTAAGACCATTCTCGCTCGCTTGAGAACATCATTTCATTTTCCATCACTCATCCTCATCCCCGAGTCATTTATTTACATTTTTTTGTAGAGAGAATATCTAGTAAGAGTTTTTATAAAAGCCCTTATATCGCATTATTTATTTACATACCTCCTTTTCTGTTGTTCGCTCCCCCACTCATCGTTCCTGTCCTGTCCAGTTTCTGTGTTCCGGGAGAGGCTCGCAATATTGATAAAACGCAGTGACGCAACTTACTATTATTTTATATACTAGAAATAATATAATTTATATATATCTATCAATCAACTTCCAGAGAAACTCCCTTATTTCTATAAAATGTACAACATTTGCAGTTTTGTCTTTATTTTCATACCAGTCTCTTCCTACTCCAGAAAACCAAAATGTTACGTTATAAGATGAACAATTTGAATAAATTAGCGTTACTTTTCTTTAACAAGGTATTGATCTAACGATTTCCCTTACTGGAAAGCTCCTTATAAAGAGGACGCATTTCTTATATAATTCGGCATAGTCAGTTGAAATTGATAAAATGGCAATTTGTGCGCTCTCAATTTGCCGACAAACAAATTCGTAATGTAAACTTATAAATTATTCGCCTTAAATACATTTAGTCATTTTCGACAGTGGTCAGATCACTTCAAAGCCACCGAGGCCCAGCTCGTCGAAACCGGTTACGTGAAATATGTAGTAAAAGACCAACCCCAACATTTAGTAACGTATCAACAGCGCAGTAGGAAACAGGTTAATCAGCTCCTCTCTTCATCAGAACAGCTCTATTTAAACAGGAATAGCCGTTCCCACCATTTACATTTACCCTGTTCAATTCCTGTTACCTGTTTGTACAAAGCTGTTTGAGATTGAAGCTGTTCTGATGAACGAGGAGCTGATTAACCTCTTTCCTACCGCGTTGTTAATGTGCTACTAAATTTTGTGGTTGATCTACTTTTCCTACATTACTTCACTTCAGCGGTTTCGAGGAGGTGGGGATCGGTAGCCTTGAAGTGATCCAGAAGCAACTTTCGGCGTTTCTTAATGTTTCACGCAGTGCTCCCCGTTCTCAAGATCATGATCATCTCAGAGCCCTTTTCTAAATTTGGAAAGTCAACAACTCGCACGCGTTTCAGCATATCTTGAATTCCCAAGTTCAATATGTGAGGGAAACTATATAAAGAAAGCATTGACATAGTGCCCTAAATGTGAGAAAATATAGGTTAAATCTGCGAGAATGATCGAGGGGCCGTTACCAACGGAGAAGATAGCGATGACAACTGCATTTGAAACTGTTGGTTTGGATTATGCAGCTCCGATTTTCGTGAAAGATCGAAAGAAGAACCAAAGAAAGTGCTGTAGGTACACTTGGAACTTGTATGGTCAATGTCTGCTGACGACTTTTTGATGGTATTCGGAAGATTTTTAGCTAGACGTGGGATTTGTAAAATTATCTGGTCAGATAACGCCAAGACGTTCAAACGAGTAGTGAAAGACTTGAAAATTTGGAACGAACTGGTGCAATTTGCTTCTGAAACAGTTTTGGAATGGAAGTTTATTGCCGACAGAGCTCCATGGTGGGGAGGAAGTTGGGACAGAATGGATCGTTCGATGAAAGACAAGCTGAAAATAATGTGTGGTCGTGCGTTGTTAACATTCGACGATTCTTGCAGAAATCGAAAGTGCTGTGAACACATGACCGCTAAGTTATGTTTCTGACGAACCAAGAGAAGTGATTACGCCTGCTCACTTTCTGGTCAGTCGATGTTTAACGGTGATGCCACCGCCAGTGAAAAGTGTCCAGGAGTTGTGTAGAGGTGGTGATATCGGAAGAAAAGGTGGAAATATCGAGTTTTTGTGATGAATCGATTCTGGAAGTGCTGGCGTAGTGAGTATCGGCTCACTCTACACATAGCGTATGAGCGTCGAACAACAGATAGCGACAAAGACCTGAAGGTAGGACAATTTGTATTGTTGTACGATGAGAAAACAGTAGTGGAACACATGTATTATTGATGAGGTAATACATGGTCGTGAGAATAACGTGAGATTGTGTATGGTGAGAGTTCTGAATTAGCTTCTGTACCACCTGGAACTAAACTAAACTGTTGTAAACCTTTTAAGGGGGAGTAAAGAAATTATCGGACTGTTTTCTTAGGGGAGGGGGGGGGGTTACAATAATTTATCATTGACGTTGGTTGATGTTCGAGTACTACTTGAAGCAAAATGTTTTTCCAACATCAGCGATCCCCTCCGAGTCTAAATGAAGGAGCCGCCGTGTTACATGCCCAGCAAACACATTTATATATAAAATACATAAAATTATATGAGCTTTTTAGATTTATATAAAACTGGAAGAAAAATAAGAGATATTTAATGTCAGGATGTCAGCAATTTTCAAAATAATATATATGTCAATTAGATGTAAATTCTTTATATCTGTAGTACATGAATTTATATACGTTTAATGTATATTTTATGTAATACTCACATAAAAAATATTAGTTGTAAAAGCGTTGCGATGACCAAATGGCGGCTACTCGAGCATAATGTAATTATTACCAATGTAAAAAATTATTTAAGCAGTTTCATACAAAAAAATGGAAAAACTACATTTTTACGTGCAACTGTACTTTCAATTAACTTAATTCTTGCACGAACCCGTTTTTACCTGAACTGAAAGCCGACAGTTTATTATTATATTATATCCCAGCAAACACACATATAAAATATACATACAACATATGTAAATTGAAGTAAATACCCCTACATATGCTTTTTATATATCAAGTATGTAAGAATTCTTTAATAAGTTATATGAACCGTATGTCACACAATTACGTATATTTTACATAATAGTATAGAAACTTACGGATATTCTGTATACAGAAATTCATATAATATATACATATAAATCATTACATATCACTCATGAAATTCATGTGCTGTTATATTTACATGATTAGATTTATGTACGTTATATGTAAAATATTATATGTAATATTACTCATTTTATATGTATGCCTTCTGTAAATATAATTAGAAATTATGATTGCATAATTATATTGTATGGTCGAAAATAAAGTCCGTTTCTATTTGCGCCACATAAGTAAGCGAACGCGCGTGTTTTATACAACGCCAAAAATTGTAGTTCACGTACCTTTAATATTAGATCCGTATCGACTAAAATGCGTCTAATTTATATAGAAAATAAATAATATAAAATAGATTAAATCCTGGTCATTTTTAACATAAAGGTAGGTATAATCATTTAATAAGACTACACTCAACGATATAATCAAACATAATTTAAACTCGCGAAACAGCGCAAAGTTACGAAGTACGAAATAAAAAAAAGGAATGTTACAGATTAGCGCAGTGGTACAATGTCGGGGACAATGAAAACACATGTCGGATTTTGGAATTTGCAACGCCCACTCCCAAAAGTTCGAATCCGGTTAAGGGACACTTTTCAAGCAAGTATATCATAATAAACTGTCGGCTTTCAGTTCAGGTAAAAACGGGTTCGTGCAACAAATAAGTTAAATATAATTAAAAGTACAGTTGCACGTAAAATGTAGTTTTTCCATTTTTTGTATGGAACTGCTTAAATATTTTTTTACATTGATAATAATTACATTATGCTCGAGCAGCTGCCATTTTGGTCATCGCAACGCTTTTACAACTAATATTTTTTACGTAAATATTACATAAAATATACATTAAACGTATATAAATTCATGTAGAAGAATTTACATCTAATAGACATATATATTATTTTGAAAATTGCTGACATCCTGACATTAAATATCTCTTATTTTTCTTCCAGTTTCATATAAATCTAAAAAGCTCTTACATAATTTATATGTATTTTATATATAAATGTGTTTGCCGGGATACTTGCGTGAAAAGTTTCCCTTAACCGGATTCGAACCGTTGCGGGTGGGCGTGCCAAATTCCGAAATCCGAAATGTGTTTTCTTTGTATCCGACATTGTACCACTGCGCTAATCCGAAACATTCCTTTTTTTGTTTCGTACTTCGTAACTTTGCGCTGTTTCGCGTTATTAGTTAAAATTTTGTTTGATTATATCGTTGAGTGAAGTCTTATTCAATGATTACTTTTATGTTAAAAATGACCAGGATTTAATTTATTTTATATTATTTATTTTCTATATAAATTAGACGCATTTTAGTCGATACGGATCTAATATTAAAGGTACGTGAACTACAATTTTTGGCGTTGTAGAAAACCCGCGCGTGCGATTAATTATGTGGCGCAAATAGAAACGCACTTTTATTTTCGACAATATAATATATGTAATGATAATTTATAATTATATTTACAGAAGGCATACCTAAAAAATATGTAATGCTTCTTACATATAAGATTTTACATATAACGTACATAAACCTAATCATGTAAATATGACGGCACATAAATTTGATGGGTAATATGTAATTATCTATATGTATATATTATATGAATTTCTGTATACAAAATATCCGTAAGCTTATATGATATTATGTAAAACATACGTAATCTGTTACATACGGTTTATATAACTTTATTAAACAACACTTACATACTTGATATATAGAAAAGCATATGTAGGGGTATTTACTTCATTCTTATATATATTGTATGTATATTTTATATGTGTGTTTGCTGGGTGGAGCCCTCCCTAGGGTCTGCTCACTGAAAAGGACCCCTTGCAGCAGATTAGGCTCTCGATGTCGGAGTTTCTACCACATCCCAATTTTTAATACTGAAGTATGTTTCAAATGAAACATATATGAAACATTTCAAATATTGGCATATGAAACATTTATAAAGACAGATCTCTCTACATATCAATATATTACTCTCCGATATGTTTCAAGAAACATAATATATAAAACGTTTCAATGTAACGTTTTTGTGTTGTTTCAAATAATATAGGTTTCTGAAGGCGGACATTAAACATCTTTGTCATGTGTATGATACGTTTCTGTCGCTGTTTCGGACAGGCTTCATGTTTCAGACATACGTTTCCAAAACATTTCATAAACGTTTTTTTGCATTTGCTTCTTATAAAAACGTAATAATCTGTAATCGGTATCATGTTCGTACTTTCCTGCACACGTGTCACATTAATAAGAAGTTCTCCATTCCTACAAGAGCGCTATGCGCCATTTTAATTTCTACACACGACCCTAGTGTACACAAGAAGAGGTATGACAAAAAATTAATGAGGAAAATATGACAGAAATAAGGAAAATGCAAACTATTTGTAAAAAAATAGGATAATTTTCGATAAATAAATGGTTTCATTGAGGCCCTTTGCCGAAAAACAGGGTACCTACCATTTGTAATATCTCAGTGTGAATCCCACGATCTCTTTTACATATAACAAATTAAAAGATCCCCGTCCAGCTGGCCCACCCACCACGCGAGAATTAAAAGAATGATAGGTCTGAATTAGAATCTTTCAAAATCCGCAAGAATAAAATTTCGAGCTCGATGCTCGATCCCCTTAGCAGGAATTTTAATTTGCAAAGTGTGTGGGGGGGGGGGCTGAGCGAACGTTCACTCAGCGCCCCCACCTCAGCAACGGAGCATCTCGCATAGGCCTATAATTAGGAGCTCTTAAACTTGTGCAGTTTCGATTTTCGAACTTCACCCTTACCTTAAAACAACCCCCAAAACTAGTTTCGCCAAAGAGGTAACTCACAGAAAATACCATTAAATGTATAATATCTTTAATGTACTTATGTAGTTCCAGTATTACTAGGGTGCAAAAATATGTACCTAACACTTCATTTCCAGGTTGCAATCCCTTAGCAGGATGTCCACCCCGTGTGCCCAACATACAAGAGGGAACTGTGTTAAAAAATCGAGAATATCGAATGAGTGTATAAGAGGAAAAACGGATAAGGTATGGACAGGAGGAGAGGAGAATGTTTATGAGAGAGTGAGTTATGCGAGGAAGGATATAGAAAGAAGGTAGGAAGGAAGGGATATGGTGGAAGAGTTGGTAAGAAGAGATAAGGATGTGCAAGGCCAGGAAAGGAGAGTGATATAATGAGGGATTATAAAATAACAATAGTTTGTAGCTGTGATCAATTAATTAGTCGATGTGGAAAATATATTTAACAGCTAAATTATAAAATGTGTAAACTACCCTAAAACTTTTAGGGTAGTTTACAACTACCTAAACATTCACATTTTATAATTTAGCTGTTAAATATATTTTCCACATCGACTAAATAATGAGGGATATTGGAAAATTGTGGTAGAAGGCAAGGACCAGTACCTATTGGGGGATATGGGATTGAAGGAAAAAGGAATAGTGGCAAGATTTAGGTGCGGGAATGAGAAGAGTCAACATAGATATTGGTGGGAGGACGAATAAAGGACGTTCACTCAGTCCCCCCATTTCTTAAAAACACCAACGGAGGATCGCGCATAGGCGCATAATTAGGAGCTCTTATACTAGTGTAGTGTCGATTTTCGAGCTCCACCCCTTACCTTAAAACAACCCCAAACCTAGTTTCACCGAAGAGGTAACTCATAGAAAATACCATTAAATCTACAATATCTTTAATGCATGTAGTTCCAGTATTATTAGGCTACAAAAACAAGTAACACTTCATTTCCAAGTTGCAAGCCCTTAGCAGGAAACCCACCCCTTGTGCCAAACACAAAAAAGGGAACTGTGTTATAAAATAGAGAATATCGAATGTATTATCCTCCGATTTAGGAGCTTTCGAAATACGTATAAACTGGCTGTCGAGGTGCAGTCCCCTAGCAGGAAACCACCCCTTGTGCCAAACACACAAGAGGGAACTATGTTAATAAATCGAGGAACGCATCATTTCATTGCAAAAAAAGCAAAACCAACCCTAATCGAGAAACGAATCATTCTATGACGGCGTTTTATCTTCTGATTGGGAGCTTTCCAAATATGTATAAACTGACTTTCGAGTTGCAACCCCTTAGCAGGAAAACCAGCCCTTGTACCAAACACGTAGGAGGTTACTATATTAAAGAATCGAGGAACGGATCAATTCATGACGGTGAATCATCTGTTGATTAAGGAGCTTACTTAATATATAACACTTCATTTCTGAGTTGCAGCCCCTTAGCAGGAAAACCACCCCTTGTGCCAAACAGGCAAGAGGCAATAATCGGGAAACCAATCATTTGGGGAAAATTGGGAAAGTAAACACTGCTGTTGTAATAATTTTTACCTTATCGAAGATGTTTTCCACAATTAGAAACCGGAGCTCTTCATAAGATAAAACTTTGTAAAAATGAGTAGCTGGTTGAGTTCCAATTTAATGAATAATAATAGACATAGGCGCGATTAAAAGGAAATTTAATTAATGAAAACTCTCACAAATAACTTAATTTTCCGAATTTCATTTCGAATTTCCCAGATTGCATTACGTGTTAAGTTGAAAGCTTGTTTTGAAAGTGTAATCTAAAAGTAGTTCCCTAACCTGTAATCTTTAATCTCTAAATGTAGAAAATGGATCAAGAGAGCACAGAAAGTTTTACTAGCGGATTTACGCTAAAAGTGTACTCAACCTTATCGTAAACTTTGCACTTTTCACTTCGTAATCAAGTTACATATTTACACGGTCGTGTTAGTTGCGTTCAAGTACCTTCTCGGTACGACGAAAATCCCTAAGAATGTCATAATTATTAATGTATCATTTATTATTCCGTAATTTGGTTTAGTTCCAATTTAATCGATAGATGTCCTTTTCCGTCTCATTTCATTCTACGTTTAACCTTCATTTTTGCGTATCTTTCTCACAACTTCTTTTATTTGCTCTTGGCTAGGACTTATAGCGCTCCCCATTTGTTCCCCAATTACGTCTTCATTTTCTTAGACCTCTGTCCATTTATCGTTGAGTTTATTACTTTCAGTCTCCAATCCTTCCTGTTTTGGGTCAAGTTAAATTTTCTTTCAGTTCACTTCGATCCATTTCTCGGTCTTATCCTTATCCTTATCTTGTTTGCTCCATTTTCATATCTGCTGGTTTCCTTTTAAGCTTTCTTCTAAATACCTCTTTTATCCTCTTTCATCATTCCGTTGCACCCAAAAAGAACTGACATTTTTGTTCACCAAGGTCCATCGGTAACAATTTATCACTGTATCTTCCTTAATAATCAGAAAAGTCACCTTTTTACCAATAATATTTTTAAAAGCCATGTTACGACAAAAATGGGTCGTAACGAAATTTAAAAGAAGCAATGGCCGCAATAGCTCAGTGCTAGTAGGCAGGTGGTCGTAGGTTAGCTACAATGAGCGAATGGCGTTAAAAATTTGGGGCAGGAAAATAGGTAAAATTAAGTAAAGCCAAAGGGTGCCACGTAATTCTTCGAGAAAATAGTGCTGCTAATCCAAATTACGAAGGTATTAATAGATTGTCTGGGTTTTCGGAGCGGTGCGGCGATTGGGGATTGAAGAAATGCTTTGTTTCCCACGTAGCGTCGGTCGTCTCGAAGTCGGAATTTCACAGAAAAAAGCGGGAAAATGATAGATTTAGCGTTAGCTTTTACAGGTGCGTAAAACCGCTAGTAACTAAATTGAGCAAAAATTCGGTACAAACCTGAAAATAGTATTATCCAGCGTTTTAAAGAACTCACGTATACTTTTTATGTGTTATAGTGGTACAAATACTTATTAGATGATCTTCGGAAAATCAGATGGTTCCGAAATATCACCAAGTGTCAAATATACGCCAAAGCCGATTTTAATCGATTTTCAGAAATGCGTAATGTTTGAGCACAGAAAAAGTACGAAGTGAACCGTAATAGAGCAAGCAGCTAACTGACGAAATAAAATGAAGAAAAATGGGCTCTTGACCCAAAAGGCAGTAAATCAGCAAGTTCAACATAAGCAAGTTAGTACAAAGCATAAAGGGACTGAGCTTAAAGAAATGAATAGGTCTACTGTGCAACATAGTTACACTTTGTAGTGATCAAAGAGAGTTACAGAAGGTTTACATTACATAGGGTTTCAGATAATGCGTCATGAGAGCGAAAGCTCTACAACGTAGCAATTTTAAGAATATTAACTACTAATGTAACGAAAATTAGGAATAATTCCAATAGAAATTAGGAAATTAACGCAAGGGCGTTACAGCCATTTTGTCAATCCCAAAAGGTCTTTAGAGGCGATTACACTCAACTTATTTCTTCCCGTTGTAAACTCAATAATCTTCACCCAAATATCAGATCCACTGTTGAGTTTACACTTTTCCGATTTTTAGAAAACGTATCACTATTAGCCATGTCACCCTTTCCACCCCATCTGTTACCATAAAATGGCTGCGTATAGATTTTACTTCCACAGATCACTTAACCTATCTCTTTATTTAAATGAATTTGCTGTATTGCTTATGTCAATTCCCACCCCTTCAAAATTATTAAGTGATTTATATTTCAAAAATTTCTTCAAAACATTGCCTAGTCACTTCTTCAAACAATTTTCATTCTGATAACCATTTCGTGTTTCGTTCCTATATAGGTCCGACTTTGTAACCTTTGAAATTTCACCTGCAAACTGGCAGCAAGTTTCAAAACTTGATGTTCCAAACACACCAACTTTCTCGGCCTTCCTTCCAGAAATCGACCTGAGAAATTAAATATACCAGAGAGACACCTAAATGTATAGGAAAAATAAAAATAGAAAAAAAATAAAAGGATATATTTAGAAGAGAAAGAGAAAAGAAAAAAATGGTGGTAATTATTTAGAAACCGTTTCAACTTTTCCCTTATAAGCGAGTATTACTAGACAAATCAGAAAAGCTATAACATAATTACTGCAAGTCACTAAATTGTTGAAAAATTTAATAAATATATAATAGCACAGAATTATCTGTGATAATAGCAATGAGTAGCATAATATTAAAACTTTGCGGATTTGTCCTTAGGTGACGATAAAAAGATCGATATTTACATTTATTAACTGTTTTTTAAATTAATTTTGAATTGTGAACTTGTGTTAACTTTTATTTCTCTTTTATACGTTATCCACTTCCTTTTTATTATTCCACAATTTCTTTAGCTAGTACCGATTTTATTTTTTTTTAGTTTTCGTTTCAACCGTTCCAGTTTCTCTGTGATCGACCGGATCACGGCCGCCGCCTTACGCTCTATGCCTGGTGGGGTGTCACCCATTACCGTCACGGCCATGTCGTCGGCAAAGTCTGTCAAGTTCACTCCTTTCAGGACCTCTAATTTTAGTATTTTGTCGTAGTGGATATTCCAAAGTGTAGGTCCTAGAATGGACCCTTGTGGCACTCCACTTGTTATGTTAAACACCTTATTATTCTCCGTTTGGATTGTTCTTTCGCTTAAGTATCCATGTACCATCGTCCGGAGGTACTGCGGTATTTCCCTTTCTGCTAGCCTCGGGACTAGGGTTTCCCAATGTACTGAGTTAAACGCGTCAACATCAACACGATTTTTTTCTTTTTTCACGATCCTTTGTCCGCCTCCCTACCCACATCCTTAACCCTTGCTATTGCGTCGATTGTTGTCCGTCCCGGTCTAAATTGGTTCTCCACCAGGTTTCCATCTTTCTCAATCGCTTCGTTTATGTTTCTCCTTATTAGTGTCTCCAATAGTTTCCCGAACGTGTTAAGTAAGCATATTGGTCTATGCGCTGTTTCCTTTTTTGGCTGCTTCCAGTTTTCCTCGGTTTTTCTAGGACTACTAACCTGTTTTTCCATTCACTGGGAAAATCTCCCGCGTCATACCATATAGACCTGGTATGTCAAAAACTTGTTGTCCGGTGTTGTTATACCCTTAGCGTTTTAAAAAGCGTCTGTAGGCGAGATGTGTTGTTAACGGTTTATTATTCTTATTTCCACTCGCATGTTAGGTACAACATCATCAATTGGGGCAGCTGCAGTAGTACACTTAGGATTCTTCGCCTTCACAAAATGGCCATACGTATAATCTGTAACCTTAATAATAGACACTCATACAGGGAATATTTTAAACAACTCAAATTATTAACTGTGGCGAGCACCTACATTTTTGAAATCTGCTCGTGTGTGTATGCGCATAGATCCCATTTTGGCATAACCAATCATCGATATAATACAAGGCACAAAAAAGACATTCCTGAAATTTCTCATAAAACCTCCGTATATTTATTGTAGTATTTTTTTTAAATATTGACCTATATGTATGTATCTATGTAATTTTGACACATCCCAAGCAGCGCCTACTGGTTTCCAGGCATAATAAAAATATTATTATTATTACACATTGATCTGTGTCATAGTTTGAGAAGAGGATTCCGGAACTCATATTTATCTGATTCCTTTACTAGTAAAATTTGTTTAGACATTTCCAGTATGTACGTAAGCGTCGTTATGTGTGACCCGATATTCACCAAGCTGGGAAAGAACCGAGATACGAATTTTGGAAACAACTCGAGATATGAAGTGTTTTGTTTTTCACCGCCTACCTACATTAAGACATTGTTAAAATTGTCTCTATCAAAAATATATTTACAGTAAAATAATTATTTATTATAATCTCGAAAGATTTATATGTTTTCGTCATATTCATCAAACAATAAATAAGTTTATACTCCAATTATGTGAGCAACAAATGGAATTTCACTCAAAAAATCACAAAAAACATTTCGAAATATCACTTGTAAAAATTTATCTTTGTGTACATTTTACAAGAATTATCATTTTTGAATTTATATCTCTGGTGGTTAGCTGCGTAGTGTTAGAATAATAGAATTACCAGTGTATAGAATTTCTCACAAAAATAACAACCGCAACAAACAAATAATTAAATACACTAATTTGGGTTATCATTAAACCTACTGAGCGGTTAGAATAAGGACAGATTCATCTATTGTTGTAAAATTAGAAAAAGAAGGATGTGGTTGTACTGCCTGGAAGACAGTTGTCAGTTTTCGTAATGGTTGAGCAAAATCGAAAACTGCTTGCATGCCTCTTCTGCATCAAAAAAGATGTAGTTCCCTCCTATCATATTGTGGAACGAGGTAATCTGATAGGAAATGAACTCTGATAATCTCGTATTGAATACGGCGGATACAGAGCTTCCAATAGATTGTGCATATTGTGCTACTTTATACAGGGTGTCCATTTAGTAGCCCGTTCTTCAAGTACGGCTTTATTGTTAAATTTACTAAAAAATAAATATACGGGATTGCAATTAGGTTGGATGAAGCACATTTGCAAATTATTTAGGCACATACAGGGTGTCTCCAAAAAGTATGGCGCATAAAACGTATATTTTTTAAATGGAATAACCCACTTTTTTTAAGCGCAAATGTAGGGGCCTTGGGTGAACTTTTCAGTCGTACATTATTTTTGTATTAATACACGGCGTTGCCAAGTTATTAATTAATACATATTTTTTTGCTAAATATCAACCCTTCCATTATACGCTTGTATTTTTTAACGTCTTGTTTTTGTTTTTACGTAAGTTCTCTGGTGGACTTGAGTTGAATCAGAGTATTCAACCGTGACGAAACATTAAATTATTTCATACAGGATGTTCACTTTTTCTTGCTCCAAACATCGACATTTTTAAACTAATTTTTCTTAATTTTTTTATATGGCACACCCTATTTATTATTGCATATTTGGAATCCCCGGTAAATTTTAGTGCAACTTTATTAAGCTTACCCTATACCTAAGTGCGATAGTTTTTTTGTAAATTGAGATTTTCTATTTCTTACGGCAGTAGATAGTGGCGCGATGGTTAAGGCGCGTGGACGAGGCAACGCATAGGCTGGACACTCGAATCGAGGATGCTATGAAATAAGGTTCTATTTATTTTTTTAAATATGTGCTGTTTACGGATGAATACACGTTCCATAGAAATGGTTTTGTAAACAGACACAACTTTCACTTTTATGACACGCAAAACCCGCACATTATCCGCGTCAACCATTTCCAACATAACTGGACTCTCAACGTTTGGGGAGGAATCGTGCATAACTACCTATGTACTTGGTCCTTATTTTTTTGAAAATCCACTAACAGGACAAATCTTTTTAAATTTCTTGGCAGAAGACTATCAAAATTTAACTCAGCATCTTCCTAACTACATTACGGAGATAATGTGGTTGCAACTGAACGGAACTCCGACTCACTTTTCCATACAAGTCAGACAACAAATTAGTGAATACGTTTATCGTAATGGTCCCACTACTAGATAGAACATGATGAAGAGGATTCCACAGTCTTTTCACCACATTACTCCAGCTATGTTGAATGAAGTGATGAAATCTTTCACCAAAAGAGTAGACTCATGCTTAGTACAAGACGGCAAACATTTTGAACGGTATCCTCGATTCGAGTGTCCGGCCTATGCATTGCCTCGTCCATCGCGCCACCATCTACTGCCGTAAGGAATAGAAAATCTCAATTTACGAAAAAACTATCGCACTTAGGTATAGGGTAAGCTTAATAAAGTTGCACTAAAATTTACCGTAGATTCCAAATATGCAATAATAAATAGGGTGTGCCATTTAAAAAAATGAAGAAAAATTAGTTTGAAAATGTCGATGTTTGGAGCAAGAACCCAGCAAACATAAGGACGTTTTAATGACGTGAAATGTTTGTCACGTTTTACGTCAGAGACCTTAAAACAAAACGTGAAAAAGACGTCAGAATTACGGGTAAATGTCACAGCCCAATGACGTCATTTTGGGACGTAATTATGACGTAAATCATTGACGTAGTCATAGTAAAAAAAAGGGGGGTGACCTGGGCCACATCTTACCACTCCGACCATCTTGTCATACTTGTGAATATTTGACAACTGTGTGTGCTCCGGTAGGTCCTACGCCAGAGCCCCCCTTCGCTTCTTGTAGAGTCGGAGGAGATCGTTAATGCTGAAAAAGACTTTTGCCTGAAGTAGGACTCGAACTTCGGTCGCCCGTTTAGTAGTCAGACAAGTAAACTATCTGCGCTAGCGAGACTTTGCTGAGTGCAGTAATTTGAAGTTGAACACTATGAGAAAGGGAGAAGGACGTGCATATCGCGTAGTATATGAATGTCTATTTTTCCAAATGGAAATTTTTGGTCCCAATTACCTAAAGATAATTGTAACGTCATAATTAATAAATTTGAAATTAATTTATTGTTTGACATAGACGAGTATTTAAGATATAAATATAATTTTGTGGGAATAAATGACATTTCTTTAACAAATGTAATTATTGATTTATTGTTTAAGAAACCAAAAATGCTTTAGAGTGTCATTCAGTTATGATGCTGAAGACAGATAGCAATATTAGATACAGAATTACTGCGTTTTGGTTGAGGTTAAAGGAATAAAAATTGAAGGTAATCAAACAATAAGGCAACGTCGATTGAGGCAAACCGTATTTTGATATCTCTAAATCGGCGAAAGTACACGCTTTTCAAATAAATGAATTAAAAATGCTAAATATTGAACATTTAAAAAAATCAAATTTTAGTTACTAAATAACTACGTATATAACCGTCATATAACTCACGTATTAAAGACGTTCACAAATGACGTCTATAATACGTCGGAATTTGGGGGTGTAACGTAACTGACTAATTATGACCGAAAAAGTACGTCAAATATACGTCATTTTATAATTAATGTTTACTGGGAAAAAGTGAACATCCTGTATGAAATAATTTAATGTTTCGTCACGGTTGAATACTCTGATTCAACTCAAGTCCACCACCGAACTTACGTAAAAGAAAAACAAGACGTTAAAAAAATACAAGCGTATTTATAATGGAAGGGTTGATATTTAGCAAAAAAATATGTATTAATTAATAACTTGACAACGCCGTGTATTAATACAAAAATAATGTACGCCTGAAAAGCTCACCCAAGGCCCCTACATTTGCGCTTAAAAAAAGTGGGTCATTCCATTTAAAAAAATATACGTTCTATGCGCCATACTTTTTGGAGACACCCTGTATGTGTCTAAATAATTTTCAAATGTTCTTCATCCAACCTAATTGCAATCCGGTATATTTATTTTGTAGCAAATTTAACAATAAAGCCGTACTTGAAGAACGGGCTACTAAATGGACACCCTGTATATAATTTACAAAAAATTCACTAATTAATGTTATCGTTAAAACTATTGAGCGGTTAGATTATAACTCCGGAACTTATTCATTTTCCCATTTTTCGGCTACTGTCGAATAAATATGCACGTACTGCTGATAATTGTCGTCACATTCCTTATAAGGTATTATTTTACACCAATTTTTTCTTATTAACCGGCCTTTTCAGAGAGAATTTAGCAAAAAATCGTACATTACCTGACGATCTAATTTTGGGATGCGCGACCTCTGCTTATCAGGTCGAAGGTGCCTGGAATGAAGATGGTAATTCTTATTATGATGTGGGTTTCATTTGGTAAAATGTTATCTTTAGGTAAAGGTGAAAATATATGGGATAGATTCACACATACACGTCCAGAGATGATTGCAGATGGCACGAACGGTGATATCGCATGCGATTCGTACCATAAAATCGATGAGGATGTTGCGTTAATCAAAGATGTGGGTTTTTCTCGGTACCGTATTTCAATTTCCTGGACCAGAATCCTTCCGTACGGCTTTGTGAATGTAATTAACAAGGAAGGTATCAAGTACTACAACAATCTCATCGACAAGCTCATTTCCAATGGAATAACTCCACAAGTCACACTTTATCAATTTGATCTTCCCCAGGTTTTACAAGATTTGGGAGGTTGGACGAACTCCTTAGTATCAAAATGGTTTGAAGATTATGCACGAGTTGTTTTCGATACTTTTGGGGATAGAGTGAAGGAATGGATTACAGTCAATGAGCCCAAAGAGATTTGTAGGCTTGGTTATGCTAATGGTACCGAGGCACCTGGTATAAAATCCTCAGGTGTCGGACAATATTTATGTGTACGTAACGCGCTGCTAGCTCATGCTAGAGTTTACCATCTGTATAAGAACGAGTTTGACATTTCTCAGAAAGGTGTGGTATAGAATTATTGTACATCAAAAGTTACCCAATAATTTCAGGCCGTATCAGTATTTCCATTGAGTGCGATTGGAAAGAGCCCGGATCCAATTCCTCTGCAGATCGGGAAGCTGCGTATCGTGATAGGCAATTCGAAGTGCTCATTGACGTAATGAACCACTCAATCATTTCTAACTCACATGTTTTAGTTCGGAATGTACGCACATCCTATTTACACTCCAGAAGGTGATTTTCCAGAAATCGTAAAAAAGATAGTGGCATCACGTAGCATTGCTGAAGGTTTTACGGAATCCAGGCTCCCATCCTTCACTCCCGAAGAAGTGTCTTATATTCGTGGGACTTACGACTTTTTCGGGCTTAATTACTATTGCACACTATATGTAGTTAACACATTACCAATTGCAATAGGCTTACCCTCTTATGATAAAGACATTGGTATTGCGACATTTTCTGATCCCAATTGGTTTACTGGAACAAAGGACTACTTCAACGTAAGACTACTCTACCCATTATAGCGATTACTTAGTCCATTTTAGAACGTCCCATGGGGTTTTCGGAAAATGTTAAAATACATCAAACACCACTATGGTGATCCTGAGATACTGGTAACTGAAATCGGAATTCCTGTTCCAGAGGAATTTGACGACTACAACTCTACTAAGTTTCATAACGTAAGTTTACCAAACATAAAATTTGGTGACGTCAATTTGTAGGATCACTTAAACGCACTTTTGGATGCTGTGGAAATAGACAAGGTCAAAGTAAAAGCATATACGGTGTGGTCCTTAATGGATAACTTTGCATTGGCAAGTGGTTACACGTAAGGGAAAAGTACACACTTAAAACTTCTTAATAAACAATCCACTTGTAGAGTGAAATTTGGTGTGTATCATGTTGACTTTAAAGATCCAAATCGTAAAAGAACTCCAAAATTATCCCACAAATATTTTAAGGAATTAACTAAAACAAGAGTAGTAAAGGATAAGCTCGACGACCGTTATGTACAACATTAAAAAAATACAATTATATTTACTTCAAGTCTTTACATTTATTCGACGAGGTCAGTTCCATTTTTCCACCACTTTTGCTATCAGTGTTTGTCATTTCTGGCATTCCTTCTATAGTAGATATGACCCTGTGGTAATTATTTAGAATGCCGTTTCTTTTCTCCTATAAGAGAGTATTACCTGACAACTAAGAAAAACTATAACATAATGACCGCAAGTCACTAAACTGTTTAAAAATTCAATAAATATATAATAGAAATTAATAGCGAACACTTCCGGTCTTTACAATTCTTCAACGAGGTCAGTTCGATTTCTCTACCCCTTTTGCTTTTGCTATCAATTTGTCGTTTCTGGCGTTCCTTTTACAGTAGATTTATTTCCGATTCCACGATTTTCGCATTGAACGATTATTACTTACTTTGACCCTTCATTGTTCTCAATACGCCTCTCTCACGAATTATCCTGGTTTGCCCTCGAATAGATTCGTGTACCTGAACTAACAAATAGGTAGTAAATGCATTTCTTTATTAGATTTTTGTGCTACGTTTGACTTTGATTCTTCGGTAGTAGTTCTACAAGCAACGATCCTCACAAACTTCTAGATTCACCAGTTGGTCCTTTTTCTTATTTCCATTGGAATATTTATATTATGTAGCCGGCAGTACGGCAGAATTTACAGTCACAATCCATGCAGGTATTGACAGTTAAGCAACTCGCGCTCTGGTTAGTATTTGAATGGGTGACCGGTTCATTCTGTGGCTCTTGAATGGGTGACCGGTTCATTATGTGGCTCGGTGTGTCCGGCAAAGGGCTCACAAAGCTAAAGTACATAGCAATGTAGGTACGGCACCAAGGTATTTAGGCATAACGTTAGACCATAGGTTGCCCTTCAAACCACACCTACAGAAGATAGCGAACAAAGCCGCAAAGTCGTTATGGGCTTGTAGGCGAGTGTTTGGAACCACCATGACTCACTGGATATACACCAGAATGATCAGACCGATCATTACGTATGCTTCACTGGTGTGATGATAAAAACCTTCACCCAGAAGAACATACAGAAACTTAGCTAGATGCAGCGCAGGGCTTGCCTTGGAAGTACGGGAGTAACGATACCGACTCCTACGGCAGCGATGGAGACTCTGTTGAACCTGTCGCTACTAATCCTAGTAATTATGGTAGAGACGCTCCGAGGGGTATACCGGCTAAGACTCAACGACGAGAAGGGATCGTCAAGATCGGGGAACTCGCTCATTTTTGACGAAATCTCCAAAGATAAAAACCTCAGTATAACTGTCCTACCAAACTGTTTAAGACAACAATCGCCACTCGGTACGACTCGACTGGGAGAATAATTTCAGTAAAACAAACCGGAATGGAATCGTGTACTTCAGAGACGACTCGAAAACCACTAAGGGAACTGGCTCTGCAATGTATGGGAGCAATGGACGGAACTAAAAGAATTTCCGTAAACCTAGGGCAAAAATCGACCGTGGTTCCAAGCCGAGGTATATGCAACCCTAGCAGCGGCTGCTCAGCTATTAAAAAAGAACCTTATCAAAAGGAAAATCTGTATAATTACAGACAGCAGCAGTAGATTCATATGTGGTAAATTCAGGGGTAATACTTGAATACACACAAATCCTAAACACACTAGGCAAGTGTAACACAGCCACACTAGTGTGGGCACTTGAGCACGCAGGAATCGCAGGTAACCAGGTTGCTGACGAGCTAGCGAGGATTGCAAGCGCAAAGACATTGGTCGAAAATCCCATGAGACGGTCATTCCAAGATATTTCTGGAAACTACAAACGGGAACTTAGCAGCGTCAATCTTCAAGTTAAGCGGGACGAAGATAACACTTGCGACAGAAATGGTCACAAGCTACTATCGTCTGAACAAACACCTACACAACACGGCCCCATGATTGATAGCCCGATACGCGGAGGTTGTGATGAGGAAGAAGAAACGCCATACCAGGTTATTTGCCAATATGAGGCATTCACAAAGGTAAGGGAAATGAAAAGATTACACAAGAGGGAGTAACGAAGATCCGCCCTACTAAAATACTGATATTTGTTAAAGATACGTGTATTCTATTCTCGATGGGTAGACAATAGCGGGGAGCACAATATTCAAAAAGGTCCCAGCGCAAGAACCAATTGGGACCCCCCTAGAATAATAATAATAATAGTATCCATTGTAAAAAATTAATAAATCTTGCTTTGTTACAGAGATAGTAATTAATTGAATATTTTTTATTAAATTTGGTTGGCAAAAGAGTCATTTATGAAACCATTATTTTTATTAAATGGATGCATATATTTCGGTGTCGTTTGACAATTATAAAGTGATCGAACTATACCTACTATACCGGGTGTCCCATAAAAGTGAACGGTTTTTAGGGGGACATACGATGCTGTCAACCGTGCCCCCGCCGCGACCACGAGGGGGGAGGGGGCAACTTAAAAATTTTAAATGGAAACCCCTATCTTTATTGCATATTCGGATAGAACGTTGAGAAGTAAATGAATTGTATTCGGAGATTTTTTTACAGATGGCTTTGCAAACGTCAAAAAACTTTTTTTTTATAATTGAATCACGAAAATTGTTACATTAATAACTTAAAATTACGAACTACGAAATTACGAATCGTCCATGCCCATCTCATAGTACCATGCGAGAGTGTGTCATGTGTGTGAGCAATTTTTAAGTAATTTTAAGTTATTACCCAGCAAAGACACATATAAAATATACATACAACATATACAAGATTGAAGTAATACCCCTACAAATGCTTTTTTATATATCAAGTATGTAAGTATTCTTTAATAAAGTTATATAAACCGTATGTCACACAATTACGTATATTTGACATAATAGTATAGAAACTTACGGATGTTCTGTATACAGAAATTCATATAATATATACATATAGATAATTACATATCACTCATGAAATTGATGTACTGTCATATTTACATGATTAGATTTATGTACGTTATATATAAAATATTATATGTAATATTACTTATTTTTTATGTATGCCTTCTGTAAATATAATTATAAATTATCATTACATATATTATATTGTCGAAAATAAAAGTCCGTTTCTATTTGCGCCGCATAATTAATCGCACGCGCGGGTTTTCTATAACGCCAAAAATTGTAGTACCTTTAATATTAGATCCGTATCGACTAAAATGCGTCTAATTTATATAGAAAATAAATAATATAAAATAAATTAAATCCTGGTCATTTTTAACATAAAGGTAGGTATAATCATTGAATAAGACTTCATTCAACGATATAATGAAACATAACTTAAACTCGCGAAACAGCGCAAAGTTAGGAAGAACGAAATAAAAAAAAGGAATGTTTCAGATTAGCGCAGTGGTACAATGTCGGATACAAAGAAAACACATGTCGGATTTCGGAATTGGCACGCCCACCCGCAACGGTTCCAATCCGGTTATGGGAAACTTTTCAAGCAAGTATATAATATCATAATAAACTGTCGGCTTTCAGTTCAGGTAAAAACGGGTTCGTGCAAGAATTAAGTTAATTAAAAGTACAGTTGCACGTAAAAATGTAGTTTTTCCATTTTTTTGTATGAAACTGCTTAAATAATTTTTTACATTGGTAATAATTACATCATGCTCTAGTAGCTGCCATTTGGTCATCGCAACGCTTTTACAACTAATATTTTTTATGTGAATATTACATAAAATATACATAAAACGTATATAAATTCATGTACTACAGATATAATGAATTTACATCTAATAGATATATATACAATTTTGAAAATTGCTGACATCCTGACATTAAATATCTCTTATTTTTCTTCCAGTTTTATATAAATCTAAAAAGCTCTTATATAATTTATATGTATTTTATATATAAATGTGTTTGCTGGGTAATGTAACAATTTTTGTGATTCAATTATTTAAAAAGAAATTTTTTTTTCGTTTGCAAAGCCATCTATAAAAAAGTCTTCGAATAAAATTCACTTACATTTCAACGTTCTATCCGAATATGCAATAAAAAATAGGGGGTTCCATTTAAAATTTTTAAGTTGCCCCCCTCCGCCACCCGGGGTTCCGGCGGGGGCAAGTTTGACAGCATCAGTGATGTCCCCCTCAAAACCGTTAACTTTTTCTTTGGAACATTTTTTAATCCGTCGCAGTATTGTAGAATTATCGCAGGTGGGAGATTAAAATGGGACACCCGGTATACATTTTCTAGTAATAAATTATAAATTAAAGGCTGGCAATCTCGGTCTTGTTCGTGGTGTAGCAACCGGTGTTAATTTTAATGACACCACGTACAAAAGTAACCTTTTTTGACAGTTGTTGTCTTTGGTGTTGTCGTAGTTTACGTTTTCCTCGTAATTCAAACTCAGATCTTTGGAAATGAAAAATGAAATAGGACTAACTGGGGTGATTTAATTTAAAAAAAAAGGACTAGTAAATAAGAGCAACAAATTTATATATAAATGCGAAGAAATGCAGTGAATAATATTATACTTTCAAAGTTAAAAGGAAATGAAAATTAGTTGTTTCGATTGGAAGTTGAAAAACTCCTATTCCCATGGAAATTGAAATACGACGTTGCAATATCGAATTTCCTTTAACTTGACTTTAGAATTCTAATATATAGATTGAGACTTTTTGTATCCTTACGAGGAAATGGTTGTTTATTTTAATAATTTTCCATTTTCTGTTTCCTGATCTATTCTGTTTTTCCATTTTTATTAGTAAGAAAAGCTCATCTGTCGTCAATTTTTCAGGTTTTGCTTCGTTTTTTTAATTTCAATTTGTTTTTTAATGTAAACGACAGTTTTAGTGTTATTGTGTAAGACAAACCATAATACGTTCAACGTAGTAATTTTAAAACTTAATAAAGTAGATAATAATAAAATATTATGAATCGGTCACAAGCACCGAGTCTCAAAAATGCATAATATACACCGTGTCCAAGATAAGAATGCACAGCATGGGGATCTTGAAAACGGTAGAAGATACAGGGTGGCTTAAATTAGAAAAAAGTTGCGCTATTTAGAGTATGTTCACATGCTGGCCGCAAAAGTTCATTATTGTTTATCGTTTTCAAAATTCTCAAAAAAATGTGATTTTTTGGATTTTCGTTGCTTTTCATTTTTTTATTTATTTTAACTGATATTAAAAAACTACCGGCACTTTCTCATTGCCACTTTTTAAGCTCTACAAAATGTTCAAATTTTTAATCCGACGTTTCGTATCCGAGAAACCATCGTCAACTTTATTTTTTTATATGGCCTCAAACAAAGAGACACTCTGTATTCGGTAGCATTATTCATTACAAATTCAACGATGTATCACACATTATGGTTTTGAAGCCAAAAAATGGGAAAAACGTGAGTTATAAGGTTTTTTATTTTTTAAATTAGTAGGCGCTGGTACAATAACAGAAACACAATGTCAAAAAATTATAATAATTGCTCAAATAGGTTGCCATTATTTTCTAGACACAAGTATGCTCTGTCTACAGAAGAATTCAAAACATGGTCTAACATTTCTGGTGTGATTGTATTAACTGCTGCTAAAACCAATGCCAATAACTGTTCTTCATTTTCAAAAATGGCGTCATACACTTGGTTTTTTAAATAACCCTACAGGAAAAAATCCAATGTCAGGTGATCGGGCTGGCCAGGCTACTTCACTGTGAGTTCCAATGCATTTTCCAGGAAACCTCTGGGACAAATATTCTCGCACATTTCTTGAATTATGCGCTGGGGCACCATCTTGCTGAAACCAGCAGTTGTTAACCATAAGTAATGGTAATTCATCCAAGGCATTCTCCAAATCAATCTGCAGTAGGTCGAGATATCGTTCGGAATTTAAATTGTTGTGATAAATAAAAGGTCCTATTATTCTGCCACCCAAAATGCCTACCCACAGATTAAATCCAAATCGATGTTGATGCCTTGCTTCTTTTATTAAATGAGGATTGTCTGTTGCCCAATAATGTTTGTTACGCCGGTTGAAAATGCCATTGTTGGTTATCATGCTCTCATCAGACCAAATTACTTTAAAAGGAAAATTTTGATCTTCTTCACATTTTCTGGTATACCATTCACAAAAACTTGCTCGCCTTCTCTCGTCACCAGGTCTAAGACCCTGGCAAATTCTAAATTTATAGGGATGAAATTTATTCTTTTGTAAAACGAAATGGGCTGTAGATCTAGCTACTCCAGTTCGACGTTCAATTAGTCTTGTTGATATTTCAGGATTTTCAACAACCATTTGTAAAACAGTAGTCGCCTTTTCCTCGTTGGATTGTTTTTTACGAGATACAACAGGTTTTTTAAATGAGCCAAATTCCTTTAAATTAGATACCAAACGTCTAAAAATGGATTTTTCAGGTTGTCTTCGTTCAGGATAATTATCAGAGTACATATATTATGTTCAGCAGCTACACAATTTTTGCGGCACAAGATGTAACACGTCAACATATCAAATTTTTCTTCGTTTGTGAAACGTTCTCTTTCCATGGTAACACTTGTAAATAAATTAAAGGCACGAAGCATCAAACTAACGAATAAGTAACTTTAACAAGAACAAAAATTAAAACACTTCAAATTCTCGTAAAAACAACTTACACAGCACCAAATTACGTTTTCAACAATAATGTGACAGATAAAACATAAATATTGCGATTATTCCAATGCCTACTAATTTAAAAAATAAAAAACCTTATAACTCACGTTTTTCCCATTTTTTGGCTTCAAAACCATAATGTGTGATACATCGTTGAATTTGTAATGAATAATGCTACCGAATACAGAGTGTCTCTTTGTTTGAGGCCATATAAAAAAATAAAGTTGATGATGGTTTCTCGGATACGAAACGTCGGATTAAAAATTTGAACACGCCATTTTGTAGAGCTTAAAAAGTGGCAATGAGAAAGTGCCGGTAGTTTTTTAATATCAGTTAAAATAAATAAAAAAATTGTGGCAAGTTGCCACGAGACTTCCCTCGTATTAACACTTTTTTCAAAAAATAAATACTACTGAATTCAGAAAAAAATACTCAAACTACATAAAAAACTGAAATTTTATCTTATAAAAAAATGAGTGCCGCCATTTTAGCTTACACCGGAAGTGACGTAATCAAAGGTAATATCAGCATTTTCGTTCTTGGCCCGAATGCAATCGATTGGCGAAAACCGCATTTCGATAACTTTAATAGTTTCTGAGTATCGAGCGTTGCAAGGAATGTGTACGTACAGACTACAGACTACAGACTACAGACTACAGACGACAGACGGAAAATTTTTTTTTGCATATTTTGAATCTACGTATTCGGAAACGCAAAGATATGTAAAAATTTCCATAGGTCAAATTTTTTTTTTTGGAAAACTAATACAATACTTCCCTTTTACTTCGTACTCGGGAAGTAAAAATGAAAAGCAACGAAAATCCAAAAAATCACATTTTTTTGAGAATTTTGAAAACGATAAACAATAATGAACTTTTGCGGCCAGCATGTGAACATACTCTAAATAGCGCAACTTTTTTCTAATTTAAGCCACCCTGTATCTTCTACCGTTTTCAAGATCCCCATGCTGTGCATTCTTATCTTGGACACGGTGTATATTTTCAATTTAGGGTAAATAATGAATCAAGAAATGGAAAGATAAAAGCAAAGAAAAATCAGAGGATATTTTTACATTAGCAGGAAATAACAATTATTGAGAAACCGTTAAACAAAATTTAACTTGCAACATTGAAATAACGAAATAATGAACAAAAGAGTAAAATAAATTAGTTTACGAGGTGTGTAAATTAAGTAATGAGACTGGCAACGTAGCGTTCGATCTGGCGACACTTGGGAGGCGGGATTTGGAGGAGAGACACGTGAACATGTGATACGCCCTCAGTACGTGTTTTAACTCGCTAAAGTCATTTGGTTGTCGGTAGCGATTTTTTTCGTGAAAGAGACAGTATTTTGTCAAGGGCCCAGGTTTTTCGGTGCTTTAATGCATTTTCAGAAGGACGAAAGTCGATTCAGGATGAACCACGAATCGGAAGCCCTTCATCGTCAAGAACCGATGAAAATGTCGATAGAATCCGAGATCTTGTGCGTTCGGATCGTGGATTGACAGTCAGAATGATCGGGGAAGCGATGAATGTGACTCACACCATCGTTCATTAGATTTTCACCAATGAATCGAGGATGAGACCAAAAGGACATCAGGAGGGAGAGGTGTCTTGACTTTCTGGAATCGATTGATAATGATCCCCATTTTCTGGAACGTGTCATTACTGACTTGAAAACCAAGCGCGAGAGCATGGAGTGGCACACTCCAACCCCTCCAAGACCCAAAAAATCAAGAATGAGCAAGTTGAAGTTCAAATGCATGCTGATTTGTTTTTTTTTCTATAGTCAGGGAATGGCGATAGTAATCGCCATCGCCTGCGGTTCGGTCTGGTACATTGCATTTCGCTGCAGTGTGTCCGATGTACCAGTACTTTGAGCACTTCAGGACATTGACGCTTCTGCGCAGCCTACACTTTGTTCATCCAATTGACACTTCTAGCATATTTGTCAGTTGTTTGTTATGCTCCGTTTTGACTACGATGGTGGCGGATTGCCTTCCTCTATTGGTCGGTCGAATCGAGGATGCTCTGATCGTGATTGCTAGTACTGCTTCGAGTTCTTCCCTGTGCAGGTCGAGTCATGTCGCCTTCTATGCCTATAATGTGATTATGTGGTATCGCTACCAATTTCCACCTCCATATCTTTCGCCACCCGGGCTAGCTTCTCTTTAAGTATCTCCGCTTTGCCGGTAGGTAACCCTATATTGGGGCGGTGCTTCCGCCAGCTTGCCACACTGATAAGACTGGAACTCCGGTCTTTTCCGGTCTTGCATCCCTTATTGGATGTTGTCCTTGTTTCTCCTCTTTCTCGTTCGTGATAATGCTAATTACCCATCCCTTTTTCCCAAGTATGACTTCTAGTAGTTTCTTTACGGTTATTATATTCATCTCCTTTTCTATCAGTATTGCAATTTTCTCTCTTCTGCTCTTTTCGTTGAGCACGTCCACTATCGGTTAGTAGCTCTAGTGTTTCCAAGAAACTCTTCCGTAGCACCCCTTAACTTTTTACCCTCTCCAAGTTCCAGGTCGGCCATTCCGACAATGTCCCAGTCCTTTTCTATAGTAGTATGTTCCCTTTTTCCACCTCAATGGTTTCGAATGCATTTGCGCACCAATCTAGGCCGACTAACTCTTCTAAACAGTCTGTTTCCTGATGGATTCGAATGCTCATCTTAAGCTCGTTTGGATACTCCATTTCGTCTACCTTCCCTCTGCCACTGCATTTCTTGCATGTGTTACTTTCAGTAGCTTCCTTCTCTGTGTATGGCTATATATTTTGCTTCCATTTCCCTGTATACGCCTTCTTTGTAGTTTCTTTGTAGTTGAATTTTGGTTGTATTTTCATCTCTTTGACTTTCTCTTCGTTCTCCTTTATTTTGCTTTCTGCTTCTTGTTTTCCCTTGAGGGTTAATATTTGATCTGCATTCAGCCCTTTAATTTCTGCATCTTGATGGTCTCCCTTGCCCTTGCATTATATTCCCCTTTTGTTTCGTTTTCTTGCGATCCCCTTTTGAGGTCGTCTTGAACTATCTCGTACCTTGTTTCGAGAAACTTCAAGACGACCTCAAATGGCGATCGCAAGAAAACGAAACAAAACGTGCCAAAACTTGTCGAAGGCGCCACGTCTGGGAAGACTGCTGAACAGACTTGTTTTTCTTCTAGCGCGCAAAAGAGGGTACTCAAACCTAAAGTTAGTTTATGTCAAGTTAACGAATATAGTTAAGTAAATTTAGGGCGCCACGATAGTTCTTTAGAAAGTTAAAGCTGGTAAACAGAACTACGAAGATCTTAGCAGCTTGTAGTAACAGTGATATGATTTATGAAAGAAAATGTGGGTATTCGGTAAAGAAATACACTGGAATAACGGTAGTGATGGTTATAATGAACCCAAATATAAGGGTTAACACTGGTAACTATGAGCAATTAAATATTCTTTAACAAAACTAAGGTTTCACAGCATTGAATGTAACAATAAGGGGGTTTAAATTTTTACCTTGGAGCCATGGAACTTCACATATAACAATTATAATGCAAAAAAGGTAACACAAAAATTACCAATATACATATGAGCAACCGACTTGGTAACTGTGTAAAAGTTAGTAAATGTAATTAAACAACTCTCACCTTTTACTTCCCAGTAGTGTTTGTTGCGCAACCACAGTACTGCTGAATTATCTAAACAAAATGGTTAATTAATAAAAAAATTAGAGCTGCAACAAGCAGACCGACTGGAATATAACAGTTACGAACTTTAGTCAGTATCGAGTGTTGACATTTAACTAAATGGCACTTGGCTTTTGAGTTTTAACTTTCAACAAATTAAATTCTTCAAAGTAAAAAGTAATGAAAAATTAATTAAGAACGTAACAAAATGAATTAAATAATTTATTTAAGTAGTGGTAGTGGTAGTAATGTTACTTCGATTCAGTAAATTACCTAAGATTGAAATTGGTGTATTTAACAGCTTTTGCGACACTCATCACGGTATGACGAGAACCACTTGTTCTATCATTTGATGCTAAGGTGCTTTAACCAAAAGCTCTTCATAATTATATAGGAAAAGAGAGGCCCTAACTCTAATAGGAGAATGTAAGAAAGATTTTCGGCGGAGTAAATGAGTGGATGACAGATGCTTGTGTCGGGTTACTATCGTATCCTTTTATTACCTTTTGATCCACTGTTAGTCAGTTTACTAACGGTAGAAAAGCGTATCGATTGAAATATGTCAAGAATTCATTTACCTTTTAGCGTCTAAATGTGTTTCGCGTGTGACGAATCAAGTTACAATACGAAGGTGATTTTATTTGTAATAAAACATTCCACTCCAATTACTTTCTTTATTTTGTTTTTTTTTTTAAATATAAGAGAAAAGTGCGCAATATCCGGAAAGCGCGAGAGATACTTTTCATAGAAGTTTCCAAGGAAAACGTTTCATGAAACGACAATTAAATTTCTTTTCACTTTACGTTCATTAAGTTTACTTTTTGTCTTCTGTCAAAGGTTAAAAGATGAAGAAAAAGCTCTTAATTAAACCTTTCAACATTTAGCGTCAGATTGAGAGTGGTGGTACGTGAAGTAATGTAGTTATTGAATTGCACTAACACCTGCTTTTAACTGATAAGGGTTGCGCTATGGAGTATAGCAAAAGCTCAATTAAAATACATAATGTAGGAGTGAGCCTGCTTAATGTAGATTTAGGGTTATTTCCTTTTACTTCCCTACCCTTTTTTTTTAGATTTTATCCCCCGCAGTTTCCTAAAACAGGTGGCTCGATCCGTAATCTACACCTCTGTTTATTAGCATCCTCCACCCATCTGGAGCTTTTTATCGATGAAAAATGCATGCCAAGGTTTTAATATGCAAAGTGCCTTTACGCCTTCTATATAATCGAATCAAGATTAAATTTTACGGGTCGCTCCATTAGGACTGTTGTTCATGGTGAAGTGAGAAAATTGACAGCTTTCGTAAGGAATACAAATTAAATCTATTATAATTGAAAATTTCGCCTTACTTTTCTTCACTTTTATGCCAACTATTAAAGAAGCTTTCTTGAATTTTAATTAAACGCCAAAGACTTAAGGAACATAAAGGGGTGAATAGTATTTATTGTGTGACCTGGAGTTAACAGATAGGTTCAGGTCAAGGAAAGCACCGTAGAATACAAATGGGTAAAAGTCATATTATTATGTACGCCACTGCATAAATGCAGACCACGTGTTATTTAAAAACTTATTAATTATTAATTGTACATTGAACGATGTATTAATATAGCTTACGATGCACGTCCGGCAATACTTGTAACAGTACTCGTTTAGGCATTCTTGACTTGGCTCCTAACGTCGCCTCGTCCTTAATTCCTAACTCGGGTTTATAACGTAAATCATTATTAAGCTATAAGCAAATTCGTTTTTTAATGAAGTAAATTCTTCATTCCGTATCTACCCTATAATAATGGTGCACACGAAAGCAAATTTATCTATCTCGAAACAACACATGATTAAGGGTTATTTTACCCAACAAGTTTTATCTGCTCTAACAACCAGGCAAATTTCTCTCTTTTAAATATTAATAATATAATATTCAATCGTTCTTAAATGACAAAAATATTATTCAGTCGAAAAGATGGCAACTCTAGTTACTCACAGATTTACCGTTACCAAGGTAAGACATCCCACGATTTCTAATATCAGCGAAGGTCCAAATGATGATTTTACTCAGACACTATATGAGACTGAATAGTGAAATAAAAAAATCTTATAATAAATGTGGCCCACAGAAAATGCTGGAAATTTCCTATAGAGGGCGTTTCACTGATTTCAAATTGAATTTCCCACTTTTTGGGCCATTTTCTTTAGTAATGTATTTAAAAAAATATATTCCTTGTAAACTAGTGATCAATAATGTAAAACTTTGTTTAATGAATTTTTACGATTGTTGCCAAAATAAAGGCCGGGATATAACTTGTTATATTGGAAAAAAATCGTGTAACGTCGAAACGGTTAAGATTGGTCTGAATTTTAAGAAACTACTTGATATTACCCAAAAAATACAAAACAAAAATAATTTGTTATCTCCGTCTACCAATAGAGGGCGCAACTTGTTGGTGGAACAAAACGAACGATTTTTCTAAAAAACTGGTACCAAATGTGTTTTTTACTGCTACTGGAAGGAAAATTAATACTTTACCTCACGTTTGCAGTTAATGTTTTGAAATTGCGAATGTCGAACAAGAAGGACAAGCCGAGAAGATACGTTTCCTTTACAACTGGTCGTTTATAGCATATTTTCCGGTCAGCAAAATTATTAGGATTTCCGTCATTATATCAAAATGCTTTTATAATCCCCTCTGTACACTTTTCGAGTATTTATCTATATTGCTGCATTCAATCTCTTCAGTATAGCAAATATGAGCCGCGTATATATTACGCTAGCAGATTTGTAAACTTTTTTATGAAAAAAAAAATAATATCTTTTCAGGTTTTCTCGTTTTGTTTTAAGCTCCACAAATATGAAATGTTATATGGCGAAAGTTCACCTTTCATTAAAATAAATATGTAACTCACAAATCAAGCCACCTCTAAATAATAATGAGTACGCACTAAAATGTATATTTAAAAATGTAAATAGAATTATTATACAGTACGTACCACTTATTTAACGTCGAAATTAAACCAACAAAGGGCGAAAAATATTTACAATTAAAAAAATGGTATCCATGTGTTCAATTTTCGACAGTTGTGACGAAACTGGAAGGAAAAAGGAGTGTAGGTGGAGAAAGGACGTGATTGAAAGTGTAGGGGAGGCAAGATGCTTGTAATACTGGCAGAGATACGATAACAAGGACGGTGCACAGATCAAGGGAAAAAAAAATCTTAGGGGGGGTGTGGGGGCTGGGAGAGATATCTTTTAGCATTGAAATGGCGAAGAGGGGGTGATTATCTAACAAACTAGTAAATAGTGTGACGATCTGTGAACCGGAGATTTGAGGGTGGAGGGAATGGAAGGTTTTGGAGAGTGTTCAAGAGAGGTTCTGGGTGTTGGGGATAGAAAAGGAGACGTACATTGCACATGACGGAGGTTAAATTGGAGAAGAACAGAGTACTGGCGGGGACCCTCGCGATGCGGTATGAAGATGGGACGGATAAAGAGATCAGATTACAAGGAGCATGTTGATACGCAGAAGCGGGAAAAAAGGGCCAAGTTAAGAGAGGGGAGGTGTAATGTAAAGTATGGGGACATAATGTCAGAGGGAGTACCGTGTTATTTAAGGGGTGGATTAAGTAAGAGGAGGAGAAAGGAAAAGAAATTTAGTGATAAAGGGGATGGAACTTAATGGGCGAAGAGAGGAAGTGAAGAGTGTAAGGATGAGAAATTTGTACATATTATTTGTTTTAGAACTCCTGGTAGGAATACCTTAAATAATACAAATTTCTACCAGGAGGGGTCGCCAGAAAACCAAAACATCATTCCCACCAAATATCTCTCCCTCCTAATACTCCCACCTGTCCTAAAAATACCTTTTAAAGCAAATGCACCAGAATAAGAGGAACTTAGATAGATAAATGCCCTTTATTTTGATATATTATAAAAAAACGAAACAAAAGATTCTTATTTCACTAAAACAAATAATCTATTTCTGGCTCCTTGGCATCAGCTTGTCCCTTCGCTCCATCACCCCCTTCATTTACCCCACTCCCAGCCCGTTCCCACCTAAGATCACCTTTATTCCTCTCCTCTCTTCTCTTAGCTCTTCACATTCCCTCATTAAATGAAACACACTCTCTCGCCCCTTACCGCACATTCTACATAGTTTTCTCCCATCCTCCCACCAGTATCTATTTTCGTTCTCTTCATTTCCACATCTAAACCTCGCCACCATTCTCTTCTCCTTCAACTCCATTTCTCCCATCAGATACTCGGCCTTCCCTTCTTCCATAATTTCCTGATATCCGCCATTATATCTTCCATTACATATTCTCGCTCTCCTTTCCTGTACTTCCACATCTTTATCCCTTCTTACCAACTCATCCACCATATCTCTTCCCCCCTCTCTTCACCCTTCTATCTCTTCCCTCGCATAACCCACTCTCTCATAGAACCGTCTTCTCTCTTCCTGCCCATACCTTATCCGCTTTTTTGCCACCTCTCTCATGCACTCCTTTACTCCAACAATATCTTCCCGCTTTCTGATCATCTCCTCATATTTTACCGCCCTCGCTCCTGCCCATATCCTTATTTTCTCTAATTTTACCTCTTCCCCTACGATATACCCTGGTGTCTCCCTGTCCAACCCTAATGTCCACCTCCAGTATTTCTCCTGAATTCTTTCTATTTCTTCCCATTCCTTCCACCCCCATATCTCCGCTCCATACCCCATCACACTCTTCACCAACTTGTCAAACAACCATCTTCTCTTCTCCATATCCTTCCGAAACACTCTTTCCCCCAAACCCCACACTTTCCCCACTATTCCATTACCCTTCTTCGCCAATTCCCTCACGTGTGCTCCATCTTTATTGTCATACCGCACTACATACCCTAGGTATTTCCACTCCTGTACACTCTCTATTTCCTCCTCACCCCACCACCACTTTTGCTTTATACCCCTCCCCCGTTTCTTCTGAAAAACCATCATTTTAGTCTTTTTCACATTTGCTTCTAAATTCTTCCCCACCAAATATCTCTTCATTACCCCAATTAACCCCCTCATCTCTTCCTCTCTGTCTGCCATCACTACTACATCGTCCGCATATGCTAGCACCCACACCTTTATCCTTCCTATCACCACTCCACCCCTTTGATGTCCCCGCAACACCTCCTCCAAATCTCCAATATATAGAGAAAATAGGCTCGGGCTCAACGGACATCCCTGTCTCAACCATTTCTCCGTCCAAATTCTTTCTCCTTTCCCCTCCCTCACTCCCGTCACGCACCTTGTCTCCTCATACACCTCTTCTACCGCCCTCACCAAATCTTCTTCTACCCCACATTTCCTCATGATCTCCCACATTTTCTTCCTATTAACATTATCGAAGGCTGCCTTTATGTCCAAAAACAACGCATACACTTTCCCCCCTTTCCTTTCCATTACCTTGTTCACCACTTGCTTCAACACATAAATGTTATCCACCGTACGCCTTCCCTCCCTGAACCCCGCCTGCCAGTCCTTCACTAAACACCTTTCCTCCATTTCTTTCTTTAACCTCCCTCGCAACACCTCAGCATACACCTTGTATCCCGCATTCGTAATACTAACTCCTCTATAGTTTTTCACATCGTTTCTTTCCCCTCCCTTGCTTCCTTCCACTCCTCCGGAAATCCCTCTCCTTTCCATACTTTACTCAATATCCCTCTTATCCTTTCCCTCGTTTTCACCCCTGTGTATTTCCACTGTTCACCTTGTATTCCGTCCGGCCCTTGCGCCTTCCTTAACTTCACTTTTTCAACGCTTGCTCTACCTCTTCACGCTTTATCTCACCTCCGCCCCTATTTCTCTCCCCACTTTCTTTTTCCTTTTCCGCCTTCTCCATCCCTCCTCCCATCACCTCCATACAATGCTTTCTCCATTCCTCCTCACTCAACTCAACCTCCCTTCTTTCATATTTACCTCTTCTTTTGTTTACAAATCTCCATATCTCTTTTTCATTCTTTAACCCCCTTATTTCCTCCTCCACCTCAATAAGAATAAGAGGAACTTACCGAGAGATCCTTCAGATCTGAAATCCTAATAACCTGTTATGCAATTACGTGGGGTAGTACAAACCGAGCTAATTGTATTCCGTTTTCCGTTTATACCTGATATATGCAATTACGTACGGTCGTCTAACACCGAGCTAATTGTATTCCGTTTTGTTTAACCTGTTGTAGTTAGTACGGTAGTAGAACCGAGCTAATTATACATATTCATTCCGCGCCTAAAACTTACGTACGGTAGTACAAACCGAGCTAAGTATACAACTTACCCTACTACCTTTCTGTATAGCCGTAGGGCTGCGCTCAAAGGAACTAACAGATAATTAACCTGATACCATAACCCTGAAACCTGAAAACCTGTAAATTCAAACCGTTAACTGGTAGCTGACATACCTGATTTAAAGGAACCGATATTTGGGTCGCCTTCAAGCAACCATACCAGAATCAATCTTTTATTTAGTTTTCATATTATTTAATTACTTGTTAATTTATTATTCGTTATTATATAAATTTAGTACTAGGTACTGTTTTATTAGACCGTAAAAGAACCGGTCTCCGATTATTTGCTACCCGAGAGGAAAAAGTTTGTAAACCCTTGGCTGTTACTCAAAACATCTTACAGCCAATAATAAGGCAAAACAGGGAAGTTTACATATACAAACCATTACAAGAGACAGGTAGAGGAGATGTCGAAATATAAACTGGGGGTGGAAGAACATGGGGAGGAAGCAATAGAGATAAGGAGAGGAATGGTATTAGTAAAAGCAAGGAATATGGAAGAAAAGATAACCATTATGAAGAGCTGAGGGAAACCGGGATCTACATAGATGATGACTTGACAAGAAATGAGAGAGACATACAGAAGAAAGTAAGGGCAGAAGCAAAAAAACTGGAATGGGAGGGAAAGCAAGTGAGGATAGGGTTTCAGAGAGTGTGGGTGGAGGAGGAGGTAAGGAGATAGGTGGAGAAAGAGGGGAAGTACAGTAAAGTGGAGTGTGGCGGAGGATAGGGAAAGGTGTCTAAAAAACTAAGGAGGGGTAGCGGGGGGATGGGGGAGGATACAACGGTGGGGTGGGAGAGGGAAAGGGAACGCAAAGGTGTTATTTTGGATCGTGATAGGCGTAAAGAATAAGGGGAGATACTTTTGGGGGGTTTGTGATGGTGGGGTTAGTAGAGACATGGTTGGAGGAAGTGTTGCCAAAGGGGTATGAGTGGAAAGTGCAGTTTGCGGTGAGAGAGGAGAAAAAAGGCAGGGCAGAAGGAGGAATAATCACGGGGGGTGAAAAAGGAGTGGAGTTGTGAAGAGGATGGCGCCCAACGTGGGGCGCCACTAAATATTCGGTGTTGCATATTTCATATCTGCAGGGTGATTGCAATTCATAAATTACGGTATGCGGCTTTGTTTAGTAAAAGGAAAGCACGTGATAAAAACGAAAAAAAAGTTCTATTCTATTTTCCAACAACACAAACATTACAAAAAATATAAAAACCTCTACAAAACCGCCGCCAGTCAACGATCCAACACACTCCCGCAATTCACAAAAATGTCCCACTCCTTTTTTTGGTTCCAACAATATCCTTCACCCAATCTCCACGCACCGCCGTCCTGCAACGCCCTTCTCTACCGTCTAAATTGTCACTTTCTATCTTCTTTCTTCATCCCTCATCCCCCTCTCTCACCTTCAATCCTTATACTAGCCTAATTTCGTACCCTTTAAAACTTATACTATCTATCCTTATACTATTCTATTTTTATACAATTTTCATCCCCACTTATGCGATTACAGTGGAATAAATCACGATTCTTGTAGGTATCGTTACCCTAATGGATTAAAACTTTGTTCGCGCTAATTATTGTTAAGCGCATTAGCCACCAAAAACTCTATTGTATTTATTCATAAAAAAGTTAAATAATTGACTAATTTAACCAGCTAAATGATAATTTTGTTACAATACTAAAGTACAAAAGCCTCTAAAATATGAATAAAGTCAAATAACTTTTTATTATTACAGATAATAAGTCACGATGAATAAGGTTGTGAGCAATAAGCCGAATAAGTCGTATCCCGCGGTATGGAATTGATAGTGGAAATGATAGAGTTTCGTACAACAAAATGGACAGACATTTTTCTTTAAAACGGCGAAAATATAGAAAACGTTGGGCGGAAAAATGCAAGGACTTCATCAGAAATTTTCTCGCTTTCATGTTCAGCAACATCGGGATCATTGGATTAGTGGTATGTTTCTGTCTTAATTTGTTCCCGTACGAAATTCCTTTCTCTTTTTTTTTATTTTCAGGTTGGCTACACAGTCGCCGGCGCCTTTATCTTTATTCACATCGAAGGAGACACGGAGGTTTTCCTTCGAAATACAGTATCGATTAATCGTAACATAAAGGCTGACACAATATGGAATATAACTAATTTTACGAATATTTTCCGGGAGAACGAGATACTCTGGAGGACTAGCGTTATGAGAGAACTAGAGGAATATCAAGTTACTATAACTCAAGCCGTTAAGAGCGGCTTTGACGGATGTGATACTAAAGAAAGTAATAAGCTGTGGAGCTTTCCGGGAGCTTTTCTCTATTCCCTTACTGTGATTACTACAATAGGTATGTGTTAAACTTATTATTATCTGATTATTATTGACGTAAATCCGTGTTTCGGAAATTCGCTAGCGATAAACTTAATTGTTTCCACGACCTTAAACGCGTAAACCTTGAGGCTTTTAGCGTTTATCCTGGAATTCGAAATAGGACACTACGTAACGTATAAAGCAGGGATGCGGTTACGTACTAACGCGGCATTTACTCCGCGGTTACATTTATTGACGTCGTATAGACTGTGCGAATTTAAAGGTCTCGCACAGATTATCAAATTTAGTAACTTGGGGGGATGCGGTCACTCGGACATTTTAGATCGTGCTTTGCTTGTTACGTTTTCAATATTTCGTTCAGCTAACCTTAATTTTGTCACTTCGTTGACGACGAAAGCTGATGGTGGTTGTTTTGTCATAACACAGAAATGGAGGGTCGTAACGCTTTTTTTCGCATTCAGGTACATTAATGGTTAGGGCTGAATGTGAAATATTTCATGTGTATTATCAAAGCAACGCTCTAATTTTGCAGCTTTTGTTTAGAATCGCGTTATACACATTCAATTTAAATGAATCACCATAGAATTTGTATTCCATTTGGAATGAAAACATCAATGACTAATTAAAACTAATGGATGATACGTGCACACATTATGGTCGATTCATTCACTTCGATTAGGTATTGTTCAACTGTTTATGTAGTTGAATTGGTTAGGTTCATTCGTTTGTATTGTATTCTGTAACTGTAACACGATATTTCCGTGTTCCTTATTGTAGTTTGGTTTCCAGGGGAAAAGTTGGAAAACGACAATAATTGCATTACTTCTACGTGTGAATGCGTTTATTGTGCTAAAAGGATTCTTCCTTGATTTTAAGGAGATTGTTCCGTTCATATTTTTAATCGAGATTAATTTAATACAATGACAATAGTAAAAAAAGCCATTAAAACATTTAGGAATTTTCAATTTTAACATGCTCACCACAAAAACCAGCCTGCGGTTGGAGTCAGACCTCAGAAAGCTGGTCGACGAAATAGTGTCTCCTTCTTATCTTCTTGTCTTAAACCTATTCCCGTCCATCCTTACGTCCATCGGCACTTTTCCGTCCATTGCCTTTTACCTTTGGTAGGATTTTTTATTCTTCTCCATTTCATAACTCCCCACTATACCGCTTTCCTAACCCAGTTGTTCCATGTTTCCCTTACTCTTCCTTCCCTATTCCTTCATAGCAATCTCGTCTGATGCATTTTTTCGTTAGTCTGCTATTATTAACCCATCGTACATAACCGAACCATATTAATAATGCAGTCAGAATAAGTAAAATAGGGAACTTATTCGTGTATTAAGTATTACCCATTCTTTCGTAAATGTGTAGAGGAGGTCTCCTGATCAACAAGGTGGCGTCTTCCGCTGCATATCTGAGTGCAGTGTACAACGTGCCCAGCAAACACACATATAAAATATACATACAACATATATAAGATTGAAGTTAATACTCCTACAATATGCTTTTTTATATATCAAGTATGTAAGTGTTCTTTAATAAAGTTATATAAACCGTATGTAACAGATTACGTATATTTTACATAATAGTATATAAACCTACGGATATTCTGTATACAGAAATTCATATATTTTTGTTTAGGCTTCCACGAGTTGAATATTTCAATTATTTTATCTAATTCCGTTAATAAAAGTGATAGTTTACGTTGTTGTTTAAAATTAGGTAACGTGATCTTTTTCAAAACTGTCTCATCACAGTTATGTAAAGTAGTTATGTAATAATATTACACAACTGACAATTTGAAACTATAAGTAATTGGTTAATTATTGTCAAAATTCGATGTTTGTTTCCATAGTAACCATGAACTTAAAACTACTTCATTTCAGATTAATGTTCTCATTAAAAAATCAAAAGGTAGATAAAATTACGGAATTAGATAAAGTTTTGTACTTAACACGTTATGAAAAAGTCTAATTTTATTTGACTCATGTAATTTGCAAAACTCGCTCGCTTCGCTCGCTCGATTTGGCAAATATTACATTTCGTCAAATAAAGTTAGTCTTTTTATAACTGGTTACGTAAATAACTAATTCATGTCTGGATTTTCTCGTGTAATATTTTTAAATAACGTTCTACGTTTCGAAAACTGCCTCTGTTTTCTTTTTCAAGATATTGACAAATTGTCACTGGTGAAACATGCCATCTATTATATTTTCAATTTTGTAACGTATTCATACGTGATCTACTACGTGTCATTGGTCCGTTGGAGGTAGATGCTTCAACATTTTGAACACTTATTGTAGTGGGTTGGTCTTTGGAATTCATATTAGTTATAATTCTTTGTAAATTCATATAATATATACATGTAGATAATTACATATTATCCATGAAATTAATGTGCTGTCATATTTACATGATTAGATTTATGTACGTTGTATGTAAAATATTATATGTAAGAAGTATTACATATTTTTTATGTATGCTTTCTGTAAATATAATTATAAATTATCATTACATATATTATATTGTCGAAAATAAAAGTCCGTTTCTATTTGCGCTGCATAATTAATCGCACGCGTGGGTTTTCTATAACGCCAAAAATTGTAGATCACGTACCTTTAATATTAGATCCGTATCGACTAAAATTCGTCTAATTTATATAGAAAATAAATAATATAAAATAAATTAAATCCTGGTCATTTTGAACATAAAGGTAGGTATAATCATTGAATAGGACTTCACTCAACGATAGAATCAAACATAATTTAAACTCGCGAAACAGCGCAAAGTTAGGAAGAACGAAATAAAAGAAAGGAATGTTTCAGATTAGCGCAGTGGTACAATGTCGGATACAAAGAGAACACGTGTCCGATATCGGAATTTGGCACGCCCACCCGCAACGGTTCGAATCCGGTTAAGGGAAACTTTTCAAGGAAGTATATAATATCATAACTGTCGGCTTTCAGTTCAGGTAAAAACCGGTTCGTGCAAGAATTAAGTTAATTAAAAGTACAGTTGGACGTAAAAATGTAGTAGGGGTTGAGAAGAAGGTAAACCCAGCAAAATATGTATGTACAAATATGTACATATTTTGCTGGGTTTACCTTCTTCTCAGCCCCTACAATCAGTCTAACCACCAGCACATTAAGTTTTATTAAAAGTAAAAATGTAGTTTTTCCATTTTTTTGTATGAAACTGCTTAAATAATTTTTTACATTGGTAATAATTACATTATGCTCGAGTAGCTGCCATCTGGTGATCGCAACGCGTTTACAACTAATATTTTTTATGTGAATATTACATAAAATATACATAAAACGTATATAAATTCATGTACTACAGATATAAAGAATTTACATCTAATAGACATATACGTGGTGTATCCAGAATCTAAGAGTACTGAATTGTTGTAGGTGTTAAAAATTTTTATTTAAACAAAAAAATTACGTGAAACTTTAGTACATAATATAAGCTATTTTTCGACATAGTCGCCATTCCTCTCTATGCAGGTGGTGTAGCGAGGTATCAATTTTTTGATCCCTTCCTCGAAATAGTTTCGCGCCAACTCCTCGTCGGTTGAAAACTTTTTCCACCCATGTTCAGCTTCAGGGAGGTAAAGAGATAGTAATCTGAAGGTGCTAGATCAGGGGAATGCGCAGGATGGTTCAGGACATCCCATTTAAACGAGGCGAGCAGTTCCTTTGTGGCGTTGGTCGTGTGTGGTCTGGCATTGTCGTGCAGGAGGCGGACTCCTTTTGTCAGCATGCCTCTCCTCTTGTTCTGAATCGCCTTCCGCAATTTTTTAAGGTCTCACAGTATCTTGCAGAGTTGATGGTCTCCCCTTGAGGCAGATATTCGATTAAAATTATGCCTTGACAGTCCCAAAACACTGACTGTCTTCGCTGAAATTGTGGTTTTGAACTTTTTGGCGGTGGGTGAAGAGGTGTGACACCACTGTTGAGACTGTCTTTTGGTTTCGGGCGTGTGGTGTGCTACCCAAGTTTCATCTCCAGTTACGATGGAGCGGAGAAATTCATCTCCATGGAGTTTCCAGCGCCTCAAAAACTCTTGCCCGGCCTCCACTCGATTCAACTTGTGCTGGTCTGTCAGTTGTTTTGGGACCCACCTCGCGGACAGTTTCCGATATCCGAGGGTTTTTGTGATTGTTTCGTGTAGTAGAGATCTGGAGATTTGCGGAAACATCGCAGAAAGTTCATCCACAGTCAATCTGCGATCGGCAAGGAGCGCATTTTCAATTTTTTCCACAATTTCATCAGTCACAATTGAAGGTCTTCCGCTCCTCTGATCATCATGCACACACGTACGTCGTACGACCGTCTTTTAACTCGCGACACCACTTGTACACATTCGTGCGATTCATAGCTTTATCGCCATATGCAGTTTTCACCTCATTATAAATCTCAAATGGAGGTTTTCCCTTCCAAACGAGATAACGGATGACGCCGCGTATTTCGCACTTGGCGGGAGATTGGATTGACATTATTCACGAAACTTGTTGTCGCGTTGACAGTTCTCAACGTACTGACCTCGAACTGGTCTCGTTGCAAAGGGGAGGAGTCAGGTTACACTGCCGTGTGGCCAACATGATGAAAATAAAATTCCTCTGACCGTGAGAGCCTCAGTACTCTTAGATTCTGGATACGCCTCGTATATTATTTTGAAAATTGCTGACATCCTGAGAAATATGTCTTATTTTTCTTCCAGTTTTATATAAATCTAAAAAGCTCTTATATAATTTATATGTATTTTATATATAAATGTGTTTCCTGGGTGTCATAACTGGGCGGTGGATTTATGAAGGGAAGGTCCCAACTGTAGCTCTTCCAGAATTAATCTGCTCGCCATCTGCTCGTCGCTCACGCCATAAAACCCTTCCATTGGGGGATCTCTCGTATGTCCTGGCCTGAAACCACTCACCACACATTCACAACGTATCTGGAAGGCTTGGTACGGGGACAGGGGGGGGGGGCGTACCGCTAAACCCTTCTGAGGTACGTTTTCGTAAATCTGCACGTCGAGTACACCAAACTTTCCTACATATAAAATAGGAGGAGCCGATTTCAGCCGTGTTATCTTATCTGATTTAGGAACAGCTTCCGCACACATTTGATTCCGACCTAATTATGAGAAGTATCAAGTCCGTCTAGAGTAGCGACATTGACATCTGCATTGTTGAACACATATTGAAAAAATTCTAGATTTAAGGGTTAGAAATAATCGGTCACTAATTGTTTGAAATTTTCTTAAATCTTCCTTATTATGATAAATAAATAGGTACCATTATACAAATTTGACAACGCAACGTATGACGTATTAATGCCCGTGTTTAAACGATTTTCGACCCCTCGTTTCTCTTCAAATATGCACAATTTTTCACGTGCATCTCCATGGTTCTGCTCTTCTATGTATTTATTAGAGTTCAGTGGATCACTCCAGTTACTTATAACTAGGGGTGTCAAACGATTCCGGATCCAAAACGAGATCCAGAATGGATCCGGATCTTCTCCGGATCTACAGCTACGATATATCCGGATCCGGATTTCTCCGGATCTCATACACAATTCGGGTCCTTAGATCCGGATTTGTTTAACTGGATCCGAAATTCGATGACACGTGAATTTGGTTGCTGATATGTATGATGCAGGTCCGGATTTAAGTCACAAACTCGTAGATCCGTGGATCCGGATTTAACCCCCCAATTCCATAGATCCGGATTTAACCTTCGGATTTTTGATCCGGATCCACAAAAATCCGGTATTCGGATCTATTGGATCCGCATATTTTTGGATCCGATATCCGGATCCATAAAATTTGCGAATCTTTACAGCCCTACTGATAACTAAACGTTCGTAACGCTCTGAACGGTATAGCAGCGAAGCGAAAACAAAATCACACGTTAGCGGGAATCATCTATGGCTTAGCCGACAACCCTTAAAATCAAAACCGCTTCCTGTTATTCAACGAGATGCTTTATATGCGTCCAGAGCGAGGGAGGAACAAATTATTCATGCCAAAATAATTACGGCCACTGATTATAGAATTTGCACGTTAAGGCATCTTGGTTCGTATAAATATTGAAAAGTCCTTCAGGAGGAAGTGTGGTGGTCCAAGGATATAAAACAATGGATTCGGCATTGCGAGGTTTGCTAGAAGGCAAAAAGTCGTGCAATGCCTCCGAAGGGGAGAAACGAGCTCCTTGCACTGGATCTATATGAACCCCTTTCCGCTCAGTTGAGGGGGTGTGAGTTTCGTTTTTGTCGTCCTTCGCGTTTTACCAAGTATGTGACTGCATGCCTTGAAAAATGCAACTACGCGTAGTATTTTAAACGGACCTACGAACGACCTCCTTGTCAAATATAGGTCCCTGGTAAAAATACTAACGAACCACGGAACACAGTTTACGGCGAAGCGTTGGGACACGCGCTGGGTTGACGAACTTCAAAATTTTTCCGAATTCCTTAATACCATAATGGATTGTGAGGCGATAAAACTGACGTCTCCCAAATGGCAACCCCTTCCCATAGAAAATGTTACGCCACACCCTCTCCAGAGCGCAGTTTAATAACGGCCAAAAAAACTTTGGAAAGTGTGGCAGCGCGACGGAGTTTCAGTTTCAACTTAAACTTCAAAAATATAAAAAAAATGGGTAGAAAACGAAACAATTTTAGGCGGATTTTGAAGGCAGAAGGTAAACGTACCATCGATTGTGACACAAGTGCGCCCTTGATGTGTCTTTAGTTTATAAATACATAGTTTTTATATGAAAATTAATATGTACCATGTATAACTTTACTTATATAAATAAATTAATATCTTTACAAATCTATTGAATAACTAAAATAAACATAAATCCTCAAAGGCCACACTCCCCTCCCCCATACCCTAGTCCTCATCTAACTGTCCCCCGTTTACCTCTACTCCCTTCCTTTCCAATTCCTTCTTTCTTCTACCTTCTCCATTCATCCTATTCCTTCCCATTTCTCTCTTAAGATCTCTGTCCATCCTCTTCCCTCAGCTCTTCACATTCTCCTAACATGCATCTTGCCACCATCATCTTCCTCTTCCCGTTCCTACTCAATCCTCCCCTTAGATACTCCGCCACTCTTTCTGCAATAATCTTTTCCTCCCTTCCCTGATCTTGCTTCTTCTTTCTTACTTTCGCACATTTTTATCTGTTTCTACAATGTCGTCTCTTGTGCACCCCCCCCCCCATCCTACTTCCCTTCTCCTTCTTTCTTCCTCGCTTGCGTAACCCCTCTTTCGTAATACCTCTTTCTTTCGTCTATCTTTCCTTCCTTGATCTCTTTCCAACAGCTCTGCAGTATCTTTCATCCCCTTCCCCTCTCCATTTCTTCCTCATAATTGGTCGCGATCTTCCCTGTCTGTACTTTAACCTTCTCTCCTTTTATTTCTTCTTGCACTATGTATGCCGGTGTCTCTTTAGGCACAACACCCATCTCCAATACATCCTTCCCAGTACTTCCCATTCCATCCACCCCCATATCACCACCCCATAAATATGACAATAAATTTTATTGAAAAGTGATTACAAGACCACAAACGCAACACGACGAGAAAAATGTTTCGTTCTCTACTCATTTTTTTTATATTTTTGGCTTGAAAACTACATAAAATGTCTCACGACGACTATTAGAACTAGCCTTTCTAATTATTTCAGTTGTCTTTTTAAGTCTCTAGCTCTTGCAACGGAAAAGCGAATTTTGTAGAGGCTCGCAGCACATCTAAAGCGTCCATTGGAGAACCCCCTTAAGTAGTTTAGCCGTAACATTCTGTGTCGAATAACGTGATTTCGCTCTATTTAATATTATCTTAGAATTATGTAGATGCACAACGTAACTTTAGTGAACATTAATTATTAATGTAATAAAAACGCTACAAAGTTCTACATCAACCCCGATAATTAGACGGAAATGTTACTTATATTTAAATTAAAACCGACAAATAATTGCACAGGAAATAAAATTCTTGTAACTTTGTAGGATGAAATTTGTGCGAAAGCTACTTAACCTATTTTCCCAATTAAAACGTTAATTACACGTTTCCTTACTTGTATTCCATTAGGAATCTTATTGATTTGTATGAATCATGATGGCTATGAACTGATAAATTTCAATTTAAGTATCTTTACTACAACGAATGACAATTATACCACCAAATAAACGAAATTTGTATGTGGTTGTAAATACAACGACAATTTAACGTTTTTAATTAAATAGTCAGATAATTAAATTAGCTGCAGAGTTTTATGATTCATTATTTTATCAAAGTCGAAGTTTTTTACGAAAAGTAGCTTTTCCGATTTTCCAATTATAATTGAAAGATCGACTGTCACACACATAATGCTTAATTTAATATGGTATCTGTGTATGTTTTCCCTCTCCATCACAGTCCATATCGTAACAGAATGTAGGCCGAAAGGCTCGTTTATCGGCCTCTTTGTTTGAGGAATAACACGAGCTCCACTATAATATAAATATTAGTTGGGTTCCGCAAAATTGACAGGCCGCACTGTTAGAAAATTCACTAACGTCACATTGCAAACCATTATGAGTGTCACATCTTTTCCGATAAACCCACTACGTTCACCCTTACGATTCTGTTATTTTTAACTTTCTACGGTTTAAGGATTATAATTTATTTTTGATAAAGACGTCAATTTTTGGAGAATGTTTGACGAAAAAGACATCAAATTGATCTAATCCGTTCGATTTTCTTTTCTTTCCGAACGAATCGGCTACCGTAAATCCTTGCTTTGTTGACCGAAGATTGAATGCCAATTAAAAAAGGGTTTGTACGTTGTAAAATTGTTGCACTGTAGGTTTAGTACAACGTGGGTATGGTCCCAAGTTGGAATATGCGACTGAAATAATAACTTTGTATGTAGTATACGGAATACGTCATTCGTATGCAAAGATGTGAATTAAAGAGAACACAAGCAAGACGCCGATACGTGTACCAATTCCGTTTTAATATTTTTTAATTAAAGAGGATTATTAGTAAGAGAACTAAGAACGAGATAAACTGAGAGATTTTTTTTCCGTCATCTTATAAATAACAAGCATTTACTTAATGCATAGATGTTAGAACACGAATACACGTAACGTATAAAGACAGACGCTTTTGTTTTACTGACGTAAATGGCACGTAACATACCGTAACAAATTCAATCTCCACTCTTGAGTAAAATTCATTGTTAATTTAGCCCCGTTTTCTCATATGTACGTAAAACATAAAAAAAGAAGTAGTTCGTGACAGGAAAAATTGTTACCAACTGTTAGTGACATAAAACTTAATCTACTTCAATGCTTTATATTTCAGTGCATTAGCATTTGTGTTCCAGAAAATTTAATTTACTTACTTGTATTTTCTTTTTATTATACACCCCCTGTTTGTCTTTCCGTCTCATAATGTCCGTTTTATTATATACAAACAGCACAAAATGTTTTACGGAAAATGTTTCTCATTTCTAACGGGCCCTCTTGCGTCAAAGTGCAACATCAAAACAGAAAGTCTTCCCGATTTATTAATAATTAGTGAACTTCCCGATTCCGTCTAAAACGGTGTTAGAGGGTGATATAAATTTGGAACGATAGCGATTAGTGTCAAAAACGAGGAGCATCTTGTAATAGCTACTCATGATATGAGTGTTAAAAGTACTATTTTATTTTGTGAGTGAAAAGTTTGCGAAACGAGCGAAGCGAGTGGAGCAATTTCACGAACTTTTAACACAAATAGGTATTATTATATACAAAGTTTTTTGTATAACTGTTCTATTTTGATAATAAAATAGAAAAATTAATACATATTTTGTTACGACAAGAATTGAGAATTGTAACACAATTTATAAATAGGTATTGCACCAGTAAGCTCAGTTATATGGACGATTGGGCGTGGATTAGAAGTGAGGAGAGAAAGTGAGTTATAAGTAGCATAAGCAGAATGAGTAACGAATACTCAATAGAGAAAATGGGCGCCACGCAAGTTCTAAAGGTAATAGCTAAAATTGAGAATGTGAACTGCGAAGATAGTCTCAATTCGGAGATGAGTAAACGTAGTAAGCTGAAAGAGAAATATGGTAATGGAGCAATAATGAGAATAAAAAGTAATTTGACGAGAATATAATAAAGACTCGGTCAAAATATGTACACAAATATCTATAACATAAAGTAATTGTTCAAAATAAAATAAATAAATTAATGTAATTGGATAATTATCCACAAAAAAAGTTGTAGTGACTCACTCAAACGTGATAATACTAATTAGAGATCCGCTTTACCTTTTCAAGTAGCGTTGCAATAAAACTACTTGTGATGAATTACGTTAGCATGAACATTAAATATTTCCAGCATACGACACAATCGTAGTAAGACAAGTAAGTAAGTAATAAAAATAAAGTACCTGTGTATACTGTTCGGTAGAGATCCCTTTGCAAAGAGTCTGTCGCAGCGATGTAATCTAAATAAAGAAAATTAGTACAAATCGGACCAGAAATAATGGTTCGGTCCCAAACTACGAGAATACTTAATTACTCACGATTCACTTGAAGAATCGGATACTGAGCATAAGTTAGCAAAAGAGTTTAAATTTATCACCAATTAAAAGTTAAGGTAAATGGGAGTAACTAATACAATTTTACGTACAAGTCAATTAACTCAAACAAATTAATATTTAACTTTATGTAACAAAAATATTAACTGAAGAGCAAATTTAGTTAGAATGAGCTATTTACAAAAATGTATGACGTCACAAAAATATTTAAGTTAACTGTAAAGCAATTTACTAAAACAAATAATTTCGGTAGGGTAAAGTATCCACAAATTAAATTATTTAGAGTTAATGAGTTTAAAGAAAAATAAAGGTAAAGTAATTTATAAGGAAGCAGGAAAGGTAATTGAAGTTTGTAATCTTCGATGAAGTTGAGAAAATGGCGGCGAGTTGTCAATGCAGAAATCGATGTTACCGGCCCAAAACGGTAGTTGACAGGATCAACCATACGGTAAACGGGAAGCGACACGTTGAACACTAGGCACTAGGCCATTCGTTGAACGCTAGGACAATTATGACAAATTAGAGACGAGAAGTTGAAGGAAAGCATGTAATTTTGAAGATAGAAAACGAATAAATACATACCCAATGAGTTTTAATCACTGACGCAAGTAACACTTGATAACGATTTCTCAGATACGACACAATACAATTGTACTAGAACCGTAATTGTATACGTTTGGAAGTGATAGAAATAAGCAGGTGGTTTCTACACAACCAATTTGTTGACGAAATATCACTTAGGTATAACCGTTTTATATAACGTAAAATTAAAGAAATTTGCGAATATTTCTCAGCACCAAAATGGAGCGTCTGCACCGTTTGAGAACTCGAAAGGAAGTCTCTTAAACCAGTAAAAGTAAACCTAAGGGGTTTAAGAAGTAAAGAGAGATAGTAGAGAGTGATTGACGTTAAAAGGAGAGAGATGAGTAGCACGCCGGAAAGAGGTTCGAGGCTATTACGAGATTAAGAAAATATTTCAACCAATTAGAAAATTAAGAATTTATATTAAAAAGTGAAGTGTTGCGCCACCTAGTGCACAATTAGGTAGGGTCCATAATATCGATCCCAAATAAGTACTAAACAATAGAATATACACATATAATAATTTCCATAAACTATCATTTTGACGTCACTTGTCAGTTAATTATTTTTTGACGTTTCAACAATTACTACTACTACAAGACAAACAACTAGTCAACTACTATTGGCTAGCTTTACAAATATTTTTAACACTAGTGTTAAAAGTATTTTTAACACGCTACTCTGTAAACGTAATCTTTTAACACTCTTGACAGCCGTTAAAACTGTCACTTTTAATGACAGTTGTACAAACAATATTTTTGTATAACACCGGGTGTCCCATTTTAATCCTCCACCTGCGATAATTCGACAATACTACGTCGGATCTAAAAGTGTTCCGAATAAAAACTTAACGCTTTTGAGGGGGAGATCCCATTCTGCAACAAATTTCACCCCCCGAAACCTAGGGGAGTGGATAAGGGGGGTGATTTTAAAATTAAAATTTTATAGGTATCACAAAGAATCACGGAGTTCATTTCATACATCAATAACACCATTCACGTGTGATCGAATTTTGGAACCGGATACGCGGATCCGGTTAAACAAATCCGGATCTACGGATCCGGATCTTAAGGACCCGAATTGTGTGTGACATCCGGAGAAATCCGGATCCAGATATATCGTAGCCGGAGATCCGGAGAATATCCGGATCCATAACGGATCTTGTTTTGGATCTGGACCCGTTTCACACCCTTACTAGAAACGAGGTGCCCCATTTTAATCTTACCAAGGGAATTCCTCGAAATGAGTACATCTGACAAAAAAAGGTGCCGAATAAAAATTTGATGGTTTGGTAGGCGACGTCCGATTCTGTAAAGAATTTTACCCTCGGGGGGGAGAAATTTGTTACAGTACCGCACGTCGCCCTCCAAACCATCAAAGTTTTATTCGGCACACTTTCTTGTCAGATTTACTCATTTCGAGGAATTCCCCTGGTAAGATTAAAATGGGGCACCCCGTTTGTAGTGCCACCTGTTGCAAATAAAGAAAAAGTTTCCAAAAAAACCGTCATAGTTTTTTATACTCTTTCTTAATGTGCAATAAAAAATAGGGGTTTACATTTAAGATTTTAGAATCACTCCCCTAGGTGTCGGGGGGTGAAATTTGTTACAGCATCGGATGTCCCCCCCCCAAAACCGTTAACTTTTTATTCGAAACATTTTTTGATCCGACGCAGTGTGGTAGAATTATCGCAGGTGGCGGATTAAAATGGGACACTCGGTATACATCAATATGGTACATTTTCGAGCACACTATAACAAATTTATGTTTTTTTAGATGGCACCCCTAATATATATATATATGTTTTTTCTGTTAGATGTTCATAATACCTATTCCCAATGTGTTTTTGAATTATTTAGTGAAGGGTGTCTAAGAAAGATTTTCGATTTGAATACTTTTGTATACTTCAAACATGTTTTTTTTACTAGTAAATTAAAGAGCCGTTATTAATTATTTTTTTTGGGAAAAACAACCTTTATCTATACATTCATTAGTATTATATACAGGATGTTTCTACTCAAAGTGGACAACGAAATAGAAGTAATAGAACTCGTCAAAACTAACACTTTTTTTAAAGTAATTTTTTTCATTTTGGCAATTGTCTTCGAATTATGGACATTTTTTTGTTTTTTTTACAAATCTCTATCGAAAATCTCCATTATTTGTAGTGGAATTTCAAAAAAAACCAAAGTTTTTTGGCATCTACAGTTTGATATCTGAAACGTTTGTTCAAATCTTTTTTATAAAAAATTTACAACAGCAAAATGGCGCATATTTTAAATTTTGGGCATTGAATAGTACAAAATCTACTCAATAAATTTTGAAAAATTTCACTAAGTAATAAGTTGTTTAAGAAACTATACCTACCAATTAGATCTTAATCAAGTTCAAACTAAAGTGGATTATGGCACGGCCTTAGTAGGTTTTTACCAGACTAATGTTCACTTTAGTTAGACTGTATTTTAATTTTACTAATGCTTACGTTAAAAATTGTTCAAAATGTTCATCATGGCTTTGCACACATCCTCTACATCGCTTTAACGTTCTTTAGGAACAACCTGTTGAAGAATTTCGGGTTTATCCGGGTTTATCCCTTATTTCTCCAGCAGCAGTTACAACTCTTGTTACAGGATCTTCTTCCGTTTCCACTTCGGTCATATACCAAAGACTTCATTTTTCCCCAGAAGGAGAAGTCAAGTGAATTCAAGTCAGGTGACCGCACGGGCCAACTAATAGGATCTCTTCCTCCTATCCATTTATTGTGAAATCTTCTATTTAAAGTTGCCCTAACAACCCTTGATGAATGAGTTGGAGCACCGTCGTGCTAAGACCACATCCTTTGCCTAGTTAGTAAGGGTATATCTTCTAAAAGTTTGTGTAGTCGTTGCCAACGAGGACCAACGAGATGACTTCCCATTATCCCTGTCCAGTTTAATTAACTGTCTGAATACGACCACGGTTATCCTCAAAAAAGTATGGACCCATAATAATTCCTTGACTTGATATGGTAGCCTTAGGCGAGTGCAAGAACCATAATATGTTAGTGAAACTGCTGAACTGATTCTACATTGTTCTGCAGAATTCCAGTCGTTCAGAAGGGTTATCAGACTTCATTTATTGAACAATAGTTATTTTATAGGGATAAAATTGCAAATATTTTTGAATTATGCGATGTACCGTGAATTTGTTTAAATATAGCGAAGTTGCGTGCAGTCATAATGCGTACGCAAAATGGAAGCTGCGGTCCCGTGAAACAATCCATCTCTCAGAAACTAAACGTACTATGTATCGCGGGTAACGCTCAAAGCAACAGATTTCTACGAAAAATGGTGTAGGCAAGTGAGATTGAGTGATTTCGCCGAATGGAACCACCGCGACCAATCCAGTGATCTTCGCGCAGATTATGGTACTGTGGAGGTGTTCCATCGTGTTGGTGATACATTACATAAGTAGCATTATAGTATTGTAGAATAAAATTTTCAGGCAACTGTGGTAGATATTAGCGAAAGAATTTCAGGTACTTTTCTTCTGTCAGGGAACCATCGATATTGACAATACCACCCTACACATTCACAGTCCACTGTTCTTGGCGAGTTACCGGTAATCAAAAATTGATTTATTATTACGTTCACAGTTCGAAGCTGTCCGTAGAGCTACTACATTATTCTTCTTCTCCTTTTATTACCCTGTTTAAGTCTAGTTCAGTTACAACTTTTAATTTCAACGTTGTGACACCACTTCTTTAATGATAATTGCAACACTGCTTCACCCGCTTCGGCGATCTTAACGATATTATCCAACAGTTTTAAATGATTAGTTTACCCCATTTTGACAACTTAACCTACAATTATTTAACCAACAATTGTGGATTCAACCAATTTATTGATTTATTAAATTACACTTCCCCCTACTATAATTTTCGACAATATACTGGTCGTTACAGGACGTCCACTGTTATCAAATTTATTTATAAAAACGGGTTGCTTTCACATTATAGTAAGAAATTCGGCGTAAAGTGACCTAACGGCTCTAATTTACGTAAAATTAAACAATTCTTGATGGTAATAATTGTGTATCGATAGTTACACGAGCTGGATGTAGTCTACAAATTATAAAAGTCATCCCCGGTGTGAAACTTGGGTGATTTCATGTTTAACAAACTGTGCAGGTGCTAATTAAATCCTTAACTTTTCTTAATTAAAGTGGTAGGAGGTATAAAAAAACGGATTACCTCTAATTTAGATAAATTTGCGTTGATGATGCTCACGAGGCGCTAAGTAAGCTATCCTGTTCGTATACCCGCTAGATATTGTTACAACTGCTTGCAAGGGTGGGTGTACAAGAAAATGTGGAAAATTGATACAGGTTTGAAATGAGATATCAGAATGACGTAAACTATGTCATTATACTTTATCAATAGAATGTATTTTTAGTGTTAATTTACGGGTTAATGCGAATTCTTTTACTAGAGAGGCAAACTAATCAGTTCATCCAACTCCAAACCCGAAAAAGAGCAGATTATGACCCTTATTACAAGTTACAAATGTAATTTATAATTTTAACGCCATTGCCATCAAATTATAAACAGGTTGGACTACACTGTTCAATAATTAACGCACTGATGCATGGAATGTTTACAGAGTAAAATTAATACTCTTGTTAGTAATGCAATTACTCATGTTATGGACAACAAATATCTATTATTATTAAAAGAATGAAAGCCTTTTGCGCCATTTCGAATTCGCCGTGTTTTCAAGCAGCAAAGAGGCGAAATTATTACAAGCACGTCGTAAAGTACAATGATCTCAAATTACTCAAAGGAGAATATCTACGCTTTTAAAAACTAGCAAACATTGCGTCCCGGCTGTTTAAGTACGTGGATATGGCGCAGATCTCATAAAATTATAGCTTTTAGCAATTTTAGTATTATCCTTTGAATATACCTAAGTCTTGAGACAATTTTGACAATCATTGTATCATCTCATCCATGGAAACGGAAATACCTTTACATATTGCTTAAAGTAACGTACGTTTGATAAGTAGAGGGTTTGAATTCGAAATTATTACTCTTTGTTTTTCTTTTTTTCGTTATTTAATTTATTGCTACGATATCAAGCTTCAAGGCAAAATGTAAAATATATGTACGGATTTTCCGTCTCTTCGCAACAATTTTGATATTTGTCGGCAGCTCATTGAATTGAGAAAATTAGTTTTCGTTCTCAGTAGCTATGTTGTAATAATACGAGGGACAATCCATAAGAACCGGTGAAACTGTTTCAAAACTTTATTTGAGATAGGGGAAAGAGTGTTTGGGAAGGATATGGAGAAGAGAAGATGGTTGTTTGACAAGTTGGTGAAGAGTGTGATGGGGTATGGGGGTGGAAGGAATGAGAAGAAATTGAAAGAATTCAGAAGTACTGTAGAGTGTAGGTGGACATTAGGGTTGAACAGGGAAACACCAGGGTATATCGTAGGGGAAGAGGTAAAATTAGAGAAAATAAGGATAAGGGCAGGAGAGAGGGCGGTGAAATATGAGGAGATGATCAGAAAGTGGGAAGATATTGTTGGAGTAAAGGAGTGCATGAGAGAGGTGGCAAAAAAACGGATAAGGTATGGGCAGGAAGAGAGAAGACGGTTCTATGAGAGAGTGGGTTATGCGAGGGAAGAGATGGAAGGGAGAAAAGAGGGGGGAAGAGATATGGTGGATGAGTTGGTAAGAAGGGATAAAGATGTGGAAGCACAGGAAAGGAGAGCGAGAATATGTAATGGAAGATATAATGGCGGATATCAGGAAATTATGGAAGAAGGGAAGGCCGAGTATCTGATGGGAGAAATGGAGTTGAAGGAGAAGAGGATGGTGGCGAGGTTTAGATGTGGCAATGAAGATAACGAGAATAGATACTGGTGGGAGGACGAGAGGAGGATGTGTAGAATGTGCGGTAAGGGACGAAAGAGTCTGTGGCATTTGATGAGGGAGTGTGAAGAGCTGAGAGAAGAGGGGAGAGGAATAAAGGTGATCTTAGTTGGGAACGGGCTGGGAGTGGGGTGGATGAAGGGGGTGATGGAGCGAAGGATAAGCTGATGCCAAGGAGCCAGAAATAGATTTAGTTTGAGTGGAGGAAATAAGAGTCATGTATTATTTTAATTACAGGAGGTTGTTTTCGTATTTAGTGAAATAAGAATCCTTTGTTTCGTTCATTATAACAAAATAAAGGGCTATCTATCGATCTAACTTTATTTTAGATAATGTTCAAAGCAGTTAGCTTCTCTTAGCCATTCTTTCCTTCCACTGCTTAAATTCTCCAAGCCAAGCAGCTTTACGAAGGTTACGATAACACCGAACAGCTCTTCCTCTGAAAAAAACCTTCTAACTCATAAGTTCTTGTTTAGCCCAAATAATAGCCAAAGCCGCAGATTGCCAAATCCGCTGAGTAGGGAGGCCAAATACTGCACCTCTGCAGTGTGTGGAGAAGCATCGTCGTGATGTATCATAATTCTCTTCGTTGGCCCTTTATGAGCAAACCATTCTCTAACTTAATAGTGCTAAGTAAACCGACACTTCTAAAGACCACTACATTTACTTTCTTCTTTGCTCGCTGCTTTCTGATTAGTTTTTGGAGTGACCTCGCTTTCATGGATCCACACTCGGCTTTCTTTCGAGTTGGCATGGTGAAAAATGCTATGTAGTGTGGTGTCCACCATTCTTAAACATTGTTAGAGTTTCGTGGAAAATTCCTACTAATACTGCTTTTTGAAAATCTGTAAGATGATGGGGTACAAAACGATTTATACGACTTTTTTCGGTGAAGGTGGTGGTGTATTATTTTTTTCATAGATCAGGATCCAACGCCTCAGTTGGGCCTCTATTACGGCGTAACGCGGCAATTTTTCCTCTGTCACAACTGCAATGGGAGGGCCTGCGCCATTCTGGTGTTCTTCCACGTTAGAATTCTTTGTACCATCTGTAAATTGTTGTCAAGGAAGGGGCCTGATCGCCAAATGTTGATTTCAAACTTTCTTCTCAGTCAAACGCACTTAAACCTTCCTTAAAGTCACAATAAATCATTATGCGATTATATCATCAGTTCTTCGAACATCTTGGCACGTATGTTCTAGTTACCGGTGACTAGAACGTTAATAATACAGCTTGGGCGATTACTTCTCAAGGGAGAACATTAATGGAAGTTCTAGAACTAAGTAACTTAAACTTTTTATCGGCTGGAGAGCCAACTTGTTGGCCGACTGATCGAAAAAAAAATCCCAGACATGTTGGATTTTGCCATAACTAACGGAATTTCAGAAATACATAATGCCATTGAATCAAACTTAGATGAGTCCTATAATACCCAGCAAACATAAGGACGTTTTAATGACGTCAAATCTTCGTCTCATTTTACGTCAGAGACCTTAAAACATGACGTGCACAACACGTCAGAGTTACGGGCAAATGTCCACAGTCCAATGACGTCATTTTGGGACGTAATTATAACGAGAATAATTGACGTAGTAGTAGTAAATAGCGGGTGGACCTGGCTCACATCTCACCACTCCGACCGGCGCCTTTTTCTTTCCGATAACCATCTTGTGATACTTGTGAATATTTTGATAACTGTGTGCTCCGGTAGCTCCTTCGCCAGAGCCCCCCTGCGCTTCGTGTAGAGTCGGAAGAGATTGGTGGTACTGAACAAACCTTTTGCTTCAAATAGCACTCGAACCATCGATCGCCAGGTTACCAGTCAGCCATGACAGCATGTTACCACTGAGCTAAGGAAATTTATATTATTTTGGAATATAAAGTTGAACACTATAAAATAATTAGGAGAGCCTGCATAATTTTGATTATTTTGATATCTCTAATTCGGCGAAAATTATCATCCGGCGGATTTTGAGAAAGTATCATAACGTTATTATTTGTGAAAATTTTTTTCATGTTGCCTAAATATCCAGTAATATTTTTAAAAAAAACACAATATTGTTATTGATAAATAAATATTGACTTTGTGTTGTATAGTAATACTTACTAAATCTTTTAAATATGGACGTTATATTGCTTAAATATCGATTTTCAATATTTAGTAATATTGTACACGCAATATTGGTACATTATTGTGTTTACAATATTTGAATTTACATTAAATGACAATATTAATTTAATAGATACGGCAAATATATTCACTAAATATTGTATTTCCAATATTTGTATAATATTACAAAAATATATTACCCCAATATTGACTGCAGTTCCCAATTGAGCTAATATTCCGCCAAGAAAATTCCAATAAACGGTGCTATATAGGTATTTATGACTCATTTATTTCTAAATAGTGGTGCATCGTCACAGAATCATTCAGTAACGGTTAATGTAATGTGCCGCTAATAAACATTTTTCTAAAACTGTCATAGAACATAAAATTTTCATTTGTAAAATGAGTGAGGCAAGTTGCATTTTCCTCACTTGTGATGAAAGTAAACAGTAGGTACTGCCAACACCATTTATCTATTGCAGGAAAACAAATGCATTCAATAAACTGTCAATATTGACAAATTGAACGTTATAAATAAAAAATTAATGAATATTGTTTTATTGTTATGCAGTTTTAGAAAAAAAATTGTGTAAAATCAGAGAAGAAAATGTTTTTTAAACTCTCACTCAAGTTCGCTCGAGTTGAAAAAAGCATAACTTTCTTGTCTTGTTGTACAAATAACTATTTCTATTGTAAAATCAGAGAGGAAAGTTACAATTTCCTCACTTGTGATGAAAGTGAGCAGCATTACCAACACCATTTATGACAAAGGAAGACAAATGAATTCAATACACAGTCAACAATGACAACTTAATGTTATAAATGCCAGATTAACGAACATTTGTTTAATTATAACTGTTTTAAAAAAATTGTTTGTGGAAAACACGAGAAGAAAATGTTTTCTCAACTCTCGCTTCGCTCGTGTGTCAAATTTTCAGCTCGAGTTGAAAAAAGCATAACTCTTTTCTCTTGTTGTACAAATAACTATTTCTACTGTAAAATGAGTGAGGAAAGTTACATTTTCCTCACTTGTGATGAAAGTGAGGAGCATTGACAACACCATTTACGACAAAGGAAGACAAATGAATTCAATACACTGTCAACAATGACAACTTAATGTTATAAATGCCAGATTAATGAACATTTGTTTAATTATAACTGTTTTAAAAAAATTGTTTGCGGAAAACACGAGAAGAAAATGTTTTCTCAACTCTCGCTACGCTCGTATGTCAAACTTTCAGCTCGAGTTGAAGAAAGCATAACTTTCTTCTTTTGTTGTACAAATAACTATTTCTATTGTAAAATGAGAGAGGAAAGTTACATTTTCCTCACTTGTGATGAAAGTGAGCAGCATTGCCAACACCATTTATGACAAAGGAAGACAAATGAATTCAATACGCTGTCAAAAATAACAACTTAATGTTATAAATGCCACATTAATGAATATCCGTTTAATTATAACGGTTTTAAAAAAATTGTTTGCGGAAAACATGAGAAGAAAATGTTTTCTCAACTCTCGCTACGCTCGTGTGTCAAATTTTCAGCTCGAGTTGAAAAAAGCATAACTCTTTTCTCTTGTTGTACAAATAACTATTTCTATTGTAAAATGAGTGAGGAAAGTTACATTTTCCTCACTTGTGATGAAAGTGAGCAGCATTGCCAACACCATTTATGACAAAGGAAGACAAATGAATTCAATACACTGTCAACAATGACAAACTTAATGTTATAAATGCCACATTAATGAATATTTGTTTAATTATAACTGTTTTAAAAAAATATTGTTTGTGAAAAACACGAGAAGAAAATGTTTTCTCAACTCTCGCTACGCTCGTATGACAAATTTTCAGCTCGATTTGAAGAAAGCATAACTTTCTTCTCTTGTTATACAAATAACTATTTCTATTGTAAAATGAGAGAGGAAAGTTACATTTTCCTCACTTGTGATGAAAGTGAGCAGCATTGCCCACACCATTTATGACAAAGGAAGACAAATGAATGCAATACACTGTCAACAATGACAACTTAATGTTATAAATGCCAGATTAATGAATATCTGTTTAATTATAACTGTTTTAAAAAAATTGTTTGTGGAAAACACGAGAAGAAAATGTTTTCTAAACTCTCGCTACGCTCGTGTGTCAAATTTTCAGCTCGAGTTGAAGAAAGCTTAACTTTCTTCTCTTGTTGTACAAATAACTATTTCTATTGTAAAATGAGAGAGGAAAGTTACATTTTCCTCACTTGTGATGAAAGTGAGCTGCATTGCCAGCACCAATTATGACAAAGGAAGACAAATGAATTCAATACACTGTCAGCAATGACAACATAATGTTATAAATGCCACATTAATGAATATTTGTTTAATTATAACTGTTTAAAAAAAAATTGTTTGTGGAAAACACGAGGAGAAAATGTTTTCTCAACTCTCGCTACACTCGTATGTCAAATTTTCAGCTCGAGTTGAAGAAAGCATAACTTTCTTCTCTTGTTATACAAATAACTATTTCTATTGTAAAATGAGAGAGGAAAGTTACATTTTCCTCACTTGTGATGAAAGTGAGCAGCACTGCCAACACCATTTATGACAAAGGAAGACAAATGAATTCAATACACTGTCAACAATGACAACTTAATGTTATAAATGCCGGATTAATGAACATTTGTTTAATAATAACGGTTTAAAAAAAATGTTTGTGGAAAACACGAGAAGAAAATGTTTTCTCAACTCTCGCTACGCTCGTATGTCAAATTTTGAACTCCAGTTGAAAAAGCATAACTCTCTTCTCTTGTTGTACAAATAACTATTTCTAAATTGTAAAATAAGAGAGGAACGTTACATTTTCCTCACTTGTGATGAAAGTGAAGAGCATTGACAACACCATTTATGACAAAGGAAAACAAATGAATTCAATAAACTGTCAACATTGACAACTGTTATAAATGCAAAATTCATGAATATTTTTGTAACTATATGCACTATGCGGTTTTAGAAAACTTTTGTGTGAAACACGAGACGAGAATGTTTTTTCGACCGTCGCTCAATTGACACACTCGCTGTACGCTCAGTTGCTCGTGTATCACTCTTTGGGCTTAAGCTGAAAAAAGGCATAACTTTTTCTCAAAATTCATACAAATAAGAAATGAAATGAAAGTGGATACTAAACAAGAACATGAATAAAATTGCAACAATAGATTGTACCTAAATGTGAGTGAAAACCTGAAACACCGTCAAGAGTTATTTCATATTCACGATGTGTTTCAGATGACTATAATGCATTAAATTTTTCTATAAATATTGCCAATTTTCTCATAGTTTTATATGTTACAAGGTTGCCCGAAATAATTGGCACACGGTAACTCTCTTTCTTACCAAAATATGAATTGCATTCTTACCGTAATTGTGTTAGCTTTCACGTTTCCACTTCCGCATATCATTAGGGAAGACACCTCTATTTTCTTCCATTTCAAATAATTAATCACATTACCTTCACACTCGCGTAATTTATAATGGTGGACAATTTGCCTTTATTGTTATCAATAAATTTATAACGCTGCGAAATTGCGATTAAAAAATAAAATATCCGTGGCACGTGTAGGTAGTGGAAGTATTATAAACATGATTAATTGAGGCAGTAATAAATTTTAATTTTAACAAAGCCGGTTAAAAATAACAAACGTGAAGGTTCAAACCCACAGTGTATGATGGTAGGGGAAATAAATCAGCTTTCATTTCTGTTACAGAAAAGCACAAATAGAATTAATTGTATCGGAAAAAGGGAATCTTTCTCGTTTACAAAGTCGTAAGCTTCCTTTTCCTCGATGCCTTTGATATTTCTTTTAGCTCTCAATTCATCAACATTGATGTACGTGAGTCTTTGTGCTTATTAGTTCTTATTTCAAATTTATATACTAAAATGAAGCTATTTTTATCGCCAGAAATATTGACGTTTGCATATTTTTGCATACCCGCGCATATTTTATGCCATTAGGCAGTATTGAACACAGGATTTTGTAAGAGAGTTGTATTTGAGATGTAAAGACGGAGATTTACTTTACCGGTATGAATTCTTGCATTTAAGACAACCTAATATGCGTAAGGAGCAGCAAAAGCGTATTGCTATTTATAATCCTGAACATCTGGCACAGGTGTGTGATCAAAGTTAGACACTGCACCATATAAGTGACTAGAATGACATTGATTTTTGACAATTTCAGCCATACGTCATAAAATTTGGCTTCATAGCGAACATCAAACGCCCCCGCTCGGTATTCCTCCGTATTAGCAGAATGAATAAGACCTTCGCTCCAAAAAGTAGATATCAACGTGTACTTGATTTATACACTCAATTACAAATAGAGTGGACGAATTATGAACGACGGGGAGTCTTCACTACGTATCAGATATTTATTCACTACTTATGAAAAATATGCGCAAGTATGCTAGTTGAAAATATGCAAACATAGCCACAACAATATTTAAGCAAACTTTACTTTCTATTCCTTGCTGATACTATTTAGAGATTAGTTCGTCAGATTTAAAGCATCTAATAGCACGTAATCTTATATATATTACGTATACAGTGCTTTTCCTAAATTAATGTTCATAGGTAATTTATCAGCAGAATTACATCATGAAGCAACGTAATATAAATTCATTTAAATAGCAGTTTTTTTTTATTTTAACGTGCAACGGCCTATCTGTCTGTAAAGAGTCTGTAAAGAGAATTTATGTCTGGTAAGTGAAGAATTTTAAATTAATCGCGAACTGAAGCATAATGGGAATCTATTACGGAAAGGAAATTTTTAGAATTATTTCTTTCAAAACTGTAAAATGTTTCACGAGTTTACATTTATTTTGGAATTTTTACTGCCCGAATAATTCTTAAAATTAATGTCACACGCAGTTTACAAATTTATCCGCTTCAAAACAACACTTGGGTGTGGGTTATTTCACCAACCAAAAGTACTAACCAAAATTTAGGAACTGATTTCGTTTTCGGACCTTAGCCCCCCCCACCCCCTTAGCCAAAGATATGTTCCGAATTAAATTTGCAAACGGTCAAAACTTCAGAAAATAATTTACATAAGCTTCTAGGTAACCCCAAAGATAGATGTAAACTGTACGTCGGTCGGGAATATACGTGTAAATTAATACTATAAGCAAGTATGCATTGGTCAAACTAAAAGATTACTCAAAATTCAATAAGTCGGGAACATATAAAATCGACTGTAAAGGCTGTAACCAAAAACCAAATGTATTATTAATTAAGTAAAAAATCGTTCAAAAATCGTTTCAATGCCGCAATTGTGTGGATAAATCTGCCGTTGCCCTACATACGCTTGAAAATAATCACCAAGTGCATAATATTTGCATAATTAAGCAAGTAAATAATAAGCAAGAACTCTACTGTTATAAAAGTCTAGAAATTCACACAACGGATTTTTTAGTATTATCAGACCTTGTGACAGCTTACACTTTAATTAGTATAAACACCTCACTTTTCTAATCGGGTTTTAGTTGTTCTTGATGATGGCAGCTTCGCAGCCGAAACGTATTAATTGCGCACGTATCTGTCCACCAATAACGAGAATAACCACAACATCCCTCCACATTGTTCAATGCCAACTGGGACACCCCTAGGATAGTTAAACCTATATTGCACTACTTGGCAATCTATACATTTGGATGCCCATCAAATTAGTCGACGGAGACGTTACATGTTGCACCGTTTATTGGCGTTAGCTTGGTAGAGTATTGGCTTAATATAGAGAGATTGGAGTAATACTGTCGAACTGCAGTCAATATTGGGTGAACGTATTTTTGTAATATTATACAAATATTGGAAACAAAATATTTAGTGAATATAACATCAATATTTGCAATATTTAGTAAATATTGTAAATATTGTTCTTATATTCACTTATACATATTTAATGTAAATTCAAATATTGTACACACAATTAATAGTGCACAAATGTACAAGTACAATATTAGTAAATATTGAAAATCGATATTTCAGCAACACATGTTATTTGTAATATTTAGTAAATATAACAATATAATATAAAATCGATATTTGTTTATTAATAACATAACAATGCTGTGTTTTCAATATTACCGGATATTTAAAACGTAATATTTAGGCAACGTGAAATTTCGCAAATAATAACGTAATGATACATTCTCAAAATTTACCTAATGTTAATTTTCGCCCGATTAAGAGATATCAAAATATTGAAATTATATTAAACACGTCCTCCTCCCTATTTTATAGTGATCAACTTTAAATTCGTAAATTATATAAATATCCGTAACTGAGTGGTAGACTTCTAACTGGGCGATCGATGGTTCGAGATCAACTTGAAGCAAAAGGTTTTTCCAGCATCACCGATTCCCTTCTAGTCTACACGAAGGAGCCAACGGAGCACATGGAGTCCTGGAGGCGCTGCGCACTGGGAAAGAATCCCTCGTAGCTGCTATACGGCTCTAAGGGTGACACAGGTTACCCTCTTTCTTACAATTTGGAACACATTATAAAACAATAATGGGTCAATATTGTATAAATATTTCCCCCAATATTGAAATAATATTGGTTAGTAATATTTAACCAATATATAAAATTTTTCACATATCAATATTGGGACAATATTGTATATTAATATTCTAACAATACATTTACAATGAATTAAACCAATATTAAATGCTACATGAGATCGTATTAAGTAATACACGTACGCACATCCACACGGCGTGATTTCCGTTAATACCAAATCGAATAATTTGTTCAATATTGCAATTTCTGATTGATGTTCAATCATTATTTCAAGAATTTTTAGTAATTTTTTGATATTTATTAGAAAGTGCAATTCCAAATTTTTACTTTGCACAATCGTGTAGTAAAAATACTGCAGAAACTTACTTTTCCTGTCCGGTGAGGGAGGAAGGGAGGCTTAGCTCCGAAAACGAAATTTGTTCGCAAATTTCTCGCGAAAGAAAGATGAAAGTGGCGCATGGTAATACAAACTGAGTGCAAAACGAAACGGTCAAAAAGTTTTCAAAAATCGAAGGGGAAGGGGGGGGGGTGATTGAACGCACCTCTCTCATTGAGGTGTCTGAAAAGACTTTACCGAAGCAAAGCAAATTGTCAAATGTTGTGCGAGTAGTAATGTAAGGCCGATCCTAACTCAGTTCAAGGTCACGACGCCCCTGGTGGTGACTTTCAAAACTAAATAGAGGTATTTGGTAATGTAGGCCGATTCTAACTCAGACAAACATTTTGTTGAAGCGTAACTACTTAATGTAGCGAGAAAATATGAATAGTTAAACCTTTTTTCTCTTCTTTTTCGTAGGTTATGGAAACGTAGTGCCGAGGACCAAATTAGGTAAAGTAATAACAATAATCTACGCGATAATAGGAATGCCTCTATTTTTACTTTACCTATCAAACATTGGAGACATAATGGCGAGATCGTTTAAATGGATTTATGCGAAAATATGCTTATGCAGATGCTGTCCTGGTGTCGCAAAGAAACGTGCGGAACGTCGTCGCAGAAGAGCAGAAGGATTAAGCGTCGATTATTACAGCAATAAAAACGAATCGGAAAGTCCCGAGGTAAGATTTCTTTTTATAAATTTAAAAATTTTCCTATATAAATCATGCTCACGCTAAAGAGGGGTAGATAATTGAAAATCAATCGACGAAGTACTTAAATCAAAGGAAACCTATTAATTTTGTGATCACGTTATAATCATCAGGTTGTTATTGAGAATAAGTAGGTAGGTTTTGAAGTGTCAAAAAAGAAAAATGCTTAGTAAGGCGTTCTTGTTATTTTTGCACGATAACGTTATTATAACGTTTTGATCGATACAAAAGTGATGGTTTTTACCGTTTCTCTCAGCATCATTATCCTCTTAACTTAATCAATCACCTGCGAAATGAATAAAATTTACAAATGTTGTATTAGCGCACCCTCCATCGTCTTTTTTTTTCCTCGTTCGGGTTTCAGTAACCCTTCTAATGTTCAATAAAAAATCTGTCAGCCAACATCATATGTGTTGACTGTATATGATATATGATTTCTTTCTGTACAAATATGGATTTATATTTATATATCAAAAGTGTGAAATATTATATGACGAAAATACCATTATGGCCTTTTGCTTTGGTTATCAAATATAAAAGATTCTTTTTTTTGTAAAATATTTTAAGTGCGCGTGGATATGAAAAATGTTCATTTCGAATTCGTTTCCATAAACTCAAAACCTCTGTCTCCTGTGCTTTTGTGCCATAAACCAATCTGTCAGATGTGATATTGGTACGATTTATTTTCCCGTACATTTTCTTCCTTTTTCATTAATATTATATCCATGTAAAATGTGTTACGTATCTAAAGTTACTGCTTTTTAGTGCATAGATCTGTCTGTGGGAGATTTTTTTAAGCAAAGTGCATATTTTTGCATACTTTCATGAAAGTATGCATAAATATTCGTACTATGTTTCGTATGTTCTGATGAAATTGATACAATTACAGTCGAGTTTTGTGCCAATTATACAGTATTTGCGGGAAGCTCGACTTTTCTTCTTTCACTTCACAAAAATGCGGCTAAGTTACATCATTTGTTTGAGTAGACCTACGGTGAACATGTACCATCGAAAACTACCCGTGAAGATGATTGGTTTAAACGCTTCATAAGTGGCGGTTTCGAAACTGAACTTGCAGAAGACCAAAAACGTGACTTGACAGGGTATTTCCAAACGTTTACATGCCCTGTGAAAAATTCTAAGGAAGAAAAATGGATTGACTGAGAGAAATTTTGCTTTTGCGGTATGAAAAAAGAGTTTCATTCATAGAATTGTTGCTGGAGATGAATCGAATCTACTAAAACGTACCATATTCCCGATTCCGATGTTATAATAGTCAAAGGAACCCATTTGCACATACCGATTTTGGGCATTCAACGAGATCCGGAATATTTTCCAGATCCATTAAACCCGGACAGATTTTCAGCCGAAAATAAGGCGGGACGTCATTTCTTCTACGTCCCTTTCATCCTTCGTTAACTCCCTGCATTCTCTTAGCATATGTGACACCTTCCCCACACAGTCTGCACTTTCTTTCTTCTTCCTCTCTCCAATACTTATTGCCCAGCTCCTCATTCCCACATCTGAACCTCGTCACCATTCCCTTTCTTCATTTTCCCATTTTCAGGTATTATGGTATCCCTTCGCCCTTGATGTTGTAGTTGTCGTTTTACCTGGACTCTTTTACTTTTGTCCATCCCTCCTGCTTTTGTACGTTCCTGTCCCTTTTTACTATGTCCGCCCTTACCCACACGCCTCTTTCTCTTAATCTTTCTAGTTCTCTCTTCTTTATAATATTCCTCCCTACTTTCTTGTCCGCATTTCACTTTTCCCTCTTTTATCTCTTTCCAGCATTCTTTTAGTATTTTGATTCCCTCTCTTCCAGTCATCGCTTCCTCGTACCCCACTGCCCTCCCTCCTGCCACTACTCTTACTTTTGCTACCTATATTTCCTCCCACACCACATACACTGGCGTGCCTCTGTCCAACCCCAGCACCCATTTCCAATATTTCACTTGTAGTTCTTCCACCCCCTTTTGTTCCTTCTATTCACACCCTTCCGCCCAGTATAGCACCACACTTTTTATCGGTTTATCGAACAGTAACTTGCTTTTTCCTAAGTCTATTCCGAACAACCTTTTTCCCACACTCCACACTGTCTTGTCCTATTAGTTTGTTCCCTTTTCTTACTCTTTCTTTTATATGTTCCTTCTCTTTGTTGTCCTGCGTTAACGTGTACTCCACGTACATGAACTGATTCACCTGGTCCATCTCTTCTTTCCCCCATTTCTACTTCTGCGTTTTCCTTCTCCCACTTCCCTTCCTGAATACCATCACTTTTGTTTTTTGTATGTTTATATCTAGCTCCTTTCTTTTCAGGTGTCTTCCTAGCGTACCCATCATTTCCCTCAATCCGTTTTCTTCTTTCGCCACCAATACCAGATCGTCGCATACGCAAGGGACTATATCTTCAGCGTCCCGACCACCACTCCACCAGCCTGCTGTCCTTTCGGTGCTTCTTCTAGGTCTACTACATATGTTGCAAATAGCGTGGTGCTCACGAATTCTTCGCTCATCTCTCCATTCACCTTCACCCTATTCCTCGTTTCCACATATATTTCCTCCATCCTTTTTACTAACCTTTCGTTTACTTCATTTCTTCTCAGGTATTCCCATAACTTTTCCTTATTAACCTTATCAAATGCCGCTCTTAGGTCCATGAATAATTCTACCATTTTCTTCTTATTCAACACATGTTTAATTATGTTATCCATCGCTCTTCTACCTTTTCTGAACCCCGCTTGGCCGTCGGGCATCATATTCTTTTCTTTTATCTCCGCCTGTAGTCTTTCTTCTAGTACCATCCCATATAATCTTGTATGTCGTGTCTAATAACGTTATCCTCTGTAATTTTTTACCTCCCTCCTTGTCGCCTTTTTATGTACCGTGCAAATTAATCCTATTCTCCATCTTTCTGGGAAACCTTCCCCTCTCCATATTTTATTAATTACCATTGTCATTCTTTTTCCTACTTTTTCCCCTCCATATAACCATCCCACCCCCCGTATTCCATCTTCTCCTGCCGCCTTTTCTCTTTTCACTTTCCGAATTGCCTCCTTCACTTCCTCCTCCTTTAGTTCTCCATCTCCTCCCCCACTTTGGTACCTTTCCTTTCTCTGATCTTCTCCCCCGTTTTCCCTGGTTTCCCTTTCTAGCAGTACCTCTCTCATTCTTCTATTTGTATACCCGTTTTTCTTCCTGTTCTCTTTCTCTCCTTCTTTAAATATTTCCATACTTCCTCTTCCGTTTTTATTGCCTTGATCAGTTTTTCCTGTTTTTTCTGTTTTCTTCCTTCTTAATCTCACAGATCTTCCTGTACGGCCTTACTCCTTCTTTATATTCTTCTTTCCCAATCCTCCCCTTTTTTCACTGTCTTAGTGCTCGCCGTGCCTTTTGCTTCGCCTCCTTACATTCACCATTTTTGCAGCCCATTTTTCCCCCTTTCCATATTCTCCGTTTCGCCTTTTCCGTCGCCTCCTCCATGTTGTCCCTCATTTCCTCCACACTTTCTTGAACATCTTTCCCTACCCATATTGTCTCTTCCATTCTTTATTTGTACCTTCTTATGCTCACCTCTGCCCAGACTGGTTTTGTAATATACTCTTCCTCCTTCTCCCTTTCATCTCTTTCTCTCCCTTAAATTGTAAGTTCCAGTCCTTCTGTCCTTTTCTTCCATCCCCTTCTTTGCTCGTTTCCCCTTCCGCTACTCGTTTTCCTGTTTCTTCTTCGTTTGGTCGCCCTTTCGCCCCCTTCCCTCTCCTACCTTCTCTTAGTTTTATGACCTGTGACTTTCTCCCTTCTCTCCTCTCCCTGCTGAGCCCTCTTGTTCTCACATTCCACACATACCTTTCCCCATCTATCTCCATTTTCTTGTACCCACACCATACTCTTCTGCCTTCCGCTCTTATTCACGCTGCCCTGCTCCTTATCTCTCTTTATATGTTCCTCTCCTCTCGCGTGAGGTCGTGGTCTATGTACACCGTGGTGCCCCTTAGCTTTCTTTTCTCATCCATCACCTTTTACTTTTCTTACCAGTTCTCCATTTCTACCACCACCACCTCGTTTTCCCTCTCTTTATTTACAATAGTTACCCTTTTGAATTCTGCCCTCACACTCATTTTCTCTTCCATCATCTTCTTTAACTCCTTTTACGGTTCTGCACTTTTCTACCCTCTTATTAAGATGCTGTTCTTCCGTTCCCACCTCTCCTCCTCCTCCTCCTCTCTGTATTCCACTGTTTCTATTCTTCCGGTAGTTCTACTCTTTCTCCCATGCCTCTTCTTTTTCTCCCATTTCTTTCTTCATTTCTCTCATTTCTTTTCTGAATTCGTTTATATTTTCCTCCATTCTTTCCATCACTCCTTTGATTAATTCTTTTATTTCGTCCACTTCTTCCTCCTCCTTCTCTCCTTTGTTTGCTTTTCCCACTTCTTGTACCATTCCTATCTTGTTTATATCCGGTGATCGTATTACTTTTTTCCCTTTCCCGAAAATTTTACGTTTTTCCTCTTCCTTTTCTTCCTTCTCCCTTCTTAGTACGCTTTTTTTTCGGTACTCAGCACCTTCCACGTCCATCCGCGTTTAAGGTGTTACCTTTACCCAGCCTTCCTTCTTACTGTTCTGTCACTGCCCTTTCCCTTCACTTCACCTACAAATACCCTTTATCCCGTATGTCTTTTTTAATTCCCACCTTTTACGTATTATTTCCCTCTAAATTTCCGTTTCGCTTTTAGTTCCTAAGAAATTTCTTGCTCCCTTTTCCCTTCAAATAACACTACGGAAATTCCCGCGTATTTCTCGTAATTTCTATCTGACGAAACTGTCAATTTCAATTTTTAATTTTTTCAATTGGATCTGTTACCGCAGTCGCCATATTCACCAGACCTAGTCACCTCCTATTGTGACCTGTTCGGGTCGGTGGTGTATGGTTTCTGTTGAAAGATGCGTCGTTTTATCGTGGGCGGTATTCATGCAATGCCATAGAGATGGCTGAGTATTTTAAATAAACCAGTTTTTGTATTTTTCCGAGATTTATTTGCTCTGACAACCAGATAAAATTACCCTTTTTTAGACAAGGGGTTGTCCACGCAATTAACTTCCATAAGACGCTCATTAGTAAACCCTTTTTTTCTCTAGTTGCATTTACAGAGATTATAAAATAATGCCAAACATTGGTCAAATAATTTACAAGAAATTGTGGCAATCATCAACGTTTGCATTTGGAAATTGCGGACTCGATCTACAGTTGTTTATCTGGATTTTTCCAGTAACTGCCATTTTTGTACAATACATAGTTATTTAGATCATAACCGAGGTTAAAAGAATCTCTAATTTAATAAATGTAAATTTCACCCCCCAATCAAATTCTCGTTCACACTTCCTCTGCCTTTTAAGATTCTTAAATTATTCTTTGCCCCTACATGGGGTTGATAAAATTTTATATCGTGTATAGTGTTCATGAACCACCCCCCTGCACATAGAAATTTACTACGAACTTCTCGGATTTTTAGACGCCACTGAATGCTTAGCATGACCTCAATTAGTGGTGTAAACCTGAGTAAACGTATGATTTCATATTTTTCATAAATGGATAAATGGATCATAAGGGATGAATTTTTCGGAACTACATGCTTAATTCCTCCATAAAACAATATTTTACGAAGCGATTTATTTGTTTCACCAAATGCGGTTCTCCCGGATATTTTCGATTGTACCTGCGTCCGTTTCCACAATGTGTCACAATTGTGACGCGTGAAAGCTGTTGTAGTCAATCATTTCATTTTAACTGTTTAACGCCGGATGTTACTTTACTTTGAAGTACAACGTACATTAGCAACTTTAAAGCTCATTATTAGGCGCTAAAAGTCAGTTTAACGACTCTTTTAATTGCATTAAAGCGATAAAAGCTTTTGTTGATGAGAAACGGCAATATCTGATGGCGTGTATGAGTATTCAATTTAAATAAAAGCTTGAGAGTAAATATTGCTCTTCGTGAGGGTTATCCCTTGCGAGGTTTATGAGATTAAGCTCAATGCACGTCTTTACAAGGTAGCTTAATTATCCTTCCAGGTCAGCATCAAACAAGGACAATTTTCCAATGCATCTGGTTATCCTTCATATGCCTTTAAGGAAAGTGAAAATGAAACGAGTGACGAACAGTCTGAAAATGCCACAGATATTTCTGACTCGCAGACGGTTACGGTACCCGTGACCATTTGTCTCATTATTATGGTAGGGTAAGTACTTTGGTGGCTAAATCACTCGGAGTGGAAGCGAACTGAACTATTTTTTAGATACATACTGGGTGGAACTGTCCTTTTTGCAAAGTACGAAGACAAATGGACAACACTCGACGGTTCCTACTTCTGTTTTATCTCACTGAGTACGATTGGATTCGGTGACCTTGTACCGGGTAAAGCGATCTACTCGGATACCGGTTTTGAACTTAGCTCAATTTTATGCTCAATGTACCTCATGTTAGGTATGGCTCTAATTGCGATGTGTTTTAATTTGATGCAGGTACTTTCTACGCAACCCCCCACCCTACAGGATGTAATTATCTCAATTTTAATTTACAGGAGGAAGTAATACATAAAATTAGAACTTCGATGCGCCGTATCAAAAATATATTTCGGTGCAATAGGTGACTAAATAAATGCAGAATATGATATATGGAGGGTTATATACAATCCTCCCCCATGTAAGACCTTTAGAAACATCTTTAATTCAATTCCTAAACCGACAAGGAAAAATCCTCTAAAAGTGATAACGCGAACCGAAGAGGGTTAAAACGGAAGGACGTTGGATTTATAAGGTAGGGTTAATGTATTAGATAGTCTCCCGTTTCTAACTTATGGATTATTTTTGTTTAGGGCTTCGTTATGAAATGTGCATTGTAAGTAATTCACATTGTCATAAATAAAATTCTTATAAATATTACAATGTTTTATTTTAACCTTTATTATGTTTACAGAAGTTCGTACAACAATTCTATAACTTGATCCAAATATGTTAGAGGACTAGAATTAATTTACGTACCGTAACCGTGTACACTGTACATGGAATAGATGATAGGGTTCCGATAGAATGGATCACCTTGTCAATGTCCTGGAAATTAAAAGGGTTTGCAAATTTAATTTAATTAGTAAGGGGACATTTCGGCGCTGTCGATGTATTACCTGTGTTAATTAGGCAACCGTAACTAAAAGTAGCGATCACTATCAGCACCACGTACCTAAAGCTTATCTGCGGAAAACTTAATGATTTAATGGGTGGTCCTTAGCAACCCGAATTCCTATCTCTTTTAAATGTCTTTATAATTGTATTAGTAAAAATTAAAGGCTACGACATTTTGAAATTTTAAACTAGAAATAAAGTAATACTTTGTTAAAGTGTTCGACCTCCTCCACGCAGGTTTCTGTACGTAAATCAATACTAGGGTTAGGGTCTTTTGTGACTTAAACGAAGTCATAGATCAAATAGGCACAAATTTTTTATACAGAACAACACCGCTCTGAAATATGTGATAAAAACACATTCGATACAATTTACGACCAATTTCTTTACAGACGTTGAACGAATTTAAAAGCTTACCATTACATGTTGAACTAATTCGGCCGTTAATATTATTTTTTTTTGTGGTGGGAAATAACCATGTAATCGATTGATATTCATTTCAACTACATTGTGCAATAGTTAGACATAAATCTACTAAGGTCCTTGATTTTAGAAGCTTTTATCTCAATAATTAGCAATCATAATGAAATGAAATAAAGTCCATTTAACGGATCAACAAGGCCTCGACGTGGTAGCCACCACGCTCTGTACATTACTAAGGGCAAGCATTGCCCTAGGATACATACCCATGACGTGGAGGGACGTAAAAGTCGTGTTCATACCGAACCCTGGGCGAGATTCATACGCCCAAGCCAAGTCGTTTAGACCTATCAGTCTAACGTCGTTTCTTCTAAAACTATTGGAGAAACTAATTGAACGACACATTAGGGAAGAGGTGGTGGGACTTGAGCCCATCAGTAAATACCAATGTGCCTATCAACCAGGTAGATCCTGTGAGCTCGCCATCCACAGAGTAGTGGACATAGCCGAAAGGGCGATCTCCTGCAAGGAGGTCGCTCTAGGGGCGTTTATAGACATGGAGGGGGCGTTCGATAATACCTCTCTAGAATCAATTAAAACTGCTATGGAAAGCAAGGGAGTACAACCTACCGTGCGCAGGTGAATACACACCATGCTAAAACATAGGAACGTTACAGCCTCGCTTAATAACGACTCTGTAGTGGTCAGGGCCGCACGAGGATGTCCACAGGGGGGAGTCCTATCTCCTCTACTGTGGTGCCTGGTAGTGGACGGACTGCTGAGGCGACTAAGCGAGGCTTGTTACACTACGGTTGGCTATGCCGATGACATAGCGATTGTGGTACGTGGCAGATTTGAAGAGACCGTATCAGTTGTGATGCAGGGAGGTTTAAATCTAGTGGAAGCATGGTGCGGAGAAGAGGGTCTGTCGGTTAATCCAACAAAAACGAACCTCATTCTCTTCTCACGAAGAAAAGGGCCGACAAAGCTAAAAGACATAGCAATGTATGGCACCAAGGTGAAGGTTGTGGGAGAAGGCAAATACTTGGGAATAACGCTTGACCAAGGGCTAACCTTCAAACCGCACCTAGAGAAGACAGCGAACAAAGCCACAAAGTCCTTGTGGGCTTGCAGGCGAGAGTTCGGAAGCAAGTGGGGCTTATCTCCAATGATGACCCACTGGATATACACCAGAATGATCAGACCGATCATTACGTATGGCTCACTGGTGTGGTGGCATAAAACCTCCACCCAGACGAACATACAGAAACTCAGCAAGGTGCAGCGTAGGGCTTGCCTTAGCATCACGGGGACAATGATAACCACCCCTACGGCAGCTATGGAGACCCTCTTGAACTTACCGCCGCTAAACCTAGCAACTAGGGCAGAGGCGCTCAGAGGGGCATACCGGCTGAGAGTTAACGGCGAGGAGGGATCGTCAAGAGCGGGACACTCACTCATCTTTGACGAAATCTCCAAAGACAAAACCCCTATAGACTAAGCGGCAGCGACAGAAAAAATGGCGTCATTTACTCCCTTCTGCCAATTTTGGCTGAAATAATTTATAATTTTGTGAACTAATTAAAGCTATTTCCAAGTATTACTCGTGGATACCTCGGGCCGTAATCGGTTTTGAAATTGTAACAGATTTAGCTATCTTTGAATGATTTCTTACCGTCTGCCACCTACATAAAATAAAAATTACAAAAAAAATAGTTGGCGGACGTTTATCGGCAGAGAAATTCCATAGATATCAAGTTTGATACACCCCACGATAAAATGTAAATAAAATACCACTCACCGAACAATTTCTTCCCGTCTGCCAGTGCGTCGATATTGTTATTCATGTCTCAGAAATTGAGAAAAAGCAAGCGGCGGACACTTAGTCCGTGTAGAAGCGTCGAGGCGCTTTATTAAGATCGCATTATATTACATATTTGTTGAACAATTTGTTACTATCTGCCATTGAAGAATTGAATAATTTTATACCAAAAGATTGTAAAATAACAGGTGGCAGATGAATTATCACATTACAACATAGTGGCAGACACGAAAATGCGCGTTAAAAAAATTGGTATATTTTAACAACTAGTTCCCTTCTGCCAATTTCCAAACGGATAGTTTACATAACAATAATCTTAAATATGAATTGGCGGATATGAATGTTGTATAGTATGGCGGCAATAGGGTTTCAAAAGTGCACTTATGACGGCTCGAGCGTTTTAAAGGAAACGGGTTAGCAAATCAATTACTTCCCGTCCGCCAATTTCCGAAATGGATAGTTTACATAACAATAATCTTAAATATTAATTGGCGGATATGAATGTTGTATAGTATGGCGGCAATAGGGTTTCAAAAGTGCACTTATGACGGCTCGACCCTTTTAAAGGAAACGGGTTAGCAAATCAATTACTTTCCGTCCGCCAATTACCAAATGGAAAGTTTACATAACAATAATCTTAAATATTAATTGGCGGATATGAATCTTGTATAGTATGGCGGCAATAGGGTTTCAAAGGTGTACTTATGACGGCTCGACCGTTTTAAAGGAAACGGGTTAGCAAATCAATTACTTCCCTTCTGCCAATTTCCGAAATGGATAGTTTACATAGGTAACAATAATCTTAAATATTAATTGGCGGATATGAATGTTTTATAGTATGGCGGCAATAGGGTTTCAAAAGTGCACTTATGACGGCTCGAGCGTTTTAAAGGAAACGGGTTAGTAAATCAATTACTTCCCGTCCGCCAATTTCCAAATGGAAAGTTTACATAACAATAATCTTAAATTTTAATTGGCGGATATGAATGTTGTATAGTATGGCGGCAATAGGGTTTCAAAAGTGCACTTATGACGGCTCGACCGTTTTAAAGGAAACGGGTTAGCAAATCAATTACTTCCCTTCTGCCAATTTCCGAAATGGATAGTTTACATAGGTAACAATAATCTTAAATATTAATTGGCGGATATGAATGTTTTATAGTATGGCGGCAATAGGGTTTCAAAAGTGCACTTATGACGGCTCGAGCGTTTTAAAGGAAACGGGTTAGTAAATCAATTGCTTCCCTTCTGCCAATTTCCGAAATGGATAGTTTACATAGGTAACAATCATCTTAAATATTAATTGGCGGATATGAATCTTGTATAGTATGGCGGCAATAGGGTTTCAAAAGTGCACTTATGACGGCTCGACCGTTTTAAAGGAAACGGGTTAGCAAATCAATTACTTCCCTTCTGCCAATTTCCGAAATGGATAGTTTACATAGGTAACAATAATCTTAAATATTAATTGGCGGATATGAATGTTGTATAGTATGGCGGCAATAGGGTTTCAAAAGTGCACTTATGACGGCTCGACCATTTTAAAGGAAACGGGTTAGTAAATCAATTACTTCCCGTCCGCCAATTTCCAAATGGAAAGTTTACATAACAATAATCTTAAATATTAATTGGCGGATATGAATGTTTTATAGTATGGCGGCAATAGGGTTTCAAAAGTGCACTTATGACGGCTCGACCATTTTAAAATGAAACGGGTTAGCAAACCAATTCATATAGTAGTATATTATTCAACAATCTTGTAATGATAGCTATTACTTACAAAGATGTAGTTTGCCACATGAGCCGCCAGACGAGTGTGAGTTACATGCGAGTAGAATACTATACTAAACAAATACATTCATCAATCGCTTGAAAATTATTACGTTTGATTGGGGATTTTAGGGTTTCTTATTATATTTAGACACTTTTTAACTTACCTTTTTTGATCAGAACGATATATGAATCGTTTTAAAAATATATTTTTTATAAGAATACGAATAAATTAGATAACTTTAGTGTTTATAATAATATAATGTCACTAGGCATGAGTCATATGATTCATTGAATCCGTGAGTATGGCCCGTGAGTAATGAATTCATTACTCACTTTCTTTGAAGGTCAGCCCTTGGTCTAGCGTTATGCCCAGGTATTTGTCTTGTCCCACTACCTGTACCTTGGTGCCATACATTGGTATGTCCTTTAGCGGCTTTAGGTTTGTCGGTCGTTTTCTTCGCGAGAATTGCCGCCATACTATACAAGATTCATATCTGCCAGTTTATATTTAAGATTATTGTTATGTAAACTATCCATTTGGAAATTGGCAGAAGGGAAGTAATTGATTTGCTAACCGTTTTCATTTTAAAATGGTCGAGCAGAATAAGTGCACTTTTGAAACCCAATTGCCGCCATACTATACAAGACTCATATCCGGCAATTAATATTTAAGATTATTGTTATGTAAACTTTCCATTTGGAAATTGGCGGACGGGAAGTAATTGATTTGCTAACCCGTTTCATTTTAAAATGATCGAGCCTAATAAGTGCACTTTTGAAACCAAATTCCCGCCATACTATACAAGATGAATATCTGCCAATTAATATTTAATATTATTGTTATGTGTACTATCCATTTGGAAATTGGCGGACGGGAACTAGTTGTTCAAAAAAAATTTTTTTTTACACAAGATTTATAGTGTAATTCAGGTACGTACCTGTTTGTTATGTCTGCCAATGAGTAGACATTCGTAATACGTGTTAAAATCTTGAAAAATATTAATTTTTTTGGGTAACAAATTGTTCATGTAATATAATGCAATCTTAATAAAGCGCCTCGACGCTTCTACACGGACTAAGTGTCCGCCGCTTGTTTTTTCTCAACTTCTGAGACATGAATAACAATATCGACGCACTGGCAGACGGGAAGAAATTGTTCGGTGAGTGGTATTTTATTTACATTTTATCGTGGGGTGTATCAAATTTGATATCTATGGAATTTCTCTGCCGATAAACGTCCGCCAACTATTTTTTTGTAATTTTCATTTTATGTAGGTGGCAGACGGTAAGAAATCATTCAAAGATAGCTAAATCTGTTACAATTTCAAAACCGATTACGGCCCGAGGTATCCACGAGTAATACTTGGAAATAGCTTTAATTAGTTCTAAAAATTATAAATTATTTAAGCCAAAATTGGCAGAAGGGAGTAAATGACGCCACTTTTTCTGTCGCTGCCGCTTAGTCTACTAGTATGAACACTGAGAGGATACCCAAAACAGTTTGTCCTATCAAACTGTTTAAGACAACAATCCCCACTCGGCAAGAATGGGAGAGCAATTCCAGTAAAGCGAAGCTGAATGGAATCGTGTATTACACAGACGGCTCGAAAACCACAAAGGGCACCGGCTCTGGAGTATACGGGAGCAATGGACGGGGCTGCAGAATTTCTGTAAGCCTAGGACAACAAGCTACCATATTCCAAGTCGAGGTATATGCAATCCTGACGGCGGCTGCTCAACTATTAAAAGAGAACCTTATCAAAAGGAAAATCTTTATAGTGACAGGCAGCAAAGCAGCGATTGCAGCAACAGACTCATATGTGGTAAATTCAGGGCTAGTCCTTGAATGCACACAAATGCTAAACGCACTAGGTAAGTGCAACTCAGTCACACTAGTGTGGGCACCTGGGCATGCGGGAATCGCAGGTAACCAGGTTGCTGACGAGCTTGCGAGAATGGCAAGCGCAAAACCATTCATAGGACCCGAACCGGCTTGTGGGATTACTTATAACACAGTCAAAAAGGAGATTCAAGCAATACTCACGAAAGAGCATTGCAGACATTGGTCGAAAATCCCAGGACAGAGTAATTCCAAGATCTTCCTGGAAACCCCAAACGGGGACCTAGCTACGTCCATCTTAAAGTTAAGCAGGACGAAGATAAAACTTGCGACGGAAATGGCCACTGTCGCATGAACAAACACCTGCACAACATGGGACTGACTGAAAGCCCGACATGCAGGAGTTGTGGTGAGGCAGATGAAACGCCCTATCACGTCATTTGCCAATGTGAGGCATTCATAAAGGCAAGGGAGCTCCTACTTGGAAATGAAAAAATTACACAAGAGGAAGTAACGAAGATTCACCCTACTAAAATCCTGGACTTTGTAAAAGATACAGGTATTCTTGAAGGGTAGACAACACCGGGGAGCACAATAGACCAAAAGGTCGCAGTGCGGGAACCTATTGGGACCACCCCCTGTATAATAATAATAATAATAATAATAATAATAATAATGGGTAAGAAAAAAGAATTCCAAAAAATATTACAGGAAAGGCAAGACAAATTACGAATGTAAGTAGATGGGAAGAAGTTTACTTGGAACAAAGTAGAAGAAAGCGGAAAGAAGCACCATCACAAGGTCAAAAAACTGGAAAAAATAAACAAAGGAACAAGATAAGAATAAGGTTGAATCTAAGATTAAATTAAATATGAAGGTATGGAATTTAGGAGCGTGGAGTCTATTGGGAACTGTGACTATGGAATTTGGAGAAGAAATACGGAATAAAGAGGAAAAACAACCTTGATAGTGATATATCGGCCAAATGACGTAGGAAGGGTGGAAGCAAAAGTTAAATTAAATTTAGCTACAGAATGTAGTAAAGGAAGTAGGTCGTAGGTGACTTTAACAGTGAGGTAGGGATACGAATCAATTGCTTGTAGATGGGAAGAAGTTTACTTGGAACAAACTAGAGAAAGAAGAAAGAAGCACCACAAAGTCAAAAAACTGAAAAAACAAACAAAGGAACAAGATAAGAACAAGGTTGAATCTAAGATTAAATTAAATAAGAAGGTATGGAATTTAGGAGCCGGAGTCTATTGGGAAGCTACGACCATAGAATTTGGAGAAGAAATACGGAATAAAGAGGAAAAACAACCTTTGATAGTGATATATCGGTCAAATGACGAAGGAAGGGTGGAAGTAAAAGTTAAATTAAATTTAGCTACAGAAGATAGTAAAGGAAGTATATGTCGTAGGTGACTTTAACAGTGAAGTAGGGATGCGAATGAGTATCAATTGCTTGTAGACGGGAAGAAGTTTACTTGGAACAAAGTAGAGGAAGGAAGCACCACAAGACGAAAAAACTGGAAAAAATAAACAAAGGAACAAGATAAGAATAAGGTTATATCTAAGAATAAATTAAATAAGAAGGTATGGAATTTAGGAGCGTGGAGTCTATTGGGAACTGTGACTATGGAATTTGGAGAAGAAATATGGAATAAAGAGGAAAAACAACCTTGATAGTGATATATCGACCAAATGACGTAGGAAGGGTGGAAGCAAAAGTTAAATTAAATTTAGCTATAGAATGTAGTAAAGGAAGTAGGTCGTAGGTGACTTTAACAGTGAGGTAGGGATACGAATCAATTGCTTGTAGATGGGAAGAAGTTTACTTGGAACAAACTAGAGAAAGAACGCAGTGCGGGAACCTATTGGGACCACCCCCAGTATAATAATAATAATAATAATAATAATAATAATGGATCATTTATTCCCACAAAAAGGTGTACAGTTTTAGATTTTTGCAATACATCGTTAATTTTATGTATCAGCGTATGTGCAAGAAAGCCATAATTATTTCTCGGTGTGAAATGCTTTTGAGGCGACAATAGCTCAGTGCTAGTAGGCAGGTGGTCGTAGGTCAGCTACAATAAGCGAATAGCGTTAAAATTAGGGTAGAAAAATAGTTAAAGGTAAGTAAATTCAAAGGGCGCCACGTAATTCTTTGAGAAAATACGGCTACTAATCCGAATTACGAAGGTATTAACAGTAGCGATGTCAATGCTGAAAAAGAACGGGGTAGTTTGAGGAATAAATAGAAAAGTAAATAAATTTGATGTGATTATAATGAATTTGTAGCACAAAATAGAGGATCTCAATTACCTTTAAGTGAACCAAAATAGCAAGTAAAGTAATTTGAGTGACGTTAAATTAGCAAACAAAATATTAGGGAAATGAGCGAAAGGCAGTAATTGCAATGATAAATCAAAATTTTACCTTACTTATCTTCATAGGATCCTTATGCATAAGTTTCCGTTGAGAAGTACCTTAAACAAAAGTAATAACACAAAAAAATAACAAATCACTAGCTTGTAATACGGGGATCGAATACAAAATATCGATTAGTTTCATCTTTAAATAGTTACGTTAAATTTAAACGAAAAGGGACAAAGTAATTAGATAACAAAATAATCTTGTACAAGTAAAAATTACTTAAATTAGCAAATTTATGTAAACTATATTAATTTAGAAAGATAAAAAGTTATAGCCGAAATACGAAGGTAAAGTTACGTTATAGCAAGAGCAAATAAAACAAACTTAAAACGTCAAAAAGGTAGAATTATAGTTAAAATTCACGTAGTTGACAATGTAGAAAATTAATAAATTATGAGTAATAATTGTAGAGAAGAAAATTAGCGTTGGTTTTTTTCCACTTAGCGACGATATAGTAGAATTTGTTTAATCCAGGGATCCGTCGGAAGTCGGAATAGCGTCGATCAGGGATAGAGAAATGGTTGTCCACGATTTTCACGTCGGAGTGATGAAGAAACCGAAAAGTACAGATGTAGAGATGACGATGTTTTATCTTCACCAGAAAAGCATGAATTTATGTAGAAAATAAGAGAAATTTTGGTAGGTACGAGAAAGCCCTAAAAAAGGAAAGCGAAATTAGGTGAGACAATTAGAAAATTAGAGAAAACATACCTGGAGATAATTATTCTAGCGTTTAGCGAACTAAGTACACTCTTTTTACTGTATCAGAGCCGTAAAAATACGTATTAGATCTTCGGAAAAGCAGATGGTTCCGAAATATCACTAACTAAGGGTTATAAATATACGCCAAAGCCGATTTTAAGAAGTGCGCAATATTCGAGCACAGAAAAATTACGAAATGTACTGTAAAAAAGCGGGTAGATAACTGAAGGCGAAAGTGAATTTTTGTATCCAAGAAAACTATTGAGAAGGGGAAGATTTCCATTCATACGCTTCTGCTAAATCGGCGAAAACGAAGCTATCGCGTTATCAACGGATATGACGCAAATCAGAATTAAGCAGCATTCAAATAGCACAATTACGTGGGAATAGAGAGACAGACACTAAAACTGTCCACTTGCACACCAGTGAGGTATGCGTAATGATCGGTCTGATCATTCGTTGTGTAAAGTTATAATTATAGGTTCGATGGCAACATAAAATGCTCCTTTTCACCATAATTTTGCTCTATTTTCAATCCCGCGCAACTCATTTGTAATTTTTTCAAAAAGGTACTTTTTCGGAAAATTTCCACTAATTGTAGTCTTGCCCAAGTGTCTCAGTTGTCAATTCCTTCGGGCGGTGGTACTTTCTTATTTTGTAACCATTCAATGAATGACAAGGGGTGGTTGGATTTCGAAATTCGGTATCCAATGTGTGGTAAGGTGCTTGATCCAGTACAAATTACAGACTTATCATGGAGCACTTCCAATACGGACCTAAAGCAGTCTTCATAGTGTCTATGGTTCATCTCATGATGATAATCAGCAGATCCTTTTTGCTCAATAAAACATTTCATACAATGTGCCAAAATGCAAAATAATAACTCTTTGACCTGAACCAGACGGTCGCTTTATTTCGCCTCTAAATGGTTCCCCTGTATTGAACAAAGTTGTGCCAGGAAAATCTTGTAGATCGTTGATGTAGTTCACGCATGGTTGGAAACTTAGTTTCCATGTAAAATTGCCACATTTGTCTTCTAATGATACCTTTCATAAAGTCATCGACAGCAATTTTTTTTCTACCACTACTTGGTCTTGGATCAACAACCGTGCCGGTTGCCTGTTCTTCACTGGCAACAGACCCTCCACCTATACCCAAGCACTCTGCAATACGCTTTGTAGCTTGGTTTAGAGCGATGTTGTCCAATTCACTAACTTTTTCCGATTCAAAGTATTACTTGGCATTTAACACAACACCTTTTAATGCAACTCACATTGCTTTCCGCATATTGGCATTATACCTGTTTTATCTACTAAACAAAACAGAAAAAGTACAATGTTAACATTAAAATATTCTCTATCTATTAATTAAGTAATTATCAAAAAAGAATGCTAATTTACGAAGATGGCGAGGATTACTTTACACACCTTACACCTTCCACGTTATTTTTCGCTCTGTCACCGGGAGCTAATCAACGCTCTCCCTCGTAGCATAATTTTGCATTATCAGGAAATTCCATTATAAAACTCCAGCGGTGTACCTGTCACTTCAATACAATTTACAAATCGGACAACTTTATAGAGGGAAGCATTTACATTCAAATCTTCCAGGTGTGTTACATCACTGTAGAGATACTTAAATCTTTGTACAGGAACGAAAAAAACACAGCAAGAACCGACAAGGAAGAGTCTAGAGAATTTGAAATAAAGACGCGACTAAAACAGGGATGTGTTCTAAGCTTAACTACGAAATGCTAAATGATTCAAACGACGTTTGCGCATGAGATGGGGATATTAGCTGAAACATGATCGACAAAGGAATTTGGAAATATTGGACAGAGTGAGAGGCAAGACAAGTAAATATAGACATAAATATCAATAACAGTTACTTATTTATTATTTTAGGAGAAAGTCAAACACAACTTGAAACTAAAAGCAAAAGCAATTGAACAGGTGGAGACTTACAAATACGAGGGCTGTCCAGATAGTAGCAGACGTTTTGAAATCAAATATATACACAAAATGAAAACAACCAAACTTTATTATATAAATTTTGAAGGTAAAGCTATTCTTCTACATAATCGCCATTCTAAGTAAGACATTTATATTACCGCGACATAAGCTTTTGTAGAAATTCGCCGCCTTCGATCACCGCCGCGGGAGTGGGCAGGGCTAGTGAGGCCATCTTTGCGTCACAGCATTCATACACTCAGTACGCATTCAGTGCACACTGTTGGGGAAAACTTTACTTTTCCACGAAAACGCTCTTCCACACACGCCCAATCGTACCCAAGAGCCCTTGAACGAAAAGTGTGCAGCATGGGTGCCGAGCGACTACCATACCTATAATAAAGTTTGGTTTTTTTCACTTTGATTATTTGTTATTTCAAAACATCTGCTACTTTCTGGACAGCCCTCGTATCTAAGCGCAAAAAATCCAAAATGAAGAAAGAGTGGGCTAAGATACAATTAAGATGAAAAATGTGATTAAAACTGAAATAATAGTAAAAGCGACACCAGGACACTCACAAGAAAATTAAAGCGCGTTGTGGATGAAATGAATATGAAATTCTTAAGAAGAACAGAAAATAAAGTCAGTAGAAACGGAATTAGGAACTAAATTATTTAAAAAAAAGGAGAGGTATGGGGGGGAAGCAATTAAAAACCTGGTCCAAAATACAAAGCAATGGAAAAAAAGGCCACAAAAACTTGAGCTCAACTCAACCCAGGCATGAAAAGGCATAGGACTAAGAAGAAGACGAGTTCTTCCTTTTGAACTCATAAGGGGACTCTTCGCAATTGGGGACTTGAAGGGTGGAACATTTAACCAACCAATAAACTAAATATTATGACGAATGTACGTAATATTTTCAGTTACTTTACATAATAAATGATTATTATTATTATTATTATTATTAAACAGAACCTTCCTAAACCTAAGACATCCCATTAACCTTCATCCTTTCCATAACACTCCCTTATAAATCTTCTTCTTTCTATGCCCTCTTCCATCTAGCCTAACTCTCCTCCTCCCTCTCCAACTCCTAGTCTCCGCTCTCAACTCATCACATTCCCCTAACATGTGATCCAAATTTTCCTCCCCCACACTACACAGTCTACATCTTTTGCTATCATGCTCCTCCCAATATCTATTGTCTCTTTCCTCATTGCCGCACCTAAACCTTGTTATCAGTCTTTTCTTTTTTATGCTTAGCCCACCCGTCAAATATCTCGGCACGCCCTCCCCCACAATTTCATTGTATCTCTCGTTATATCTTCCTTCTCTGATCTTTTCCCTTCTTTCCTGCATCTGTACTTCCCCATCCCTTCTTATTATATCTTCTCTTGTGTTGTCTTCCCACCCACTCTCCCTTCTTCTTTGTACCTCAGCCATCGCATATCCTCCTCTCTCATAATATTTCCTTCTGCTCGCCTGTCCGTGCTTTATTCTTCCTTTCTTAAGTTATCTCCAACATTGCTGCATCAGATCTCCTCCCCTTCCTCTCTCCAGACCTTCCTCGTACCTCTTCGCCATTTTTCCCGTCTATATCCTCAGCTTTTCCCCATTTATCTCTTCCATCACCATGTATCCCGGCTTCTCTCTCTCTCTAGACCTAATGTCCATCTCCAATATCTCGCCTGCACCCTCTCCAACACTTACCATTCGCGAATGGGAAGTGAAGGGTTGAAGTAGTTTCTTACGAATTTCGATCTTTACAAAACTCCTTATGATAAATTGTTCAATTTAAAATCGAAAAAAATGTCACATTAAATTACAAAATTAAATAAACCGAACGACGCCTTTTAGATTTATTATTATTGCAAATTTAAAAGAATTGCTCGCGAATTTATACGATAACAACTACACCAGCAATAGATTAAGCTTTATTGCTGCGACAACATCGAATCAGTGTAATACTGCTATAATGTATTCTAGTTTAATTAGAGTTAGAGTAACTCTAAATATTCGAATTGCTTAATGTATTAGAATTCGCGTTACGCACAAGTTGGTGGAATTTATCTCTTCTTTTCTGCACAATATTATTATTACTATATATCAAAAGGCTACTAAAATCGCAAAATTTAGAAATTAAAACCACCCCCACCCACTGGTAGATAATTAATGATCATAATATTGAAAGAATATAATTTAATCGATTTTATGTCAAACGTTGAATTTTTTTTTTTTTTGAAAAACCTATACTAAAGTTGCAAACGTTCACAAAGCATTAATCATCGTAATACGCTTGTTAATTTTAAGCCCTTTTAATGATAGAAAAGTTTGGAAAACGAAGCGTTTAGTTTTCATATTTCGCTTTAACGAATAAAACATCTATGAAATCCTATTTTGATTCATTAAAGAACTTAAACCGATTACTCCACGGCATAAGAGGCGAACTCATTATAATATAAGTATGTTCGTTTTAACAATTCTTAGATGCTTTTAAAAATATTGAAAACGGTTCAGATCTCGCATATAAAAAGTTCAACAACGTAAAGGTTTACGCAACACAAAGACGTACACTTAACGTGAATTTCTTTTTATAGATAGTATTATAATACTTTGGCCCATTCTGTGTAAGTATATTCATATTCACAGAAAAAAAGATAGGGCCACGTGCAATCATTTGGTCCATTTGTGTAAATTGCTTCGTGTACTAAACACCTAGGGCCAAATGGGGGTAATTCGAAAATTTATCATTTCACATTGTTACGGTAACAAATAGTTGGTAACGCAATCTATAATGCAATGGCACGGAAAGCTCAGTTATAAGAGGCAATCTAATGGCGGTAGGTTAGATATGAGTATAGAACGTAAACTCAACAAGCAAAAGAGGGTAGTGAAAGCTAAAGTTAGTTTATATTAAGTTAGTGAATATGGTTAAGTAAATTTAGGACGCCACGATAGTTCTTTTCCGAAAGAAAATGTGGGTATTCGGTAAAGAAATACAATGGAATAACGGTAGTGGTGGTTATAATAAACCAAAATATAACGGTTAACACTGGTAACAATGAACAATTAAATATATTTTAACAAACGTAAGGTGTCACAGCATTGATAGTAACAATAAGGGAGTTTAACTTTTTACCTTGGAACGATGGAACTTCACATATAACAATTATAATGCAAAATAGGTAACACAAAAATATAAATCAGCAACCGACTTGGTGACCGTGCAAAAGGAAATAGAAATACAAGTAGATGATACCGTAATTTGTGATCCCAACGAACTAGTACACGTCTTCGCACAAAAATTTTAATGTGACTATAATAACGTACACACCGAATCCTCTAATTATCAATATAATGCAAATATTCAACAGAACAAACACAGTATCTACTTCTTTCCCACTACTCACGAAGAAATACACAAAATTATTGTACAACTCCCTAACAAACAATCAACTGGCCTGGATGAAATCCCTATCAGTGTGATCAAGTCTTCTGCCATATACATATCAAAACCGTTAAGCAATATAATAAATTGCTGCTTCTTGAATGCAAGGTTTCCAAACAAGCTCAAAAACAGTTCCAAAAACATACCGTTACATAAAAAAGGTAGCACCAGGGATATAAATAATTACAGATTTTTGTCTATATCCTCAAATTTTTCGAAGATCATAGAGAAGGCAATGTACAGTAGAATAATGTCATTTGTCTTGAAAAATAACATCATTTCTAAATCTCAATTTGGATTCTTACCTAAATCATCAACGCAAACAGCAATATTTCACGCATTGTCTTACATAGTAAAGCAAATGGAAGGACATCAACTTACAGCCGGTATATTTTTCGACTTATCAAAAGCATTTGACACCCTCAATCATAATATACTGCTTTCAAAATTGGAGTGCTATGGGTTCAGAGGACATGGTTCCTTGTTGATAAAATCTTACTTAGAAAATAGGAGCGCGAAGATTTGTCTAACTGGTATTCACGCAAACTCAGTCCAACATTTCTTCTCATCACCATTAGCGATAAACCAAGGAGTTCCACAAGGATCAATTCTTGGCCCAATCTTATTCCTACTGTATTGCAATGATATTGTGAACCACTTACACATTCATTCAGTGTACCAGTTTGCGGACGATACATCATGCATCGTTTCAGCGCCCAACATCCGCCAGTTATCAATAACTGCAACTAACGTTGTCTCCAATATGGCTAAATGGTGCAACAGCAATGCCCTAAAGTTAAACAAGAGCAAAACGGATCTGATAATGTTCAGCATGTTCAACAACAAATCAGATAAGTCTTTGTATGTGCGCTTCGACAAGAAAGCGATACCACAGCACCATGAAACTAAATTCCTAGGCATTACCTTAGACGAAAAGTTGAACTGGTGCAAATATTGTACTCAATTACAAAGGAAATTAAGTTCGCTGTCTTACCTAATAAAATTCTTAAAATCGCAGGTATCCATCGACACCATCAGAACTTTTTATTTTTCAAGCGTGCAGTCACTGTTATTATACGGTATAATGTTTTGGGGACCCAGCACATATGCAAAAAATGTATTCGTTACTCAAAAACATATCATCAGATCTATTGTCGGCGTGTCTCCGTTAACATCTGCAAAAAGGTACTTCGTAGAGCTAGATATAATGACCGTCCCTTCCCTGTACATTTATTCCCTCATCATGTTTGTAAAAAAAAATCCCAATTTATTTACTGCAAATCACCAAACTTATAACACAATGGCGACGCGTACACGTTACGAATTGCGTATACCAGAGCACAGGACAACCACATATGAAAAAGGGCCTTACTACTCCGCCATTAAAGCGTATAATGCACTACCGCCACAAATAAAATCCATAGAAGCACTCCACAGATTTAAACGTACCCTCAAACAGCATTTAATAAGCCTTCATCTTTATAAAACCAATCACTACTTCGAATAGTTGACAAAACATCTGTTTTATTATCATTAATATTAGTTTAAGTTACCTTCATTTTTATTTGCTATTGTTCATTACATTGACAATGCCAAGGTTCAGAATGTTCTGTAATTTAATGGCAATAAATGATTATTATTATTATTATTATTAAAAGTCAGTAAATGTAATTAAACAACTCTCAACTTTTACTTCCCAGTAGTGTTTGTTGCGCAACCACAGTACTGTTGAATTATCTAAACAAAATGGTTAATTAACACAAAAATTAGGGCTGCGACAAGCAGACCGACTGAAATATAACAGTTACGAACTTTAGTCAGTATCGAGTGTTGACATTTAACTAAATAGTACTTGGCTTTTGAGTTTTAACTTTCAACAAATCAAGTTCTTCAAGGTAAAAGGTAACACAAATATAAATATCAAAAGTAATTTTAAAGGTAAGTAACAAAGGAAGGTAATGAAAAATTAACAGAGAACGTATCAAAATGAATTTAAATTGAATCAAAATTTGAGATATGATCAAGTGTAAAATAATTTAGGCAGTCAACAGTAATCAAATTCAAATAATAATAAGCAAAAAAGTAAGGTTAGTAAATTTTACAAATCTTGTTACCAAAATTTGACGGTAGATGGCAGCAGATGAAAATCTTGAAGTAAATGATTTCTTTCAGGTAGAACTTCGGAGATAATTACAAATGATGTGATGAACAGCAATTAGCGTTGTTTATCACGTACTAATCAACATATTAGAAAACAATGAACATAAATTACACTGAGACAGGAACATGCGAATGAGACAATGCGACACAACAGACCAGACATTACATTTGTAGGAATCGGGCATATGCGAGGATGCACGAAACCACATCGGTCACGCGAAGCGCGGTTGGCTGACATTGGTTTCCCACGCCAGGTACAAGCGCCAATGAGAATTCACCTGAGATAAGTAGGGAAGACACGCCCGCTCAAATGGGTTTAAAAGCGTGCGCGCGCTGCAGGAAATTACTTATTCTTTCGACGTTGATAATAGCACGGAAGAACTAAGTACCCCTAGTCCGACGTTGATAATAGCACGGACGAACTGGAAGCTACTCTAGTCCGACGTTGATAAAAGCACGGACAAAAGGGTGAGCTATCCGACGCCGACGTTGATAAAAGCACGGCTAGGGTAAACCGATGGTAATGGTTAAACTCTCAGCTATCCGACGCCGACGTTGATAAAAGCACGGCTAGGATACGCAGCCACAGTCCAGTACCCCGCATCGATCGCCGGTACCAACCGTTGTCTCACCGCTGCCACCGACTCCGACCAAGAAGCCGCAGTGGAGATTGGTGCCAATTGAGCTTGACAGCAGGCCCTGTTATGCGGACCCTCCAAAGCAACCCCTGCATCTGCTGGATCCTAGAAGGCTGTGCGTTACATACATACGCGCAGTAACTTTACGTTCTAGTTCGTGTTTAGAGTAAATTGTTCATTTTTGTTATTTATCTATTATTTCATTTCATGTATTTAATTTTTTATATTTATGTTCTGGTACCCGTGTGTAAATATATCCTATTCATGAAAAATAAACAAAGTCGCGTCAACAACGTGACACATTTATAAAGAAACTGACAAATATGACGAATCTATTAGATATATAGCCTAGCCATACAAAATGGCAATAACATAATAGACAAAGATCAAGAGAAAACTAAAAACTACACTATATTGCCAATAGAATGAAATGAATATGAAAACAAAGTACAGTACCAATAGTACAGATTATGATATGAACTACGGGACTCTCCAGAAAAACATTTTCCCGTTTTGTTTATGAAAATGGAGCCAAACGAAAAAAGCCTCGGAAAAGGGCACGTCTGGAGGCATCGCCTGTGGGGGTGATCCTATTGGAAAACCTGAAACAAGTAAAGCCGATAGAAGGATGAAGAAGATAAGAAGGTGTATTCAAGTCAAAGATCTTGCATACACGTACCTGGAAGAAAAGGGAAAAAGATAAAACCATGTATGCATACAACATTCACAATCCCACACCTTTAACGTTGAACACAGCTCATCACAAACCCAATGTAAATTAACAGGGGTGACTCTTTGAGCCAATTTTGGTTTTGTTTTTCTCTTAATCGCCTTTCACACAAGTTCAATTGCACAAACTTTAGTTACAACTTAAAACACAATCACGAAATACGTCACAACACTACACATTTATTTTACATGAATGAAAACTCATTATATCACTGAAACATTTTCAGATGACATACATATGGAGTTCGGTATTGACAAATAATCCAAAACACAACACATCATTGCTGGTAAGAGATAATATTTAGATTTTAAGGTCGACCATGGTGGTCATATGAGATCCATAGATGAGAATGAAGCTTACAAATATCTTGGTTTTCAACAAAACGATCAGTGAGCGGAGAACATAGCTTTTATCGGTGCTCAAAGACCACACACCGAAACGAGATTATTTTTATGATCGTTTAAATCAACCACCACCAAGGATTTATAGAGTGTCAAAAAGAACATCTCTGTGGACACCCCACCTCCAGTGCGAAATGCACTTATAGAGGTTTAGCGCTCTGATGGCTTCTTAATAATAAAAGATATTATTTATTATTATTTTACTTTTTTTTATTTTTTTTTATTTATTTATTTATTTTATTATTTTTTCACTTTCTTCATCTTCCGCCTTGTTGAACCATTGTAGCGCAGTAGCCTCAAAGTTGTCATCGGTATATTTGGCCGTTTTCAAACAGCTAGGACGGCACTGTATATAGGTTAAATTGACCAGAAAAAGAATAATATATTTATAAATTTGTCTAAATGACAGCTACACTCCAGCTATATTAACACTCGACTAACCTATAAGTACTTGATACATTGCTAAAAGAAGGCTGCGCTGGTTTAACAGATACACGGGTTATTTAGATATTAATAATGTATATGGTCAAATTGACCCTTCAACAGTGGTTATGGGTTAAATTTGACATTTTCGATGTGTCTTTTCCAGGACAGACGATCATCCCAAGTCAACCACATTGGAGCATTTGACCATTAACGGTTAGGTATGGTCTATTATGCGGTGTGCGTAAGCGGCATTTGGTTTTAGAGCCCGAGAACTTGAAACCTCTGCCCGCACCCGATGTTAAAAGCATGTCGATTGCTTTTTGGAGTTTCCGATTAACGTCATCCTTCAGCGGCCCAGAGACCAAGATGACTATGTCATCAACATATGCTTGGTCCTACATTCGTCTCAAGGTCGTCACCGATATTGTTGATGGCGATCGTAAAAAGGGTTACACTGTGGAATGCCGTTTTCTAAGGTGTGTCGGCCAGAGGTTTCTTGCCCTATTCGGACTCTAAAGTATCGCTCATGCAAAAAGGATAAAATAAAGATCGGAAGATTCCCTCGATATCCTCATTCGTGGAGGTGTTGCAAAACGCCAAAGCTCCACGTCATGTCGTATGCCTGCTCGATGTCGAAGAAGATGCGTCAAAGCTTTTCATCACAGAGAGTTCGAGATGGACCAAGTTGTCTAGTGACGATCTACTTGCTCGAAAACCAGATTGGTATTTCGCCAACTGGTTATTTTTCTCCAGATGCCATACAAGTCTTCTGTTGACCATAGACTCGAGAAGCTTGTTCCGTGAGACTTATTCTTTCGGGAACAGACGGATCTTTGCCAGGCTTTAGTAACGGAGGACGATGACCTCCCTCCAGCCGGAAGAGTATGTGCCCTCGTCCCATATGCGGTTATACAACGCTAGCACAGAGGATTTAAACTCGTCATGGGATTGCTTACAAGATTCATATAAAATTTTGTCTCCACCAGCGCAGTTATTCTTAATTCTGGCGAGAGCTTGGTTTAGCTCCTACCTCGTGAAAGGACCGTTGTAATCCAGCACATGATCTGTGCCAAAATCGAAGTCGCATTCTAGCAGCACCTTCCTCTCCACGAATGCTGGATCAAAGTTACTGGAGCTACTGTTCTGCTTAAAGTGGTCCGCGAACTTTCAGCCACACGGCTTGATTCGTCAACTACACCATAATCCACTCGTAAGACGGGGGTTCTCCACAATTGCTTGCATCCGGGGATCTTACGGATCTTCTTCCATACCAACGACATAGGCGTATCTGGATTTATCTCGCACACGTACTTCTCCCAAGACGCTCGCTTGCTCTGTGATATCGTCCGGCGGGACTTTGCTCTGGCGCGTTTGAACGATATCAGGTGTTCCAGCGTTCTGTGGCGCTTGAAAATGTGGAAAGCCCTCTTTTTTCCGATATCGCAGCCTTGACCTTTTCATTCCACCACGGGTTTTGTTTTCATCCGGCGGAGTGACCATCGGACATCGGCACGGATGTGTTCGGTCAAGACGGTTGTCTCTTTACATACAAGTTCACTGGATCGACATTGACATAGTTTAGTGTTACAAGCCTTGCTTTGATCCCAACAACTGTTGTGACACTTTTCTTATATTTATCTAATCGCTGGGAACATCAGAATGGTCGATGACTTTTTCAAGTGCACGTTCTCCTGTATTACCTAGTTCGTACAAAACCATTTCATTTACGCTTCTAGGAGCAAGTGGCCCTTTGTTGATATCGGGAACGTTCACAACAACATTTTGGCCTAGTGCGGCTAGAGGTAATTTCTGATTGAAGGAAACTAAAATTGTCGCGGTTTGAGCTTCCATTCCCCAGTTAACAATATGGCGGTTTTACTGCAACCACCACACACAATATCGTCTTCAATTACAGTTCCACATTCAACATGCACTTCCAAGCCGCATTTTCCACACTTCTGGAGGTGGCGTCCTTTTCGCATATTCCACACGAACCTTTATTAGTGGTCTGGTTTGCCTTTCACGCCGCTCAAAACCATTTCCAGTTCATCTTCTGCTTCCATAGATTCGTACGTTTCCTTTTCTAATAACAAATCCGACTCTTTGTTTGTAACGGAAGATCGTTTCAATTGTTTAGTATTGTTGTCAAGCATCCATGCAACTAACTAGTCTCTCAGATTCTGGATCGCTCCTCGACGGTTCCTTGGCTTCGTCAATACCTGGGCTTTCCATGGATAACTTTTAAGTTCTGACAAATTTTGGATTATACGGTTTGCAAACTCACTCCCGTTATCACTTTGGTGCTCCAGAAGACGTCCATCAAATGATATTATTTCCAGGCTATCTGGTGAGATCGACTTGGCATCGTGAATTCATGTCGTTTAATAATATCCATTTAACAACCATTGCTTTCGTCTTACGTTTCTTGTTAAGGGTGCAAATGTATTTCAATAGGAGCTCTTGTGATATTACAGTATGCTTTGATTTTCTTCCATAACTACCTACACAATAAATTAATTATTAACAAAATATTCCGCAATTGTTCGAGCCAAGTTGCTATCCTCTATCTTGCAGTACTATCAAAAATGTTCATCCGCGCTTTTCTGAATTAATTTTTCGTTTCCTCTCAACCGTTATGGTGCAGTATCTGTAAGAAAAGAATTTTGACAATAAGTTTCATTTGACGAAGTGATCTGATTGTCACATACCTTCTCAGCGCGTTCTCTATTGTTTGGATGATAACGGCATTGTAAGCTTCCTTTATAAGCGTCACCTCTGCGTCCTCATGTAAAATGTTATTATTATTATTATCTCTCAAGTAATCCCTTCTATCGTTACTATTGTTCACAATTAATATTTTTGAAGAAGGTAGATTTCCCACAATCACAATAATAATTTCCAATTTAAGTTTCAATACACGTAACAGTCACAGTCAAAAAAATGTGTAAATACTGTTGTTGAATCAAGTCTTATTGCGCTTAATGAAAAAAAATGTTGTTTGCTCACGGTCATTTTCAATTCTAAGATTTCATTGAACCTTTTGTTTCCTTCACTGTTTCCTCGCTCAATAGCTTTCAGGGAAAATTGTAAATTTTTCAATAACAAAGCGCTCGGTACTTACTCGAAATGCAATTTTGGCAAAATTTTAAACAACCCACTTTTCGAAGTTTTGCTATGATTGCATACCGATACCAGAAATGTAATAATATATCAAAGTGGGGGGAAATTTGTAAAATTTTGCGCGCTTGTGCGAAAATTGCTCCCTCCATACAAGTTTTCTCCATACAAAGAGGAAAAGCTCAGTCTTCGTGAGCTTTTGTACGAAAGCTTTGGCGAGTTTAGAGTGTAAGTATTACATTTCGGTAATCGCGTTCGCGTTTTTTGTGCCGTTGTTAAAAAAAGAACTTTTATCAACTTTTATACACTTAGACAGTTCCATTGGTGTTTTCTGGGATTATTTTATAATTAGCGCAGGTTCGAATTGCGGCTCAGCCTGAAATGTGAGTAATTTCCATCCTGTACCTGCTCTTAATTTATTCATAGCCTATACATAACAAATGCAATTTAGTCACTCCTTCTTTCGGGTGACGTGATTTAAATAATTTTCATTTTGGCGCTTACACAAGCGTAATTGAGTTCGCAACGTATTACGAATAAACTTCATTTATTTTACTCATTGGTAATGTTCAAGCTTCTTCGGGCTTTAATTATTTTCTTTTGATTTTCATTTCTAATTTAAGATGCTTGTTAAAGAAAGCAGGTACTTAATGATTTTTCAGCGCGAATAAAGCTTTCATTAACGTTTAAAGTGAACTCTGTCCCTTTGAGCGTTTCCCTCAACTACATAATTTTCCCCCTTTACGTAGTTACCCTACGCAACCCTGTAATCCATTGTATCACATTACAATAAGTTAAAAAACCTTTTCTCTGGGGCATTGTTCGCCCGTAATTATTTTATCGTCCAAGTAGAAAACTATTGCGTATAACAGTTACATTATACTTATAAGAAATGACGTCGCTTAATTACTTTTTATACGAATTAAGGTACAAATTCTCAGGGGTTTATAGTGTTAATACATTCTTGATAGTATATTTTTGGATATCGGACCTTTTAGGTAAACCTTTCTATGTTGGTGCAACTTTTACTGAATTTTCATTTTTGAATTGTATTTTATAATTTACAATTAATAAATTAATTGTTATTCAATAATGAACTCAAATAATAATAATGGTGGACTGTGGCCGCTCATGGACTAGTTGACGTAGTCGTTTACTGAACTACATCTTATCGGTCTCGGGTTCGAGTCCAGACCGGTTTAAGTGTTGAATGTGTTAATTAAGTGTGTTAGTGCAGTTGAAACCTCAATCCTTCTGTCAATGGCGAACATAAAATACATAAAAGGCCTAGCGAAAAAAAAAACAGTTTATATTATAGGATTGATATACGAAGTTTGAAACACCTCGCAGTGTGCACAGAGTAGGGCTAGGTTTCTTTCTAATAATTGATGTGTTACTTTTTCAGTATATTGATGGGCACATAATTTGCTTGGCCTGCAATAAAGCTCGAATAAATGAATATTTGGTGACACTTTGCTCTGAGAGCCCCTCGCCTCGCAATTGTTGCAATCGTGAGAAGTCCGCCACTGCATATGACAGAAAAAGCATTTAAAAGTTACGTTAGCAGAACAGAATCCACTCTACAGTATACATATAGATTTGACTCTTTAAAACACTTAGTAAAGATTTAATGCCAGTATTACACAGCTCTTTTACGAACTTTTGGTGATCTACTAGAAAATGTGTTACAATTTGTAATGTTACGTACTCTACCTTCTGTTTTGCAACGTTGTAAATTGCATTTTAAAAGCAATAACATACACTGTAGAATCAATATTTTAAAGTGTATGAAGTTAGTCATTCGGGAAACAATAGCAATGGTTATTTTGGCGGTTGAATCGGATCACCAGCTATTTGGTGATCGTACCAAATAAACAATAAAGTTTTGGAAGTTGTGAAAACAACTAACATTTCTATTTACAAATATGTACAAGTTTTAACAGCGCGGAATGCGGTTAATAATGGAGGTACGGGCAGGAGGTATGTTGGTAGGTCACCGGAGGGTAGACTGGTTCTGGAATGCAGGCTGACGAGTCGATGTAGCCGGACTGGTCGGTGTTGGCTGCTTTCGTTTGCGGCTATGATTTCTGACTGATTTTTGTGGGTAACAGCGTTCGCTGTAGTTGTGCAACGACAAGTTCCTAATGCAAGATGCAAATTCTGAACCCCCTCGTCCGGTTACTGTTTCATCCCATAGAAAACATATTCCTAAGTAACCTAGAGCAGATGATTCGTGTACAGTCAATTGAAATTCCAAAGCTGCTGCTGATAGAAGAAAGCGACATTTCGAAGATATGGAGTCGATAAGCACTTTTCTAAATCAAATGATGCCATAGACGTAATACTAGTTTTATTTGGCGATTAATATTTAGAATGCTTCTCGCATCAAATGTCTAATCTGATACTCAAGTAACGAAGGAGTTCGCCTCAAAAATGTGATTATGGTCCCTGATGTGGAGACATTCTCTCAGTATCATAGGAAACACTATTGTTTTATAGCTGAAAGAGAACGGGGTGATTAAACAATAAATAGAGTGACGTAAATTAATAATTGCTAAGATATGGTAACGTAAGATAACTACATATTTAATTTGCACAAGAATATTTAATCCAATTTACCTTGATAGGAACCAATGCGAAAAAACAAGTTAAATTGACGTCAAATCGCAGAGCAAGACGTAATCAGCAGCTGCGGGTTGAAATTAGCGAATGTAGATAAGAAAACTTCGCAGTACCTACAGCAATTTGTAGAATGGCGATGATCCACGTGGTATAGATGATGGTATAAGAGACAGTATAGGAGACGTAGGTCGACGAAAACCGCTAAAGGGATCGAAAGCGATATGAGTATTGAGAGTTATATACAAACAAAAGGTAGCTTACGTCAAAGGTTTTTGAGCGTTTAGAAAACAGCTAAAACTTCACTCTGTGAGGATTTCCAACTAGGGAAGCAGCTGTCCTAGTAAGGAGACTCCAGTGTTTGATGGTAGCAATAGCCGAAATAAAATCGAGTAAAAGAAACTCGACGCCCAGAATGTTATTTTGTAGAAGAAAACGTATCAAAGTAATTTGTGGGTATTGTAGACACAGGCTTTTAATGTGTTAAAGCCATAAAAATACGTTTTTAGTCAAATTAGGGTAGCAGCTGTCCTAAAATACACTATTGGAGTCGATAAAAACACTTAAAGCCAATATTAAATAAGATAAAAAATAGAAAGAAATGCGCCTTTACGCACAGAAAAAAGCGACGATAAGGGAAGTAGATCAGCAGCTTTTAATCTTAACCATAGAATATAGAAACAGAGAATACCAATGACTTTTAAAAAAAGTGGATAATTGACGCAGAGCTTAACAATCTTCCGCTCCATTAATGCAAAAGGAAATATCTTTTTGCATTAATCCAACATTTTTATGTTTGATTTTCTAACAATAGTCATTTTTTAAAGACATTATGGCTAGTTACAGACGAATTTGATCCCAAATGTGGTAGGCTCTAAAATTCTTTTAAAATGTTCCTAAAATCTAAGAAAATACATTTGAATTTAACTAGTGAATCCGACTCTAGTCAGCATATCTACTTTTAAGCATTTCTTGAATTTTCAAAAATGATTTCCCTTTAGTTTCTGGAAGTATAAATATACCAAAAAGTGTCCCATAAAAGCACATTGCGCTAAATATTCAAAACATGGTATCCACGCATCTGCGACTGGCAAAAAGTACTTAGTCAACATAAATAAACAAAAACCTCGTAAAGTGGTGAAAATACCAGCCGAGAAGTTTTTAATATCGTCCGCAAACATTTCGCTCACCATAATACTTGTTACGGGACACAAATTATAATTTATTGAAAAAATAATAAAATTTACATTTGTATAATGTTTTATGACAAACAACAACAAAATAGCTAAATTAGTTATTAAAACAATCATCGAAGGTTACCAGAAAGAAGTGGTTCTCGTATCAGTATGCGGGACTATTAATAAAAAGTAAGGGACTCTTAGAGGCAGGAACAGAGGGACGAAGGGATTTCTTAAAAAAAGTTGGGGGTTATACAGAAACCGTGAGGGTGACCAAGTGGGACAGACTGTATCACAGTTGTCGATAACATACTGATTTGAAGATTATTGGCAGGGAGATCAAAATCTAATGGAAAAATGATGCGGAGAGGAGGGTTTTGTTCTTCAAAATTCTTAGGCATTAAAAGACCTTCAAACCAAACGAGGAGAAGATAACAAACAAAGCTACCAAGTCTGTGTAGGCAAGTGGAGCCTCCAAAATGTACCCACGCTATGGTGATTAAACAAGTAGTGATTACGTACCTGCTCTTCCAGACCTTGCATGTGAGCATTTTACTGCAACAGACTTTTGTCTCTCTGAAAGTTCATTACACTCGTCTGCAATCTGAATGGATTCATTCACTGATGGTTGCTTTAGTTCTTGTCCCACTGGAAGCTTATTTCTTTCATCACATCAAGTATCTTGAATTGAAACGTTCCTTCATTGTTAGATCAAAATGTAAAAAACAGTCCTGTACGCAAAGCACAGTTCCGGATAAACGCAATAACTTCAAACATGCAGACTGAAATGTGTCTTGCTTAACAGTAATTTTGGTAATAACCTGTAAAGAAACAGAGACACTGCGCTTGGGTGGCGATCATTTTTGTTACAATTTAGTATGTCGCGTTATTGACGCGGCTTTGCTATTTTTCATGAACAGAATATATTTACACACGGGGTACATAAACATAAAAGTAAGTACATCAACAAAAAAAAACAAAAATACAAATGTTAAATACATGAAATGAAATAATAGATTTATTAACGAAAATGAACAATTTATTCTAAACAAGAACTTGAACGTAAAGTTATGGGGCGTATGTACGTAACGCATTGCCTTCTGGGATCCAGCGGATGCAGGGGTTGTCTTGGAGGATCCGCATAACAGGGCCTGCTGTCCAGCTCAATCGGTACCAATCTCCACGACGGCCTCTTGGTCGACGTTGGCTGCAGCGTTGAGACGACGGATAGTACCGGCGATCGATGCGGTGTACTGTACCGTGACTGCTTATCCTAGCCGTGCTTTTATCAACGTCGGCATAGGATAGCTGACCCTTTGCCCGTGGTATTATCAACGTCGGACAGGGTAGCTAACCCTCTGCCCGTGCTATTATCAACGTCGGACAGGGGTAATTGATTCTTTTGTGCTATTATCAACGTCGAAAGAATAAGTAAGTTCCTTCACAGCGCGCGCACGCTTTTATACCCATTTGAGCGGGCGTGTCTACCGTGCTTATGTTTAGGTGAATTCTCATTGGCGCTTGTACTTGCCGTGGGGAAATAATGTCAGCCAACCGCGCTTCGGGTTTCTCCTGCGGCTTCGAGTACGTCATCATCATCATAGTGGTTTATGGTGGTGTACGAACAATAATATGCATTATTATTATTATTATGATTTTTTATTTATTGATTCACACTTACATAGTGGTACAATAATATTATTATTATTATTATTATTATTATTATGTACTTCGATTGTTATCGATACTCAGGCCAAGCCTGGTTAACTAATCGCACGGATCGAAATCAAGTAACGATTAGTCCTACTAATACATATATCTATACAATATAAATTTGAAGTTGCTGTTAAAAAGTGAACATACTAAATACTATACACATATTATGTTCATTAAATTAAATGACGTTGATAAAACTAACGCTGATCACATTTTAGATAATGTATTTGTTTGAGAAGCCTCGGTGTATTTGATCCCAATTTGTAAAAGCCACGTCCCGTCGACCCTCTTTCCGCGAAGACATTAACATGAACGCAGCGTCGCGCATCAATAACAAAAAGAGACCCTATATTCCTAGGCTTCTCCGTTGGCGTCACTTATTCGTGACTTAGTGACTTTTTATAGAAAAGAAAAAATGAACATAATATGTATGTTTTGAAAAAGTGTTATGGTTATTGTGTAAGCGTTTTTTGTTGTTTAGCTCGACGCATAGGTTGCACTCGAGTGGGTAATGTGTTGTTTGTGTTTTGTGTTAATTGCGAATTCTGATACTGTGAGTATATTGTGTGTTTACGTTTGAGTGCATGAGAACGAGTTAGAGGTGTTACATGAGTGATTGTTGAAGTGTTGTGTGTTGGTAATGGACTTTCTATAATGTTATCTTGTGTATGCAACAGAGTTTCAATTTGTGAAGGGAGGATTGAGTGTTGTGTTTCATTTTGTGTTTATTATTATTATTATTATTATTATTATTATTATTATTATTATTCCCAAGCGTATTATACACTGTAGAATATACAATAATTTAACAATACAAAACATACATGCACAATGCACATATATAGGTAAATATAAAAAGACATATAAATAATCACAATCAGTAAAATAAAATAGCAGTACAATGTAAAATAAGGGCCAAAGATTATCTAAAATTTTATTTTATTTTATGACTAGAAATAGCTCTGTTAAATAACAATATTCTCCACTAAAAATTCATGAACGGAGTAGTAGCACTTGGATATCAAAAGGAGTTTAACGACTTTCTTGAACATATTAAAGCTGTAGTTGTTTAACTCGTTTGGCAAATGATTATATAGCCTACTACCCTGATAATGAACACTCATTTCACGTACGTGAATGCTCGTTATCCCTACAAGTATCACCAAGCTCCTTTGGTAAATGGAGGTATATAATTACCAGTAAATCTATATGATTAGTTTCTTCTGATGTGGACAAAGGTGTTTGCACAGTTGAACTATTCGTGAATTTGATACGGTGCATCACAACCTACCTACTTTTAAAAAAATTGTACCAATATGTGTCCGTGGTAACGCCCTAAGTCTGTTTCATTCGTATATTTTCAATAGAACCGAAATGCCGTCAGGAGAGAGCAGTATCATCTGTTACGTCGGGAGTCCCACAAGGATCAATACTTGGCCCCACTTTGTTGTGTTTATGAATAACTTTTCAGATTTCATTTAAATCAAAAAACAGTGATATATTAATAAATTGTGACTCTTAAATACCTAACGTTGTTTTGTTGATGATATATCACTCATACTTCCACACACATATCAGGTGCAACATCATTAACTGGGGGGTTCTGCAATAGTGTGGAAACAGTTCTCAGTCTGCAAAAACCTGCAATTCGCATGACATGTAGGTAGGTATGTTGAATAATAGTCATCAGTCCTGTAGAAGGTCCTGTGCCAGGTTTTATAATAACAGTTGCCGAAAGCGAACTTTTTCGACTTTCCCTCTCTTTATACAGGGTGTCCCAGGCGGAGCTTACGCTAGACGTATCTTGAAAACCGAATGTCACAAAAATTTGAAATTTTGGGACCCGAGTTACTTTTTCACTTACAATCGACTAAAAATATTTGCAAGGAAGTAGCACTTCCGGTTATACCGGAAGTAGACCATAACTTCGTTATTTTAAATGGCAACCCCGATTTTTTTTCTCTGATTCGAATTACCCCTTTTATTTGGTTTCCAAATCACCCTACATGTCAAATGTCTGCATGGCCACCTTGACTTTATAAGTGATTTAATGGAAATTTTATGGAATGCAGAGGTTCACGCCAATGGCTGTAACTTTTGAACACTTTAAGATAGAAATGCATGTGATACATGGTTTTATAGAGGAAGAAGTGCTCCTTCTAGTCGTACCATAGCTTCTTCAAATGAAATGTTCCAAGGTCACGTTTTGCCTCCTTAAATATTCGACATTTCAAATGATGAAAACTCCATTTTTTTAAATGGCAACCCCATGGTTTGTTTTCATCATTGAACGCAGAATTTCACCAGCTTTCATTCGGTACCCATAAAGTAGGGCGCGTGGAAAACCTTTGTCAAAATTTGTTTTCCATTGTTGGGTTGATATTTACCCAATTTTATTATCGCATTAAACATACAGAGTTGGATTATTTTGACAAACGTTTTCCACGCGCCCTACTTTATGGGTACCGAATGAAAGCTGGTGAAATTCTGCGTTCAATGATGAAAACAAACCATGGGGTTGCCATTTAAAAAAATGGAGTTTTCATCATTTGAAATGTCGAATATTTAAGGAGGCAAAACGTGACCTTGGAACATTTCATTTGAAGAAGCTATGGTACGACTAGAAGGAGCACTTCTTCCTCTATAAAACCATGTATCACATGCATTTCTATCTTAAAGTGTTCAAAAGTTACAGCCATTGGCGTGAACCTCTGCATTCCATAAAATTTCCATTAAATCACTTATAAAGTCAAGGTGGCCATGCAGACATTTGACATGTAGGGTGATTTGGAAACCAAATAAAAGGGGCAATTCGAATCAGAGAAAAAAAATCGGGGTTGCCATTTAAAATAACGAAGTTATGGTCTACTTCCGGTATGACCGGAAGTGCTACTTCCTTGCAAATATTTTTAGTCGATTGTAAGTGAAAAAGTAACTCGGGCCCCAAAATTTCAAATTTTTGTGACATTCAGTTTTCAAGATACGTCTAGCGTAAGCTCCGCCTGGGACACCCTGTATAGTATTATCGCTTCAATACGGAAATTTCTTATTTTTCTTAAGTAAATGCACAAGCAAAGCTAATTTTATAAAAAAAAGAGGAAAATTAGGTAAAGTGAAGAAATCTTTTTATTAAAGTTTAAGGTTGACGAAAGAAAATGTGAAAGTCGTTCGCAAAATGTTGTTGATAGTTGTATCGTTTGCCACGTTGAGGCATAATCAAATTACATTTTACATTTAGGTTTCATTTTAATGACATACGTTTCGCGTAAGGGAGAAATTCAGTGAAATGGGAATTTCTGCGAAGTTTAGATGAGACAAAGGACAAATTACGCCTGGACAAATTTATTATACCTAAATTCTGTGGATACAAACTTCTAAGTCATTTGTCTGAATTTATACATCCCAAACCTATAAACGGATTGAAATTTGTTTTGATAATTGGATTACATATTACGTTATTCCCATCAATTATCATGTAGCGGATTCCGACTACCTACCGTATTTTATCGTAACCACCCCACATCGCTTGTAATTACTCTCAACAGATGGTGTCGCATCTCTTTACTTTCCTAATCTAGCCAATTTTAGACTTTCGATGGGAACACGATCTCTAACTCATAATTACTTTCTTTTATTTTAAATTGCCGTTTAAAAAAGCGAAGTTAAAAGTACATTAGCGAGAGATACGAATTTGTAAATGTAACTCCTCTTCAGATAACAAGATTTCATTTTGTGTTGATCGATTTCGTTCAGAGGAATTCGGTTTATTGCTAGATAACGAAATAAAAATTTAATCCTTCTCCCAACTTTATTCGTTTTATTTATCACTACCTTATTGAAGAAATTTTACTTATGGATTGCTACAAAAGTTTTATTCGTTTACCCTGTTTAACAGTGTTTATTTCATTATATCATTACTGAAAATTTATATCGTTATCTGGTTAGGAAAATAATTCTTTATCAATGGTACTGCAAGATGCAGGAGCTTTCAGTGATTTAACCATTAAGGATAATAATTTATTATGACATTACCTTACCGCTGTTTGCAAAGTCCCGAAAAGTGAGATTCAGAATTAATTTCAAAAATGACACTTGGGCCTTAATATGAAAATCAAAAAAACCCGTTAATTAAGCGAAAGAAAATAAATATCATAATGACACTGGGCAGTTTATGTCAAGAATAGTCTCATAAAACAAGAAGGAGAGACACAAAAGAAAATAATAAAAATAGCTAAGATTGAAAAAGGTAAGCAAAACCAAGGCAAAAATAAATATAATAAAATAACCATTAACGGGAGTAGAGTAACAAGGATAAAGGAAAAATGGGCGTATCTAAAGCAAACAACTGACGACGCAACACTCAAGGACAGGTAATGTGATGGACCATGCGATGGTAAATGACAAGCAAGGGAAGATATTTAGACTGGGAAATGTGATCGAAACTAAGAAAAAAACAAGGAATGATAGAAACCAGGAGCATCGCCCGAAAAGGAAACAGCAGAAAAAGTAGGATATTTTACAAGAAATAAAATGTTAAATATAAACCCCAGCAAACACACATAAAATATACATACAACATTATATAAGATTGAAGTAAATACTAGTGGTGGCAATTTTTTTCGAATATTCGAATATTCGAATGTATAATCGAGAATTATTCGAATACTTAATAATACCATTATTCGAATCAGAATAAAAACGAATAAAACGAATGAAACGAATAAAACGAATAAAACGAATAAAACGAATGAAACGAATAAAGCGAATGAAACGAATAAAACGAATGAAACGAATAAAACGTATAAAACGAATAATGGCCAGAACAAAGCAAATTGTTAAATTAAGAAAAAAGAGAACGTCGTTGGTTTATTATTGAGAGATGACAGACGGCAGGTATACCTACTACTTTTCATTTCATGGAATTGTTTCTCATTTACAAATTTCTTGTGACCCACAATATTTTATGAATAGGAGATGAAACGTTGTAGGTACGATATTCGTATATTGTAAATAAATATTTTAGCATTTCTTTTCTGTCAGCTTAAAGTCATTCGCTATTCAATAACACACTTTTACAAGTCGAAATGAACTGTAATTTATTGTTTTTTGTGTGAAACGTTTTCGGTACATCAGTGAACACGTTTCTCTAAACGTTAGGTACCTGCAATAATACTCAGGAATTATTTTCATGGTATTGTAAAGCTTGCACTTTGTTTATTTAAGTTTTTACTTTTTGTTGATAATTTATTCTTTTAAAGGGTTATCTAAGCATTTAAATATAAATTTTTAATTTAGTTCAAATTATTTCTCACCCTAGACGACTACATTACTGTGATTTATTAGTAAAGTGTGGAAATATTTCGTGAAGAATACGAGTGATGCGGTAGTTACTTGCAAAATTTGCAATAAGTGCCTTAAATTTAATGGAGTAATTTACTAACGCATATTAAGGTTAAGCGTGGTTTCAAATGTTTATGCTTAAATGAAACGTTTATAGTATAAAACTAGCCCAACGAATAAAAGGAGTAAAACGATAAAACGGATAAAACGAATAAAACGAATAAAACGAATACAACGAATAAAACGAATAAAACGAATACAACGAATAAAACGAATAAAACGAATAAAACGAATACAACGAATTTAACGAATAAAACGAATAAAACGAATAAAACGAATACAACGAATAAAACGAATAAAACGAATACAACGAATATAACGAATACAACGAATAAACGAATAAAACGAATACAACGAATTTTTTTCTGACTGTTATTCGAATTCGAATAATTCGATATTCGAATATTTTTTAACGAATATTCGAATACGAAAAAAATAAAATTTGCCACCACTAGTAAATACCCCTACATATGCTTTTTTATATATCAAGTACGTAAGTGTTCTTTAATAAAGTTATATAAACCGTATGTCACAGATTACGTATATTTTACGTAATAGTATAGAAACTAAGGGATATTCTGTATACAGAAATTCATATAATATATGATATAATATAGATAATTACATATTACCCATGAAATTTATATGCTGTCATATTTATATGATTAGATTTATGTACGTTATATGTAAAATCTTATATGTAAGAAGTATTACATATTTTTTATGTATGCCTTCTGTAAATATAATTATAAATTATCATTACATAATATTATATTGTCGAAAATAAAAGTCCGTTTCTATTTGCGCCGCATAATTAATCGCACGCGCGGGTTTTCTATAACGCCAAGAATTGTAGTTCACATACCTTTAATATTAGATCCGTATCGACTAAAATGCGTCTAATTTATATAGAAAATAAATAATATAAAATAAATTAAATCCTGGTCATTTTTAACATAAAGGTAGGTATAATCATTAAATAAGACTTCACTCAACGATATAATCAAACATAATTTAAACTCGCGAAGCAGCGCAAAGTTAGGAAGAACGAAATAAAAAAAAAGGAATGTTTCAGATTAGGGCAGTGGTACAATGTCGGATACAAAGAAAACACATGTCGGATTTTGGAATTTGCAACGCCCACCCGCAACGGTTCGAATCCGGTTAAGGGAAACTTTTCAAGCAAGTATATATCATAATAAACTGTCGGCTTTCATTTCAGGTAAAAACGGGTTCGTGCAAGAATTAAGTTAATTAAAAGTACAGTTGCACGTAAAAATGTAGTTTTTCCATTTTTTTGTATGAAACTGCTTAAATAATTTTTACATTGGTACTACAGATATAGAAGAATTACATCTAATAGACATATATATCATTTTGAAAATTGCTGACATCCTGACATTAAATATCTCTTATTTTTCTTCCAGTTTTATATAAATCTAAAAAGCTCATATAATTTATATGTATTTTATATATAAATGTGTTTGCTGGGCACTGAGACCCCTCATGGCAATTGTCTTTCAGTTTCGTGCTGCCCTGAGGGCCTTTATCCTAATTACTAGGGTTAGAGGCAATAAGTTCAACAGAGTCTCGATAACGATAGGCGTCGATATCATTGTTCAATGTTCAGTAATACCAAGGCAGGTCCCGCCCTACACCTTGCTAGGTATTATATGTTTTTCTGGGCCATTGTCCTTTTCCTGGTTTAACCATTTTGGCGTATATCCAGTGGGTTATTTTTGGAAGCCTTGCTAGCTTCCGCTGCAGGGACTCTGTAGCCTTGTTCGCTATCTTGTCCAGGTGTGGTTTGAAGGTCAATATAATGCTTCAGTATTTTATTTTTCCTACCACCTGCAACTTAGTATGTACCTATCGTACATAGCTACGCCCTTTAGCTTTGTCGGCCCTTTTCTTCGTGAGAACAAAATGAGATTTTATTTTATTTTATTAACAGACTCTAATCAAAAGAAACAACTTGGTATGGGCACATAAATCTCGCCGAGGCTTCGGAATGGATGCGACCTTTAACCAACAGGTCGAATCGTTGTTGTAGTAGAGCAGGAACAACTCAATCCATTCTTGAATGGAAAATGATTCATTACCCACCTTTTTGGTTAGATGAACTATCTCACGAACTAGATCCCAATTGCCCTTCCCCCCCCCCCCCTTGAAGGATGTTTAAAGTTATCGGATCGCGTTCGGGATGATTTTCGATTCCAGAGTCTCCTTCGCGGTCTCTGTATAAAACCCAGAGTATTCTTAAAGGCACCGATTCTGCCCGGTGTTTTTTTCTCATAAGGCTCTTTGAAGTCTTTCACCATCTAGAATTTATTCAATCTACTCACAGTACAGCCTCTACGATTTGCATTTCACTTTTCTTATGGTCTTATTGTATTCTGTGAATGTGGCTCGGTATCAACGTCATCCTCCGCGCTTTTTAGCTTTCTAGTCTAAACTCGCAATCCGAAGAGTCATTTACGCCACCGATGTACTGTTTTTTTTTCGTGGGACAGCTTGTCTCAAAGCTACCTAGTTACAATGACCATGCAAAGGTTTACTTCGAGAGTGGTGACCATGGTGAGAACAAATAAACAATATTTTGTAGCGAACAGCAATGTTAGAAAGACAAGCAACAAAGTTTGAATTAGAAATTAATCAAGAAAAGGAAGTATATGGTAATAGGTAACACAAGGTGAGAGACACCTAACGGCACAAATCCAAGAAAATACGTAGGTATACATTTTAAAGGGTTAGTACGTTTTCAGTTGGATCCAGGTATTAAATAAATTGGAATTTCGTTTATTCGTATTTTACCCAGGAGCAGGACCTTAGTAAAAGGTAAAATGAAAAACAAAAAATGTTTACAGACCTTTTGACACCCTAAACGTGAAATATCGCGATTTTGGTCTTACTATTTTTATAATAGCTAAAAAAACAAACAAAAGTAATAAAAAAAAACATATTCAGGTGCGCGTTGACCTGATGATGTTATGTAGGAGACGAAACGTCGGAGAGCAAACATGGCGATACCACGTTGTTCTTCCGCAAAAATTGTCTCGAGAATCTGTTTACGTAATTTTATAAAAATGGTTTTATATTATGACAACCTAGGCATATTGGACAATTTTGTAATTTCGTCCAGTATCTTTAAAACTACAAATGTTAGCAAAAATTTGTTTACGTTATCGATTTTGTGTCAGAGCATAGCTCTAATATTTAGAGAGTTTCCCATTAAAATATGAATATACTGTACACACACCTACACACGAGAACGTACCAGCAATACACGGGGAAAAAAGAAGATCAGCGATTGGTATAGTTGGCCTATAACGCTTTAAGGCAGTGTTGAATAGGTATTAGGGCCATTACTAGTTGAAACCTCGAGAATATTACAACATTTATTATTTTCAAACCCTTCCACAGTAGGTAACCCTCTCGTTATTCTTTTTCTCCGTTTGTATTGGATAGTGTTACATTTTCAATAGATCTAATATAAATACGTAAGAGTCATATTAGTTTGTCTTTTAGTCGTAAAATTATTGTATTCGACGATATGTCAAATTAATATTGTACGTTTCAGCCGGAAAAAGTTTCAAACCAGTAGGGTCACTCACAATACAAACAACAAAATTTAGAATTTGGCGAGAAGGGATTCGTTTAATGTTCACGTGATTAATGGGGTAAAAACTATCACCGAAAATGCGTGAAGGGTTTGATCAAAAGAGCTTTATATAAAAAAGTCTGATGAAAATTGGAACAAATTAAGGCTTGACAGTTAATTATCAGGGGTTTCTAATCAACTCTGTATTGCCATTAAATGGAGTTGTAAATCGATGACCAACAGTTCTCTGTGCAGGTATAAACTCGTATTGTGTGTTTTTGAGTCTCACATTTATAAATTCTCTAGGTTTTCTATACCTACCTTTCACGTGGTTTACAATTACTTTTGCGTTAATACGTTGTAAAATTGGATTGATTTACAAAAATTACATTTTTGTCCTACCATTTTTAAAGATAACAAACACAAATTGTTAACTTTTATGTATTCAAATGTACTATTAATAAAGCAAGTTATTTAAATGGCTTTAAAGTTCAATGGAAATTATAAAATTAATAAAGCACACCCTTCTCGTGAATAATGATACTTGATACGTTTTACAGTACTTCGTAAGCACCTGGAAACATAAATCTAGCAGTTTGCGTACTGTATTTAATGATTTAATTATAGGAATTCCAATCGGCTTTCCATGGAAACAAAATTATGAAATTACATTGGTAATAATTACATTATGCTCGAGTGGCTGCCATTTGGTCATCGCAACGCTATTACAAGTAACATTTTTTATGTGAATATTACATAAAATATACATAAAACGTATATAAATTCATGTACTACAGATATAGAACAATTTACATCTAATAGATATATATTATTTTGAAAATTGCTGACATCCTGACATTAAATATCTCTTAATTTTCTTCCAGTTTTATATAAATCTAAAAAGCTCATATTATAATTTATATGTATTTTATATATAAATGTGTTTGCTGAGACCACTGAGACCCCTCTTGGCAATTGACTTTCAGTTTGTATGCTCCCCTGAGGGCCTTTATCCTAGTTACTAGGGTTAGAGGCAATTAGTTCAACAGAGTCTCGATCACGATAGGCGTCGATATCATTGTTCAGTTCGGTTCACGGTCATTTCCCCGCCGAAAAAATCCCGCCGTTCAATTGCCCGCCGGTAAATTGTTCGCCTGGTAAAAACCCCGCGCGGTGAAATGTTCGCCGGTAAAATGCCCGCCATGACAAAATCCTGTCGGTCAATTTCCCGTCGTAATTTTTGAAAAAATAAGCAATTAAGAAAGTTCTTTTTTAAATAATTTCAGTTTTGTAAACCTGTGTGTCATGCCACTATTTTAGTATCAATTGAAAAAAATATACTAAACCTGAAAATAACCTAGGCGCTTTAGTGGGGGAATAAGCGTAGAAAATGGTACAACATTTACGTGTTAAGAACGAGCAAACAAGAGATAGTAGGAGTATTCATGTATAGTGCCGTAGGTCTGTAAAGGATGTCAAAATGCCATCGGGAAGTGCTTAAAATGTCCGTCGAAAATATTTTGTAAATTTATATATAACAGTTCTTTTGTTAAACATGCCAATGTCTGGTTTATTAATACAGTCTTCTTTTTTGAATTTAGTATATTTTAATTTACAGTAAACAGAGGCCTCAAATGCATCTTACGCCTCCTGAGCGCATAATCCGCCACTGGCTGCACATAACGTAGGTACATATGTAAGTGGATCTTTATCACAAAAATAGGGGAATATCAGGGGAATCATTTTGCCTACAGCGGCGGGCAAATGACCGACGGGATTTTGTCATGGCGGGCATTTTACCGGCGAACATTTCACCGCGCGGGGTTTTTACCAGGCGAACAAATTACCGGCGGGCAATTGACCGGCGGGATTTTTTCGGCGGGGAAATGACCGGATACCGTTCAGTTCAAAGGCAATGTCAGAAATTTTGCGAACACCTAGGTCTCCGTATTTTACCAGGACAATGGGTGGAGTCAATTGGTACTCTCAAATGGGCATATTCATGATGTCTCTAACAAATTATGCAAAAGGTTATCCATTTGATCCATTATTTCAGGAAATGTATAAGTTGGGCTGGTTCTAAGGAGGTATGTCAGGACAGTTTTGGAATAAATAAACAATTTTTCAGAAGGAACTCGCATTTGCTAGTGTGGGTCGGTTCATAATGGTATTTATTTATCAATTAACATTTACAACATATTTATATTATTTACAAATTGAGCCAATGTACGCGATACACAAGCGGCGCAGATCGAGTAACTCGAGGTCGATAAGTACTAGCTTCCACTCTCCACGTGGCTCTTGCGGCTTCTTCAAAGGTATCGATGGAAGCGATGTTACCATTGACGGTATCATCGATCGAGAACGTGGTGCTGCTGTCGAAGTCGACGATCGAATGAACCGTCGACTGTTGGAGGTTGGCGTGGCCCTCTTCTGGACGGGGGACCGCTAGAGTCGTAGTGCTGCAGTCGACGTTTGGCCGGTGACTTCCGAACGAACCCTTGGACGTCGAAAACCGGCGCAATCTGCAAAAACCTCAGGCCAGGCTATAAGACACATCGGCTGAGGAGGTTAGCTTGTCTTTTCCGGGCTATCACGAAACTCCTGTGTAAGACGTGAGGGTGCCGCTGACCAGGCTATAAGAAAATCCGACACGGTGCTTTTGATTCTGTTTAGGCTATCACGAGTCTCCGAAGCAGAATGATTTCTTGGTCGTTTCCGCTTCGCTTATATACCCGACGCGGGCGTGGCTTCAGGGCGTGAGAGTGGGGCTCCTGAATGAGAAGGTCGTTTTATAGTGCGTGGAGGTAGCGCCCCCATCCTAGTGATGGAGTCACACATTGAATCGTACTGTATAGTGCGGCGGTTAAGGACCGGTACTGTGCATTTTGTGATACAAGTATGAGATTTGGTACAGTTGCTTTCAAGACTCCATCTAATAATTCTAGATGTGGGGCACGGTTTCCACTCCTTGCGGACACCCCTTATAGGGGTTTCAACCCCCTAAAATTCGGTTTTTTGGAAATATCTCTCGATAGTGGAACTTTAGAGGAAAAAGTTTCAAATAAAAGTTGTTCTCCATCAAATTCTCTACAAAAATGATATATACACATGCCGCTATAGGCCAGACAGGAGATCCAAAAAGATAATTTGAAAATGAGTGTTTTTTTTTAATTTCAAATTTACGTATTTTCTAAGCCCTATACTTTATGAAACTCATTTCGTGTGCAATTTTTAGTAAGATAATAAACAGAGGCTTTTTTTACATCATTATAAATGACTGCATACGCTTCGTGGACAGTGCATTCATCCAATAGACAACTCATATCTTTATGCGGAATGTAGATGTAGTTTGAAGATTGGAGAAACGGCAGCTTATTTACAAAACTCAAAAATTTTGTCGAAAACTGGTGGCCTCGAAGGTGATTTGATAGCCTTAGAAGTTAAATATCATGCCCGATGTCTTGTATCGTTTTACAATCGCAAAAGAGCAGCGATGACGGCTAGTGATACAACAAAATCTTATAGACAATTGGCGGGTTTCACTCTTGCCAGTATCACACATGAAAGAAGTCAAAGAAAATAGCTCCAATAAAAGTTGTCTTCACATTGCCGGATATCCAGAAGATGTACGCTGACCAGATGGAGAAGTTGGGTTACGCAGCTGACATCCACAAAACTCGTCTGAAAGAACGACTACTAATGATGTGTCCTGAAATCGAATTAGGGATTCACGGGCTTGGCTTGGCTTGAATTTTTAAAGCCTGACATAAAATCAAGTCATGCCTACAAAAAACCAAGTCAAGCTAAAGTATTATCCAAGCCAAGCTTATTTCTGGAGCTTTTCCAAGTCAAGCTTTCAAGCTTATTTATTTATTTATTTATTTATTTATTTATTTCATTTCTTGCTCAAAACAACAGAGAAATGACTCCATTTACAGTTTTGACGACAATTTCAACTTAAAATTAGATATTTAATGATAATAATAAGTGTATATCTGTATCTACTAACTAACATAAAGATAATGATTTTTTAAATAGTGATAGCGACAGGCCAAATAACTCCAGATCAATGCATTGCGATTGGTGTAATTTATTATAAGTTGACAGCATGCGAATGATAGGGGAATTACTATGTGCAACCGTTCTCGTCTGTGGAACCTTAAACAATATAAATTTTGCCCTCGTTCTGTGATCAGGGACGTTAATACCGATTAATGAGAGTAAGTATGGAGAATTGATGTAGTTATTAAGTAACTTAAATAAACATAATAAGGCGTCATCGCGTCTACGGTCGCTTAATTTCCTAAAATTATACAAATTCACTAAATCGTCGTAATGATCAAAACGAGGATATAAATGTGTAAGTCTAAAGTGAAGGCAGCGTAAAAATTTGCTTTGTATCATTTCAATTGCTGTAATATGTTTATTTGAATATGGCGACCAAATGATAGAGGCATATTCCAGCTTGGACCGCACTAGAGTGTGATATAGTACCTTGTATGTTTTTAAATTTGTGAAAGATTGTGATGACCTCAAAACAAATCCTAAGTTGGAATATGCACTATTAATGGTTTTCTGAATGTGATAATCGAAGGTCAGTTTATCGTCAAATATCACTCCTAGATCCCTGTGGTAACTGACGAGCTCTAGACACTGTCCCTGTACATTATAGTTGAAATTAATATTTCCTTTTTTACGGGAAAATCTTATAAATTTACACTTCTCTATATTTAGTGCCAAATCGTTACTAATCGTCCATTTAATCACTAAATCCAACTCACTTTGTAATCTTAAACAATCTGAGTAAGATCTAATTGTATAACTTATTTTAAGATCATCAGCAAACAATAAAGCATCACCAAATTTAATGACATCCGTCAAGTCATTAATTAATAACAAGAACAATAGGGGGCCTAAATTCGACCCTTGTGGTACTCCAGAGAGTACGTTGAAGACTTTAGAAGGAACAGACTTAAAAACAACAAACTGTTTGCGACACATTAAATAGGATGAGAAAAACTTGAGTAAATGATTCGAGAACCCAAACCCTGACAGTTTATCGAGCAAAATGTCATGATTGACTTTGTCAAAGGCTTTGGAAAAATCGGTAAAGATCGTGTCATACTGAATCCTATTATTTATGGCATTTGAAATGTGGTGCGTAAACTCCATTAAATTTGATACGGTAGACTTATGTTTAAGAAAACCATGTTGTTTTTCGGAAATGTGTAATTTAACATGGGTATATATCCGCTTATGTAAAATTTTTTCAAAGATCTTTGCAGGGATGGATAAAACTGCTACGGGACGGTAATTCTTTATATCGGTTTTGGTTCCTGATTTATGTATAGGACAAACTTTTGTTATTTTCCACATTTCCGGAAACTTACTTGTCTCTAAAGACAGGTTAAATAGTATCTTTAATGCTGAGATGAGAATGTCCTTACAACCTTTAAAAATGTATGACGGAATACCATCTGGACCACACGCCTTTTTTGGTTTAAGTTCTCGAATCGCGACCTCAATTTCCTGCTCTGTAATAATTGATAAACTCAAAACATCACATATAGTAGACTGTCGCTGTTCACTTTGATTAATACTGTACGACGAAGGGGTCTGTTTGTAAACACTAGAAAAATAATTCGCAAAAGCCTCCGATATGTCTTTAGAACCCGAGTACGGAGTATTGTTAAGTGACATTTCGTTTGGATACTCATTATTGGACCGCTTGTTTTTTATGTATGTCCAAAAAGCGTTTATATTGCTCTTCATTTCTACCTCTATATTTGCAACATACCTTTCATAAGCCACACCTATGTCAAATTTGATTTTTTTCCTTAAAGCTTTAAATTGAGATTCGTGAAAATATTTATTGGAATTACTTTTTTTCATTTTTTTAAAATGGTAATGCTTTATTTTTATGTCCTGAATAATTTGCTTTGTAAACCAACAAGGATAACATCCATTCTTATCTAATTTACTTTTTCGCAGTGGAACACAGGAATCAAGTGCTCCATAGAAGTACTCGTAAAATTTGTTTACCGCCTCATCTGGATCTGTATATATATTTAGTGACAGCCAATTGACAGAATTCAAGGAGTGATAAAGTTTTAAAAAATCCGCTGCTTTATAATTATATTCCTTAAAGCCTCCGTCATTATATCCCCGAAGGTCGCCACATTTCTCCCTCACCACACTAAATATTACCAGTAACGGCGGATGATGTACGTCCTCATTACTTACTGCAGCTTCCCTGACAACATTCAGACTATGATAAGATGATAATACCAAGTCAAGTGTACGATTTAGTGAATTTGTAATCTGATTATACGATTTAAGACCATGAAAAGTTTTGAAATTTTCCAATTCACGTACGATTTTACTATTACTTTGAAGATCGGGTATATTGAAGTCACCTAATACGATAACGTGGCAATTGTAAATATTTTGAACTTTATCTAAGTTATTATAAAAGGATAAATAATAATCACTATTCCTTCCCGGTCTAATATAAACAGCACATAACAAGAATTTTAAGGAATAAATGTCGAATTTAATACATACGCATTCATGTTCTATATCAAATTGTAGCAACTTGGCATTATATTTCTTATTTACAGCAACTAGCACACCACCAAATCGCTCGTTCTTATACTTCTAAGCATTTTTTACTATTCCATGGAACATAATTCTTACAAGATCCAGCTGATGATTATCATTCTACCATGAAATATATTCATTCGGTATAAAAGAAGTACCTACCTACGTGTAATTCAGGGTATATTTGAGATAGTCTTCAATCTCAAAATAGCAATGGGCGCAACGGTACCTTGTACAAAATCTGTTGCATGTCACGCTGTAACACTAATTTTTAATTGTAAAATGATACAACTATCAGGTGATGTCCGGTTTTTGATTTATACGACCTCAGAAGTGATAAAAATTATAAATTAGAAAATGTAAATGCGTAGATATTTTGGAAAATCTACGGTCTAAATAACGGTTCTTCGGAATTGTCAGATATTTTGTTAGAACTCACAGTTAACAATCGCTCACTTAAGCACTCAAAGGTGACTAAAACCAAAGACCAACTATATGGTCTTTGCTAAAATTAACCAAAAAACCAGCAGTTGAGTAATACTGCGACAGTCCGACAATGAGCTATACACGTATGACGTAATGCGCAATGTGTTCCAACCTCACTACTCCTACGGGGGGAGCAAGTTTGAATAAGCTTGATAAATCTTGGGAAAGTTTGATAACCAAGCCAAGCTTTTCTTCTTAAAAAGCTTGCCTTTCAAGCCCAAGCCAAGCTATTTGGCTTGACGATTCCCTGAATCGAATATTCTGGAGGCCCCGGTCAAACATGTTTATTTTCTATCAAGACAGACATTGATGAAACAGTGAGGTCAAGCATCAGTAGAGATTATTCAGGAAGAGTACAATCAGCTATTCAATTGTACTCACTCTGTTAGACGAGACATATTTGATCACGCAGCATGCGGCCGGCAGGATGTGTCTGACTATAGTCAATCTTCTAGCGTTGCGAATTCATTGAAAACATTCGTCAAAGCACTCCTTTCGAGTCCTTCTTCCATGAAAGAGGCTGAAGATGAAGACCAAGTCATATTGACAATTTCTCAGCTGATAAATAAAATATCGTTCAATAATTTTTACTTTGCTCTTTCATTTTCAGGTACCTACAAAAATCAAAATGTAGGCCTCTGTTCACCATTTCACTAAAAATTGCATAAGAAACGAATTTTGTAAAGTATAGTGGTTAGAAAATACGTTAAATTGAAAAACACTCATTTTCAAATTACGTTTTTGGATCTCCTGTCTGACGTATAGCGGCATGTGTGTATATCATTTTTGTAGAGAATTTGATGGAGAACAACTTTTATTTGAAAGTTTTTTCTCTAAAGTTCCACTATCGAGAGATATTTCCAGAAAACCGAATTTTAGGGGGTTGAAACCCCTATAAGGGGTCTCCGCAAGGAGTGGAAACCGTGCCCCACATCTAGAATTATTAGATGGAGTCTTGAAAACAACTGTACCAAATCTCATACTTGTATCACAAAATGCACGGTTCACCTTCAATATGGTCGTTAACTGCCGCACTAGTATGGCGGTTTGTTGTGCCTGGTCACCTTGGAAGTTTGGCAATGTATGCATTGCTGTATCCATTTCCGGCAGTCGATTCTCATGCCGGGCCATACGAATCTTTGAGGCACGAGTTTGACTGACGCTTTACTTTCGGGGTGCGACAGTAGTTGGTGTAGGATCTCAAAAGCTCCTTGGTGTTTCCCCATTTCGTCGAAGTTACTTCCTGCCGTCAGTTGGTTAACTCTAGATAGTGAATCGGCCACTACGTTTTCTTTGTGCTGGATATCTGTTGAAAATTGACCTATGTAGTCTAGGTATCAGAATTGTCTTGGCGAGCATTTCTCAGGTTTTTGCTTGAAGGCGAACGTTATTCATTTGGTTTGTGATCAGTGTAGATCGTAAAGTGGCGTCCTTGGAGTAAATGTTGATAGTGTCGTATCGTGGAGTATATGTATGGGTAGGAGTTCTCTGTCGTAAGCTGCATATTTTTGTTCAGAGTTTGATAGCTTTCGTGACAGAAATGTTAGTGGTCTCCATACCAGATTGTTAGGTTTTTTTTTTCTTCTAGGAATAGTCTTGGTACTCAATGATAAGGAAGGGAACAGATAACGAAATTTCCAGTGACAGTTAAAGGCTTACTGATTGATCATTTGATCGCTCCTTCACTCCTTGTTGTTGTTCTCAGGGAGGACCAAATCTCCCCGAAATGTTCATTCACTGAATTTTTCTTTTTTGACCGTAGTAGCGGTAGAAGAAGAAATAACTGCTTTAACTATCAGCTTTAACTATCAGCTTTAGCTGCTCTCGATTCCTTGCAGATCAGAACTTAATGACAATGTAGTGTGTAAAGAACATGTGTACCACTCGTCCACTTATCTGCTTTTACGTGTTACGTACTTATTTAAAACGTTTTATATTTTAATTAAGATGTATAGCATTTTTTTGACAAGGACAGTATTAGTTTACGTCATGTACAAGAGATTAGGTGCTTTATGCGAATATACTCTAACCTTCAAAAATATTTTTGAGTTAGAAATAGTGATGAGCTGCTTGATCAATTTCAAATTTTGTTGAAGTTGAACATGTAACCTTTATGATATTTCAGATCTGGATCTATTATATCTTCATCATCTTCATCAATTGGCGGTACCCCCATTGGTCGAACCCACTACATGGGTCTCCTCCCTAGAGTCCGAAATTGTTATTGTTGCTGAGCACGTACTTGGGCGACTTGCGGCAAGGTCACCTGGTTGTACTCCCAGAGGTTTCTCAGCTCATCATTGGAATCTACAAAGCTTTCCGCAGACTGGTGTAAAAATTCTTTAACTGTCTCGACTTGTAGGTCCTGGTCTGTTATCTGATCATCCTCAGCACCTTGTTTTGAACTGTCTCGAGTCTCACTATGTGTGTGTGTGTGTCAGCTCCATGCGCCCAGACCTGATGACCGTCTCGTATAGAAAAGTGTAATTGAGTAAGGGTAAACAGCTTTTTATTTTTTTGTTAAATTAGTAAAGGGAAAGAATAAGGAATCTTTTGTTAAAATTGTAAATACTGTAACAAAATAAAGAGACATCTATAGGTCCGTAACCAAAAAAATTGATACAATATCAATTATCATACATTCATTTAATAAACAAAGCAAATTAAGCATCAGCAAGGGCGGTAATTATTCGAACGTAAATTCGAATACCTTCCAAAAATACATTTATGTTCAGGAATTCATCATTTTGATGAGCTTTTACAGGTGTATTTAGGTTTGGTGAAAATCCAATCGTTGGAATAAGAGCCTTTCTGAAGTAACGTCCGTCAGTGTTTGCATGTAGTATGCGAAGATCCGTCTGAAAACCCCTTAAATTTCGATTATTAAAGAAAGTTAACGTGTACAAAGTTGTGCTTACATTTCCCGTGCCGCCTTTTTGAAGGCAACCCAAAAGATATTTGAGTCAGTTAGTGATGTACTACCATGTGCCTCATTCTCGCTAGGATCAATCCAAACACCTTCTCCTGCATCCTTACACCAACCATTAATCGTGGTTTCGAATTCTTGAACATTTTTAGGTGGTATGCGTGCATCGAACCCCAACACAAATTCGTCAGGAATTACATTATGTTGTACCCCTCCCTTCGTATGAAAAAATGTTTCAATGTATAGCTTGTCTCATTTTATATCGTCTTGAAACTTATCTCGTAAAAGGATTTATTTTCAAATCTGCATTGTTAATAGATAAACACGTTGTAAATGCCTACCTCATTGACATAACAAAGGGAACCTCTCGGTATTTTATGACAGGGCATCAGAGGCGGACTAAGGTAAAAATATTAATATTTTTCAAGGCATCCGTTTTATTTTAAATAAATTACGAGTTTTAAACTAAATTATACGATATACAAATTACTCGTATTATACTTACAACAACAAGGATTCTTAACGACTGATACTAATTAGTAATTTTTAATTTGAATTGTTATAGCACTGGGTGACGCATACCTAACCCAACCCTGAGTGGGATGGTAGGCATTTACAACCTGTTTATCTAACAATGCAGATTTGAAAATAAATCCTTTTATGGGGTGGGTTTCTGGACGATATAAATTGAGACAAGCCATACCTAATCATAATGGGTAAGTAACTCACCTTCACCATTGTCAAGTTAAGTGTTGTGATATTATCAGTACGCTGTTCTTCGTTCTCCTTTTTCTTTTGCTCCGCTCGATAATCGTAGAATTTACCCAGAATAAACCTGAGTTTCTCCCCAGCAGTGTTTTCTAGCAAAGATGATCCGTGGCCCGACTGGCCGGTGCAATGTACAGTAATTGCTACAAAAAAGAAATTACACTCATCAAAGCTACTCGTAACTTACTTTCTCTTTTCTTTTCCCCATAATACACCACCAATGTGTTACCTACCCCTTCACCTCCCTCGTCCAGTGCAAAACCAACATTTAATCTTTTAAAATTGTCCGTCGTGACACACATTCCGGCACCGTTACCCCCTCCCACTTCTTCATCTGAAATATGTACTGTGTAAAAAGTACTAGTGGTCCAAGCTCACCTGGCATAAACGTAACGTGGACCGTTCTCCGAGGTTGAAAATCGTTCTTAATTAATCTTCTAATTGCCTCCAAATATTGAATTCCGAGACACTTACAATCCTGCGCTCCGCGCCCGTAAATATTACCATTTTCGTCGATATCGGCATCGAAAGGTTTATGTGTCCATTTATCCTGAAATTAAAATAAAATTTACCTCGACAAATTTTCCAAGGTCTCACCTCAAAGACCGGGACCACATCCATATGACTATTTAGCATGATCGTAGACAGAGTTTTGTCTTTACCCATCCATGTAACTACGACCGTGGGATTATCGGGGACGTCTCGAAAAACGGTGAACTGCAAACCGATACTTTTCGAAAGCTTTTCCAAAAATTCGACGCACGGTTCTGAAATTTTGGTAAGGTGACTAGTGAAGACTTGCAAGAACTTACCATAATTTACGTTTGGGTGAACTGATGGTATTCTTAGGTATTGTCGAAAATTTTCGACGGCAATTGTATCTAATTCCTTAAGTGTATTATTCATTTTTCTTTATTTTTTATCGTTGCAAATTTATATATAACGAAACGCGCGTGTGGTTAACCCTACATTTCCTGTATTCAATAAACAAGTACCCATTACATTTTCAAGTTCATCGATAACATCATGTAGTGTACTTGTGTACCTCATAGTTATTTATTTATCACGTTTTACGTTAATAACATTTTATAAGAAAGATAAGGTAGATATTTTGGAAAGAACTTGAACCCTTGTGACCGTTGAATTACGCAACACTGAACACAGAAACTTTGATGGTAGTTACGACATTATCCCCATATGGACCTTTAATTTTGTTTTTATATTTTATATTTTTGTCTTGAAGCAACGCTTCGTTTTTATGTAAGAAGAGATTAGGTCCATTGCTGGAAAATCTAATTGTTTAATCTTTATGTGAACATGGGATATACCTTCAAAAATATTTTTGAGCTAAATGGTGATGAGCTACTACTTGATCAATCAAGACGGCGTAGATATGTCAAGTGGCAAGGTGTAGGAGAAAAGTGGGGCATAAGTCTGGGGAGACATTCAAAATGGTGAAAGGACTGAGACAGGGGTGCCCTCTCAGTCCAGGACTGTTTTCTTTATATATGGAGGGTTCCCAGCAAACACACATATAAAATACACATACAACATAATATATAAGATTGAAGTAAATACCCCTACGTATGCTTTTTTATATATCAAGTATGTAAGTGTTCTTTAATAAAGTTATATAAACCGTATGTCACAGATTACGTATATTTTACATAATAGCATAGAAACTTACGGATATTCTGTATACAGAAATTTATATAATATATACATATAGATAATTACATATTACCCATGACATGTATTTATATGATTAGATTTATGTACGTTATATGTAAAATCTTATATGTAAGAAGTATTACATATTTTTTATGTTTGCCTTCTGTAAATATAATTATAAATTATCTTTACATATATTATATTGTCGAAAATAAAAGTCCGTCTCTATTTGCGCCGCATAATTAGTCGCACGCGCGGGTTTTCTATAACGCCAAAAATTGTAGTTCACCTACCTTTAATATTATATCCGTATCGACTAAAATACGTCTAATTTATATAGAAAATAAATAATATAAAATAAATTAAATCCTAGTCATTTTTAACATAAAGGTAGGTATAATCATTGAATAAGACTTCACTCAACGATATAATCAAACATAATTTAAACTCGCGAAACAGCGCAAAGTTAGGAAGAACGAAATAAAAAAAAGGAATGTTTCAGATTAGCGCAGTGGTACAATGTCGGATACAAAGAAAACACATGTCGGATTTCGGAATTTGCAACGCCCACCCGTAACGGTTCGAATCCGGTTAAGGGAAACTTTCAAGCAAGTATATAATATCATAATAAACTGTCGGCTTTCAGTTCAGGTAAAAACGGGTTCGTGCAAGAATTAAGTTAATTAAAAGTACAGTTGCACGTAAAAATGTAGTTTTTCCATTTTTTTGTATGAAACTGCTTAAATAATTTTTTACATTGGTAATAATTACATTATGCTCGAGTAGCTGCAATTTGGTCATCGCAACGCTTTTACAACTAATATTTTTATGTAAATATTACATAAAATATACATAAAACGTATATAAATTCATGTACTACAGATATAAAGAATTTACATCTAGTAGACATATATATTATTTTGAAAATTGCTGACATCCTGTCATTAAATATCTCTTATTTTTCTTCCAGTTTTATATAAATCTAAAAAGCTCTTATATAATTTATAAGTATTTTATATATAAATGTGTTTGCTGGGTTTGGTAGAGAGAATGAGGGGTGGACAAAGTGGGGAAGTGGTAACGGGAGGTGGAAAGGTGTGGGCCCTTGCCTACGCAGATGATATAGTGGTGTTGTTAAAAACTGGGAATGAAATGGGGAAACGATGATTACGGTGATGGGGTTTCCAGATAAAAAGGAGTTGGATGTAAGAGTCGAGAAGATTAAGATGGTTGCCTTCAAAAAGTAAGAGGAGGTCAGGAGTGAATATGGGGGGAGGAAGGTATAGAGAGTGTGAGGGAATTTAAATACCTGGGGTCTACTATGAGGTATGACAACAAGGAGGACGCTCATGTTAGAGAATTGGTAACGAAAGGAAACAAATATTGGATATGGGGGATGCGAGAGAGTATCTTCGGCAAGGACGTGGGGTGAAGGGGCTGAGTTATGGGTGTGAAGGGAGTGGGAGGTGATGGAAAGAGTACAGAAGAGGTATTGGAAGTGGATATAGTGAATGGAGGGGGAGAGTCCGGAGTACATTGTGTCAGAGGAGGTGAAAGGGGTGAGGATGGGGGTGCAGACGGGGAAAATTGCAACGAAATTTGAAGAAAGACTGGGGGAAATACTATGAAAGTGGAGGATGTGGAAGAAGTGAGGTACATAGGAGAAGAGAGAGGGGGTTTGAAGAAACCACGAGGGAGGAAATTGTTGTGAGGGACAGAGTAAGGCAAGAAAGAGAGGAAAAAATAGAGAATTAGAGGTATAACTGGAGATACAGGGAAATACGTACGAGTACGTACGTTATGCTTATGACTATGACGGCCTGGTCGTGACCTCGGCTTGTTATTAGTTGGTCTACGCTCCTGGTGTGCATGACGCCGTTTTCATCCTTAATTGTATACAGTCTGATCTTTATTTGGAGTACCAGGAAGGTCAGGTCTCACACTGTCAAGAGGTGTCTGCACTTTCAACCCCTTGTAGAAGATATCGGCAAGTGGGCAATTGTTTGCACCCACGGCTGTTCTCATTTCAAACAGGAGCAAGTCTCGTTCCCTTGTCTTTCTTTTCCTGGAATTTGTACCATAAGGACTTGAAAGTGCGTACCGTGTTTTCCGCTAAACCATTTGAAGATGGTATGGTGGCGAAAACCGGTACGTAATTACATTTTTGTCGAAAAGTTCGACCAATTCTTGGGAGTTGAACTGACTGTCGTTGTCGGTGACTGTAGTTTTTGGCGTCCCAAAATCGGCGAACGTTTCTCGTAGCGTTTTGATTGGTTCAGCTGCACTCATCGATGAAACCTTCTTGACATCTAGAAAGTTGGAATATTCATCTACTGGTATAAGGAAGGTACCGTAGTCTACTGGTCCAACGTAATCCATGCAAAGTCTGCCCCAAGGGTGCATTGGCTTGGGCCAAGGAAGCGGAGGGGCTTTGGGAGGATTTCGTTGACCTTCTTAGCATAGATTACAGGATCTTACTGTATTTTCCACTTCTTTGCTAGGTTGGCCACCACACGTACGAGTGGTTCTTTCCCTGTAGCAAGCAATTTCTTTGAGAAGAAACCATTCTTCACATAGTCCAATACTTTGCTTAAGATCGGATCTTCCGTTGTAGTTGGAGAGATTTCTTGCCAGATTACTAAGTTGGACTTGAGATCGAGTAGGTAGATGCCAGAAAATTCTGGGAATTCTTCATTGGGATTGTGCTGAAGGGGTAAACGAGATAGAGCGTCTGCATTACCGTGCTTCTTCCCTTCTCTGTACACAAAGACGTAGTTGTATACGCTTAAAATGATTGACCACCGTAACATTCTGGGTGATAAGTGCTCTGGCGTGATTGATCCTTATTTGAACACCCCCAAAAGTGACTTGTGGGCACTTGCAATCTCCCGAAGATGAACTTGTGAAATTTTATTACGCCAAATATGAAAGACAAGGCCTCCTTATCGATTTAAGCATAATCTTGCTCAGTGGTTGACATGGTGCGAGACGCATAGCCTATTGGTAAATCGGTACCAAGAGCTAGCTGCTTATCTCCACAGTAAAAAGGCACGAATTGGTTCCGACGCTAGACTTTACTTAATTTTCCGCAAGGCAGTCTCTTGGTCCTTGATCCAGTTCCAAACTGTATCTCGTTGAAGTAGAGTGGTTCGAATTTGTGTGCCCTATTTGGCAAGAAGCGATCGTAGAAATTGATTTGACCAAGAAGCTTGCAACTCTGTCTTGTTCCTTGGAGCAGGTGAGTTGATAATCGCTTGCACTTTGTCTGGAAGTGGCTGAATAAGGGGCGTCATTTAGGGGGGTCAGGGTAGGGCAGTTGACCATTACCCATGGAATGACTACTACCAAAAAAAAGTACGTGAAACTTATAAAACTGACAATCACACCCCTTTTTAAAAAAAAAATTTTCCTTTTTACTATAGTTACACCCCTTTTCCCCTTGATCTTTCTACTTCTTCCTTCGAGTACCCATTCCTTTTATAATATTCCGCCCTATTTTCTTGTCCGTACTTCACCTTTCCCTCTTTTATCTCTTTCCAGAATTCTTTTAGTATTTTGCTTCCCTCTCTTCCACTGATCGCTTCCTCGTACCTCCACTGTCCTCCCTCCTACCTCTACTCTAATTTTTGCTACCTGTACTTCCTCCCTCACCACATACCCCAGCGTGTCTCTGTCCAACCCCAGCACCCATTTCCAATATTTCACTTGTAGTTCCTCCACCTCCTTTTGTTCTTTCCACCCCCACACTTCCACCCCGTATAGCACCACACTTTTTATCAGTTTATCGAACAGTAACTTTCTTTTTCCTAAGTCGATTCCGAACAACCTTTCTTCCACACTCCACATTTGTCCTATTAGTTTGTTCCCTTTTCTTACTCTTTCTTTTATATGTGCCTTTTCTTTGTTGTCCTGCCTTAACGTGTACCCCAGGTACGTGAACTTCTTAACCTGGTCTATCTCTTCTTCGCTCCATTTACACTCCTCCGTCTTCCTTCTCCCACCCCTCTCCCTGAATACCATCATCTTTGTTTTTTGTATCTTTATATTATCTAGCTCCTTTCTTTTCAGGTACCTTCCTAGCATACCCATCATTTCCTTCATTCCTTTTTCTTCTTTCGCCACCAATACCAGATCGTCCGCATACGCAAGGGACCATACCTTCAGCCTCCCGACCACCACTCCACCAGCCTACTATCCACAGCTGGGGCAGTAGGTTCTGCACAAGCCTAGTTCTAACATTAGAACTTGGAGCTTGGTTGATAAAACATGAACGTGGGGTACTCAACGCTCCGCAACGTAACTCAAACCATCTCAGACGTGAGATGAACCTGAGGATGCTAGAAGGGGAAGCGGCTCTAATCGTAGCTATGCCTGGCCAGGATACCCCCAAAGTCGATCGTCTCAGTTGGACGAGGACTCGCAAAGTATGTGGTGTGTCATCTCGTCGTCAGTATAACATAGTACAAGATAGTGATTCTACAAAGCTCTTGTTTAGTTTAGTTTACAATGCCCAGAAAGTATGTCCACAAAGTAGCCGTAGGTCCTTCTTTAATTAAATTTACAAAACCGAAACCCTAAAAAAATACAATAATTAGAGCACGACCGAATGCGTTTCATTAATACGAAGTACGCAATAAAAAAAAAGGTTTCTTTGTCTAGAGGGAAAAAAACGAAACCGTTTAAATTATGGATATTGTTTAAAGTTCATATTTTGACCGTTTTTAACATGGAGAATATATATACGAATAAAAGCTTAAAACGGATCTAAGTTAAGGGCGAAACAATTATGCAAAATACTTCATTGTTTTAGCTACAGTAGAATTTTTATTTCTAACGAGCTTTCGTATTAAAATATACACGAAACTGGCAACAAGAAACGAAATTCCACAATCTCGTGCTTCTTTGTTTACTTTTATAATTTAGTTTTTACCTAAGCTGTTGTATATAAGGAATATTATAAGACTGTCTAAAGTATACCCTTAAACGAAAGCAAAGTCAAGTCTCTGCGTGTTATTTCTACCATATTCCATTTTACGCCTTCTTATTTCCTTTTAACCTTTTGTGCTTTAATTTTGAAAAGAAAATTGAGAAATCGTTGCAAATACATTCGAAAACATAATTAGGTGTTCCTGACAGTGTTTCAACCAATAAATAGAATGTTCGGTTACTTGAATAACTTGATTTCGCTACATATATGAAAATCACAAAAACTAATCAAGGCAGCTATGTAAATGCAACTGTCGAAAAAATAACTTGAATAGGAAGTTGAAAAGTAAAACTCAAAACCTCCCCTTTAGTACTAAAGGGGAGGTTTTGAGTTTTACTTTTCAACTTACCATTAAACCCCTTTTTTGAGATTTACGAACTTCTTCAACCATGTTGAATAGCAAATTGGCAAGAAGGTCTGTAACTGACCATTCCAATGGTGCAAAAATCAAGAATTTAGTGCCCCAGTTGGAGAAGCCCTTCTTCTAAATCAAAACTCGAGGAATTCGTGTAACATCAAGAGAATCACAAATGCCATAAATTACATTTTGGACAATTTTACACAAATTCCAGCTAACGAAGGCGGTACAAAGGAAACAGGCAGCTGACACAGAAAAATAATGAAATGGGTATGTTGAGAACTAAAATGATACAATACTTAGAAATACTTAGAAAAGTGAGCTACTTATACTACTTAAAGAGGAAGTGACATAACTAGTTATCATCGTTATTATTCAATAGAAAGAACTGTAACTCCCCAGCAAACACACATATAAAATATACATACAACATATGTAAATTGAAGTAAATACCCCTACATATGCTTTTTTATGTATATTTACATGATTAGATTTATGTACGTTATATGTAAAATATTATATGTAATATTACTTATTTTTTAAGTATGTCTTCTGTAAATATAATTAGAAATTATCATTACATTACATATATTGTATGGTCGAAAATTAAGTCCGTTTCTATTGGCGCCACATAAGTAATCGCACGCACGTGTTTTCTATAAAGCCAAAAATTACAGTTCACGTACCTTTAATATTAGATCCGTATCGACTAAAATGCGTCTAATTTATATAGAAAATAAATAATATAAAATAAATTAAATCCTGGTCATTTTTAACATAAAGTTAAAGATAGGCATAATATTATTGAATAAGACTTCACTCAACGGTATAATCAAACAAAATTTAAACTAATAACGCGAAACAGCGCAAAGTTACGAAGTACGAAGCAAAAAAAAGGGATGTTACAGATTAGCGCAGTGGTACAATGTCAGAGACAATGAAAACACATGTCGGATTTCGGAATTTGCAACGCCCACTCCCAAAAGTTCGAATCCGGTTAAGGGACACTTTTCAAGCAAGTATATCATAATAAACTGTCGGCTTTCAGTTCAGGTAAAAACGGGTTCGTGCAAGAATTAAGTTAAATATAATTAAAAGTGTAAAATGTAGTTTTTCCATTTTTTGTATGGAACTGCTTAAATAATTTTTTACATTGATAATAATTACATTATGCTCGAGCAGCTGCCATTTTGGTCATCGCAACGCTTTTACAACTAATATTTTTTATGTAAATATTACATAAAATATACATAAAACGTATATAAATTCATGTAGAAGAATTTACATCTAATAGACATAATATATATTATTTTGAAAATTGCTGACATCCTGACATTAAATATCTCTTATTTTTCTTCCAGTTTTATATAAATCTAAAAAGCTCTTACATAATTTATATGTATTTTATATATAAATGTGTTTGCTGGGTCTTGTGGCTTTTGAACTGAGCAACATTGATAACACCAAAAATCACAATGGATCTGTATTAAATCGAATGCGTTTCATCAGCAAAATTACATCGTTATGTAACTAAGGAAATATTATTATCTACTTTGTGATTATTCTCAAGCATATGTAGGGCAACGGCAGAATTATCGCAACGATTGTATTTGAAGTGAGCCAAATGCTTTTCAAAACGAATTTTGAGTGATCTTGTAGTTTACCCAAGGTATACTTGGTTTCAGTCTTTACAGTTCATTTTGAGTATTCCTTTTAGGGTTATCTAGAAGCTTTTTTTAACTAGCGCCCGAAGTTGAAACCGTTTGCAAATTTTAAGAATTTAAAGAAGGAAAGAAATTAATGTACGGCAACAACCGGTTCGGCCAGCCAGCCACCACTTTTCGCGAAACAGAGATGTATAGTGCACGGAAAGGAACAGATTCGGAGCAACAACTACGAACAAGGACTACCGATGAAGAGAGGGGGCACAGTCATCGAAACACGAAACATCCTCGTTTTAAAACTTTAAAAAGTAAAAAAAAGTATCTGCAGAATTTTTGGACAGAATTTTATTGAAAATCGACTGTAACAGGTATCCCAGGATAGAGGTGGTAATCATATTGGAAGTTCACTCCCTTCCCCCTGTGTTATCTATCTTTCCCACTTGCTTCGACCCTTGTCTTTTGTTTGACCTTGAAGTTCTTAAGAAATATGGATAATACTCCAACTGAGAATAATATTGCGGTACACCATAATCGTTATCAAATATTGACGGTAACAACCAAAGACAATTCGTGAGACCATGCATTTTTACGCTTACTCTTATGGCGAAAACTAACTTCCATCGAGTAATAAGCGACCAATTGTGAAGTACCTACAGCTAATGGAACAATTCAATTTATTAGGTGTAAGACAAAAGAAGAGGAATACCTAAGATAGGTACCTGTTTTTATTAAGCGACGGCGCCTAACAAGGAAGAGGTTTTGGGGCTGAATTTGCGATGAAAATGCCAAATACCTATATAATAATACGTTGATATTCATTCCAACATGACCAAAGGAGGTAAGATAAGCAGGCGGATAGAAAACGCGAGTAAGGGTTCTGAGGACATAACAGGTTACTCAATAACCTGAAGATGGCAAAAGTGACGCAACAAGGCGTGGATGATTTGCTGTCAGGCAACACATCTCATCAAAGCACGTAAAGTATGAGATTATTATTATTGTTGTGCTAGAGTCCCAATTATTGGTTTCCACAAGTTCCTTCTCGCCGTTGACTCTGAGCGCCTCTGCCCTAAGTACTAGGTTTAGTGGCGGCAGGTTCAAGAGAGTCTCCATAGCTATACCGTAGGTGTCGTTATCATTGGTCCCGTAATCCAAGGCAAGCCCTTGGCTGCACCTTGCTAAGTTTCTGTATGTTCTTTTTGTTGAAGGTTTTGTGCCACCACACCAGTGAAGCATACGTAATCGTCGTTCTGATCATAATGGTGTATATCCAGTGGGTCATCGTTAGAGATAAGCCCCACTTGCCTCCGAACGCTCGCCTGCAGTGTTACGTGGTGGAATACACATAAATAATTAATTAATTGATCACAGATTAAGTACATTTAATTAAACATAATATTACACAAATGTGCATGTTCATGTCAAGTATAAAGCATGGACTGCCGTATCGTTGATAAGATCGGTTGTGGCTCAGGTCCCCACAACATGCAGGTCCACAAGAACTTTGTGACTTTGTTCGCTGTCTTCTCTAGGTGTGGTCTGAAAGTCGGCCCTTGGTCTAACTTTATGCCCAAGTAGTTGCCTTCTCCCACGACCTGTAACTTAGTTCCGTTCATGGCTATGTCCTTTAGCTTTGTCGGCCCTTTTCTTCGCGAGACGAGAATGACGTTTATTTTTGTTGGATTAACAGATAGACCCTCTTCTACGCACCATGCTTCCACTAGATTTAAAACTCCCTGCAACACAACTGATACGGTCTCTTCAAATCTGCCACGTATCAATCGCTATGTTATCGTCATAGGCAGCCGTGGTGTAGCCTGCCTCACTTAATCGCATCTTCAGTCCGTCCACTACCAGGCACCACAGTAGAGGAGAGACATTCTCGTGCAGCTCTGACCGCTACAGAGTTGTTATTAAGCGAAGCTGTAACGTCTCTATGTTTGACCATTGTAAGTATACACCTACACACGGTGGTGTGTACTCCCTTGCTTTCCATAGCAGTTTTAATTGATCGTAGAGAAGTACTGTCAAACTCTATGCACCCTCTATGTCTAAAAACGCCCATAGAGCCACCTCCTTACACTGCTCAATAGATGCCAAGCTCACACGATCTACCTGGTTGATACGCATATTGGTATTTACTGATCCTTATCAAAAGGAAAATCCTTATAGTGAAAGACAGCAAAGCAGAGACTGCAGCAATGGACTCATATGTGGTAAATTCAGGGCTAGTCCTTGAATGCACACAAATGCTAAACGCATCGGGTTTAGGTGGAAGAACAGTCGTTGGTTCGCCAACAATCTGAACCTCACCCCAAGGTTAACCATCCCTGTACTACCTGTTGTACATAATGGTTAATAAAGAATTTATTATTATTATTATTATTATTACTATTATTATTACTAGGTAAGTTCAACTCAATCACACTAGTGTGGGTACCTGAGCACGCGGGAATCACCAGGTTGCTGGCGGGAACCTATTGGGACCACCCCTAGTATCAATAATAATAATAATACTGATGGGCTCAAGTCCCAGCACCTCTTCCCTAATGTGTCGCTCAATGAGCTTCTCCACTACTTTTAGGAGAAACGACATTAGACTGATGGATCTAAAGGACTTGGCTTGGGCGTATGAATCTCGTGCAGGTTTCGGTATGAACACGATTTTTACGTCCCTCCGCGTCAGACATATGTATCCCATGGCAATACTAGCCCTTAGTAACGTACAGAATGTGGTGGCTATCCGGTCGAGCCCTTGTTATAGTAGAACAGGGAGAATTCCGTCCATTCTCGGGGATTTATACGGATGTAAATTCTTCACTGCCCACCTAATTTTTGTTAGGTTTTGACCAGCCAAAACCCAATCTCCTCTGTACCCCCTCAAAAGGTGTTCCAGAGTTGTTAGTTCGCCTGCGTCAGATTTGGAGAGGGTCTTTGGTTCCGAGAAGTGTGATTGCAGCAGAAGCTCCAGGGTCTCCTTCACGGTCCCCCTCCGTTTTCTTCAAGGAACCAATTCAACCCTCCGTGTAAAGCTCTTTGGAGTCTGGCACCTTCAGGGATTTATCTGTGGCTTACTATTCGTATATCTTTGTACGTACTGAGTCTGAATCTGCTGTTAAGGTTCAATTAATCTCAACAAAAGTAAGAGTTACCCCACTTAGAAAAATGTCCATTCCTCGGTTGGAATTCCTTGTTCTATCGTTGTAAGGCTATTTAAATACTGTAAAGAAAATAACAAATAATGAATATATTCCTCCTCACTATTGGACACACTATGAATACCTTATATTGGATTAAACGAGAAGACCAGAACTTATGTTTGGAATCGTCTGAAATCGTCTTGCGTTAACAGTTGTGGAGACACGTTGTCACGAATTAAATTCAGTTGATCTTCCATCAAGAGGACGTTCTAACTTTCCCTATATTATTTTATTATAAACGGGGGTACACGCGATTCTCGCGTTTTGCGTGCTTTGGGGGAGGGGGGGGGTATCTGTGATTGTAGGTTGTAATAGCTTTTGTTTTAAAATATCACACCTTGTTGAGCTGGCTTAGTTGCTTGAAAAAAGAAAAAAAAATTTACATTTTTGTACCTTTTCAGATTTCTGACCCTGTAGGTATCTGTAATTTAGCAAGTTATTAAAGTAATTAAAATAAAGGATTACATTTACTTACATTTGACGTAAAAATCACAAAAATGGGTTGATATTTGGTAAAGATATACGAATTCGTTCCTACCTATAGTACTTAAATTTTTACCAATTATTTAAAAAAATGTAAAATGCAAACTTTTTGGAACAGATTTGAAACCCAAAAATACATAATGGCCCTTTCACAATGTTCATTACGTCTTTGCACATAGTCCTTGCCCAAAAATTAACGAAAATATAACAAATTCCATGTGAACTTCATAAAGATATTTTAGAATGAATTTTGAATGTAAAAGAATTCAATTTGGACACTGGCAGATTTTTGGGAATACGAATGGCCTTAAGGAGAACGTTTTAACATTCATCTTTAACTATAGTAAAACTAAAAATACCATAAAACATAAAATGTACAAATAGAAGCTGGTCTAACGTTGCATAACATCTGTTTTATAGAAAGACCTTCTCTACCTTAAACAGTTTCAAATTCTTGTTTATTTCACTAACTAAAGGCATCATTTACACGTATATGTACAGTAGTAAATATGGATTTTACTTCCTCTTAATTACAATATAAGTGATATATTTAGAAGTATAGTCAAAATATAGGTATTCTCTTTGGTATCGTGTAACGTAACAATACACTTGCCACCTACTTTCATCAATAAATATTAAGTTAAATATGTAGACAAAAACATTTTTCTCGGTGAAAACATTCCACTATATATGTTACCTACGACATCGTTCATCGTTCAAAATCTCTAAATTCGAAATAAGCACACAAACATGTACATTTCGTAAGTTACCGAAAGAAGGTATCGGGACACATAAATTAGTCTACGATGAATGCTGTTACTACTTTTTACATCATTTTAACAATGAAAATGTTAACTCGAGGCATAATAGAATCATTTTTCATCATTTGAATAACTTTTCAACTTGAAATAATTAAATTTCCATGTTACCGAGAAAAAGTTTCCCATACTTGTCATTTTGAAAATTTTCGCCAAAATACTTTCTGCCATTGTTTTAATGTTCGAAATGGGTTAAGGACCTCGGACAGACAAATTTTGCATGTTTACACAAAATTTTCACCCAAAAATAAGCGCAAATAGCGAATTCTAATTTACACGTAATCTCCATAAGGAAACTTTGAACGTATTTTCTAAGTAAAGAAAATACTTTTAGACACAAATACCGCTTGAATAAGATGACGGACTTTTATACTAAAATGTTTAAAACTTACTTTGAAAAAAATTAGTGCAGGTATTTACGTGGTTTGCGGGGGTATCTATAATTGTAGCATTAATTTGTAGGTTATAACTTATAAATATATAATAGCTTTGGTTTTAAAATATCACATCCGCATTCGTCAGGATTCGGCGACTGTCGGAAAAGTGCACAGCAACACACACATATACACATCTTTCGGTTATTATGTGTCCCCGGATTGAGTTCACAATAGGTGAGATGGACCAAAAATTTTCGAATTGGAATTTCATATTTTGGGATTCCGCCCTGCTTGGTCTGAAACTTATTTTTAGTTTACTTTCGATTTTTTAAAGTCAAGTAGGCCTTTACAGTTGAGCAAAAACTATTTTAGTTCTAGGTAAACTACCTTTTCCGTTCACAGTATGCCAAAGTGTCACTAAGAAAAGTTGTTCAGAATGAAAAGTTATGGCGTTATGCAAGTTTTCAGAATGATCGGCCCACTTTGATAAAATCCCCTTTTATTATGTATAATTTGTATGAACCAGTCCAGTCAAAATAGAGATTTAACTTAGCCATAATTCGTATAGAGCTGAAAATTGGTATACACGTTAAATATACCATTACAAATGAAATGTTAAAAATCCCCTTCGATCCTACATGTTCAAAAAAATTTATCCAAGGTCAAAGGTCAAAAATTCAGGATTTTTCCATTTCTCTCTTAAACAGAAAGAGTTATCATAAAAATAGGTTAAACAAAAGTTGTAGATCATGCAATTGTCTACAAAAATTGTTCAGATACTTTTTTTGTACGAATCACCATTCGTGAGATATCGCGATTTCAAAAGTTAAAAAATTCGTGTTTGACTTTTGACCTTGGATAAAATTTTTTGCAGATGTGGGATCGAAGGGGATTTTTGACATTTCATTTGTAATGGTATAGTTAACGTGTATACCAATTTTTAGCTGTGTGCGAATTTTGGCTAAGTTATAAAATTTTTTTTTGTCTATTTTGACTGGACTAAACGAACAATCGCGTCGTGTAAAGCAAACAATTTACTGTTATTACCTTAAATACACGTCAAAACTTTGAAGTATTTGTTCTAAATTGATTACTTATCTCATTAAGTTGCAAATTACTTGTTCCTTAGTTTTTATTTAGTTTATAGTTTATTTTTCTCCTATTTTCTACTTCTATTATAAAAGTAGGCCGATCAGTCTGAAAATTTGCATAGCGCCCTAACTTTTCATTCTGAACAACTTTTCTTAGTGACACTTTGGCGTACTATGAACGGAAAAGGTACTTTACCTGAAACGAAATTGACAAATAACGGATTTTTGCTCAACTGTAAAGGCCTACTTGATTTTAACAAATCGTAAGTAAACTAAAAATAAGTTTCAGACCAAGCAGGGCGGAATCCCAAAATATGAAATTCCAATTCGAAAATTTTTGGTCCATCTCACCTATTGTGAACTCAATCCGGGGACACACTGTATAGTGATTACAATAAAAATGTGGAATTCCCCAAAGTAGGTATCAAATTGATCTCTTGAACCAGATTATACAGCAATAATCCAACGTAGCTGGAAACAAGGGAGAAGTACAATATTCAATACCATAAAAAATTGGAGTTACTTCTAACAAAGCGTAGCGTACCACCCTCCCCCTTTTTAAGGGAGTAGTTCATCAGTCGTACAAGAAAAAAAGCACTCATTCGCTTGAGTAAAGCTATTCTAAACAATAACGTAGAAGAAGACAGGGAATAGCGTAACAATAATGTGCACTTACCTTTCCTAATTAACTATACGTTATAATTAATGTTATTTGGAGCTTCTTTAGAAATTCCCAAGATGTGAGTTGTATCTTGACAATTAATCACTTCGGTATCAAGGCAAAGTCCGCTGTTAAATAATGATGAACTACTTCCGTACCTCTAAACTTAATTGCCATACCGTATATCTTCGTAAAGTTAAAAAGTAAGCCGTGTTTTATTTACGATGCCCCGTTGCGTGGTCTTGAAGAATTTGTATAAAAAGGTAAATAGATTATAGAGATTTTGGTACAAAAACAGTATCTCCACATAAAAGACAATATCGTGGGTATTTTGGAAAGGAAGGTTTATTAAAATTCAGCAAGCGTTGTATGTTTAACATTTTAAGTACCTTGGAAAGGATCAAGTCTACGGTATTATACCTACAAAAAATAACCATTATTACAATGAAGGGCTTTCTCACAAACCGCCTCCAGTAATTTATGTTCGTCCCTTCGATTTATTCAACCCGGGCGTCTAAAAGTAATTGCATCAGTGATACAGTAATAAGGTAGGTACCTTAGGCTTAATTAATTAACAACGCGTCTTCAACACACAAACAGCAGGAAGTTCCATTGAAGTTATTAAAATGTGTAGATCAAATTGGTAGCATAGCTCGAATGCGTGGGATGTCATAAGTAATAACCTAATATAAATTATCGAGGCAGAAATCCGACAGCTACAAAGTCTAGAAAGGGCAATCGTCACTAATGAGAAATTCGGCCCTCTAGCATTCGAATACGGAATTAAATTCTTTGTACTGTTTAACAACCCCTACGCTCTTGTGTACACATTATTCAATCGATGTTATTGATGTCGTTATGTGAAGTTCAAAGAAGTGGAACATGATTCGATCCAAAACGAGTAATGCACAATTCCACATAGTGCGCATCGGTTGGTCCCTAAAAACGTTTCTCGTTCTAAATGAAAAGGAAACTAAAAAGAAATACGCTGGCTACAACTCGCATTATGGCTTCAATAATTGAAACTTTGTACGCCATCAAACATACAGAGGATATCACGCTTCGACAATCTTACAGTACAAAATTGGACATTATAGTACTAGGGCGTTATGAACTAAATAACGCCTAAGGTCGACAGTGTATATCCCTCGGGGGCTTAGGCGTTATGTTCATAACACCCGTGGTGCCTTCTATACTTTATGTCACACTTGCAAGAAGTTGATTAAGATGATTAAAACAGATGATAACAATAAAATCAGTATAGACTCACATAAATTAACATCCTTGACCGTATGTATGATGAGGCATAATTTTACATTTGCGGGCGTTATAAAAAATAACGCCCCTTGCTATCTAAAATCCGGTTGTGATGTAAAGAGGCGTTATTTAGTGATTAAATGTTTCTTGTTTCAGAGTTGTTATGGTGAAATAATAAGGTAGTATGACATAAATTAGATATTCGAATTTCATTAACAATAAATACAATATACAAAAGAGCTCGTTTTATTAATAAATTACTAAGCGCACTATCGCTAAAAATAACGGAATGGGAGGGGGGGGGGGCGAAGAAACTCTTGTCTAGTTCTTCTAGTGGTCTTCGGAAAATGTATGCATTCTCTCGCGGCATCTGATAACGGCCTTGGTGGTCGGCAAAGCCATGATTCTTTGTTTTCTGGAAGTCCATGAAATGTGTCCTCCACATAGTATAAAAACGTATGATCTACTGTCTATAAGTGACGTCTCCCAGTCAGCATCAACCAAAGCTCCTAGACTAGAAGATTTTGCCATAATTGGTGGTTCAGTTTAAGTAACAAGGTACACGCTTCACTGTTGACCAACGACTGTTCATATTGTGCTCGTTCTGGTTGCGAGAGCGAAGGTCACATGAAATGAATTCCATGCTGGTGTGCAACTCATAGCTATGATCATTTTTCTCTCGAACGTTCCAACCGCCTTATATTTACTTCTGAGTACCATATGACTTGCAATCATCTTATCATTCTTCCGTCGTTCGATGATTTGCCTGGTGTCGTTGGACTTTGTCAGCCACGGTAACCATTCTTCAGATAAGGGTTGTTCTACTGAGATTTCGCAAGAAAACCCGTATTCGGTTTAACGTCTTCCTGAACTTCTTTGTACATTTTTCCCATGTAGCACCATTTATTGGCGTTAACTGGGGCTCAATATAGAGCGATTGAGGCAATATTGTCGAACTGCGGCCAATATTGGGTGAATATATTTTTGTAATATTATACAAATATTGGAAATCTAATATTTAGGGAATATAAGAACAATATTTGTAATATTTAGTAAATATTGCCAATTAATGTAAATTGAAATACTAGACACACAATAATGTACCAATATTGCGTCTACACTATTACCAAATATTTAAAATCGATATTTAAGCAATATAACATACATGTTTGTAATATTTAGTAAATATTGATATTTAACGTAAATTCAAACATTGTACACACAATAATCTACTAATATTGCATGTACAATATTACTAAATATTGAAAACCGATATTTAAGTCAATATTGCTATACACTATAAGGTTAATATTTATTTATCAATAACATAACAATACTATGTTTTCAATGTTGCTGCATATTTAAAATGATGAATTACATGACAAAAATATTCACAAATAATAAGGTTATGATACTTTTGATATTTTGATATAAAAATATAATAAACACGTCGTCTTCCTTATTTTATAGTATTCAACTTAAAATTCCAAAATTATACAAATTTCCGCAGCTCAGTTGTTTCATGGCTGACTTTTTAACAGGGCGATCGATGGTTTGAGTCCAACTTGAAGCATCACCAATCTCCTCTGAGGATACACGAAGTGAATGGGGTCCTTGGGAAAGGAGCCACGGGAGCACACGGATCCCTTGAAGGCGCTGCGTACTGGGAAAGGGCCCCTCGGAGCAGTTAGGGCTGTGGGGGTGGCCCACATCACCCCCTTTCCTACTATTTTGGGACACATTACAAAACAATAATGTACCAATATTGCATAAATATTTTGCCCAATATTGAAATAATATTGGCCAGTATGTAAAATTGTTCACATTTCAATGTTTTGACAATATTGTACATTCATATTCTACCATTATATTTACAATAAAACGCCCATATTAAATGCTACATGGGATCTTTGCTCTACCTGGTTTCCCGCCTTCTAATGGTTTAGGTCTTCCGGGACTGGTTCGTAGCCACAGTCTCTTCATTCGTTGTGACTTCGGGTTCCTGTTCGTTTTCGTTTGCACGTGGATTATTTGTTGGTTCCGATATCAATTCGATTTCGATTGGTTTCCGGTTTTCCTCATCCTCCCATGTTTCCATACCACCCAGCAAACACATTTATATATAAAATACATATAAATTATGTAAGAGCTTTTTAAATTTATATAAAACTGGAAGAAAAATAAGAGATATTTAATGTCAGGATGTCAGCAATTTTCAAAATAATATATATGTCTATTAGATGTAAATTCTTCTACATGAATTTATATATACGTTTTATGTATATTTTATGTAATATTTACATAAAAAAATATTAGTTGTAAAAGCGTTGCGATGACCAAAATGGCAGCTACTCGAGCATAATGTAATTATTATATCAATGTAAAAAATTATTTAAGCAGTTCCATACAAAAAATGGAAAAAAACTACATTTTACGTGCAACTGTACTTTTAATTATATTTAACTTAATTCTTGCACGAACCCGTTTTGACCTGAACTGAAAGCCGACAGTTTATTATAATATAATTGCTTGAAAAGTGTCTCTTAACCGGATTCGAACGTTTACGGGTTCGTAACTTTGCGCTGTTTCGCGTTATTAGTTTAAATTTTGTTTGATTATACCGTTGATTGAAGTCTTATTTAATAATTATACCTATCTGTAACTTTATGTTAAAAATGACCAGGATTTAATTTATTTTATATTATTTATTTTCTATATAAATTAGACGCATTTTAGTCGATACGGATCTAATATTAAAGGTACGTGAACTACAATTTTTGGCGTTATAAAAAACACGCGCGTGCGATTACTTATGTGGCGCAAATAGAAACGGACTTTATTTTCGACCATACAATATTTGTAATGTAATGATAATTTATAATTATATTTACAGAAGGCATACATAAAAAATAAGTAATATTACATTTCATGAGTGATATGTAATTATCTATATGTATATATTATATGAATTCCTGTATACAGAATATCCGTAAGTTTCTAAACTATTATGTAAAATATACGTAATTGTGTGACATACGGTTTATATAACTTTATTAAAGAATTCTTACATACTTGATATATAAAAAAGCATATGTAGGGTACTTACTTTAATTTATATATGTATGTTGTATGTATATTTTATATGTGTGTTTGCTGGGCAGTATGAGGGGCAAGTGTGAACTTGACGTTTCTGAATCGCGTCTTCCGGATGATTGTTTTCGTTACTGATCCGAGCCTCGCCTTCTTCCATGATTTTAATCTTAAGTATTTCTAGAGTGGTTAATTCGTACCTCCGATTCGATAGCGCACCTGACATGTTCCAAGCTCGCAGGTAGACTATATACAGGAATCACAGCGAGTAAATCCTTGTTTATTTCGAAACCAACTTCGCCTAATTTGTATAAAGCATCGAAAAAAAGCATTTATATGTTCGTAAACGTCAGATTCTTTGGTCATTCGACGTAACCTTAGATGTTTAAGCGACGTAGCTTTCTCCACCGCCCGCGCCCCTTGTGATTTCACCCAAATCTCTCGAGGGGTTGCCCAGCTTTTGATCAGCCTGAATTCTGTCCGAGAAATACTTAAAATAGTATCTGATAATGTTTTTGTTGTCGCCGTCGATTTGCGCCTGATGCCAATCCGTCGGCTTCGACTCGACTTTGGTACCGTTTGCATAAATTCCAAGCGTCGTTCTTGTTAAGGAATGCCTCAATCAGAATCCGACAAGTATCGTAATTGTATTTTTGTAATTTGCCTATAATTTTGATTCTTTAATAATCCTGTCATGCGTGACAGTTTAAATTACACAAAATGTGTCAAGAACATTCTGCAGACGATTTATCAAGTAGCAAATTTGCGACCGTAATTTTGTCATTTTCACGTATTGCAAGATTAACTTCCATATTCGTATTTTGTGACAGAATTTTGATAAAACAAAAGGAGACTAGATCAAATTTTCAATTTTAAAATTAACTAATTGCCAACCACCAGAAAAAATTCCTATACCGATTAAAGTAAAAAATGGGCGAAGCACTACCCTTACTAGAATTTTGAAGGAATTCCACTTTCAACCGGGGATCTTTTATCGTACCAAGATCGCATCGATTCGGGATTGTGGTTCCTATCGTAGAAGAAGGCGCGTTTTTTTTACAGGTACACTGATGAGCTGTAAGTAGTACCGTGCGCACATTATTATTAGATAGAAGTTTAATTTCTCCGTAGTTAGTTTCATACAAAATACTGAAAAGTACGAATAATTGGGGATGGCGGAGGGTCATTAGCTGTAATACGTATATTACTAATGATGCATATCAATAAGTTACTCCCCCTGGCGCAGTAAATTAAGTCCTTTCAAATACTGAGAGACATGTCATGAAAAATACGTTATACACCAATATTCAGATGAAGCGACGCAGTGATTTTGATGAGTTCTGTCGAACGGGATGAGAGTAATTTAACAAGGGATAACGAAAGGGGAAGAATAGCCATAAAACGGAGATCTGAAAGATTAATCTCCCTCTTGAATCCTACTAAACATAACGTAAACAACTATTAACTGCTTCTTAAGATCGTGTATATAAGAATAGGAAACAGGAAATTAAAAGGCAAAATTTCAAATTAAATTAATTATACTGACCCCTCCAAATTATTTTCATACTTTGTCACGGTCCAACCTCCGAAGTCGTTTTTATCTCACTCCTGATGTACTATTTTAAATTAATTACTGGCCGCGTATGTGGCTTGTAATGCCGAGGTGCGTTTACATTAGCCAACCCTCATGTTACTGGCGCGTTCTTTCAATTCAGGCACAGTGATTAAGGTATATAATAAATGGATATCCACTCTCTTTTGATTACTCTACAATTTCTTCACTTATACATTATATTATATACTATTTGCTTCACATTTATTTTTTAATTACAAATTCTAAAGTCACTAGATATCTAAAGTACCGCAACGTTCGCCATTTTGGGGTTAAAATTTTGGCGGCAATTTCAAATATTGAAGACCTAGTCACTAGAAAATTTAATGACTTTATGAAGTGTTTGATAAAAACTAAACTAACATTAGATACTTATCAATATATTTCTTAAAAATTATTTGCCATTGTTATTAAAAGGTACAGTTTCATTGAAAGATAAAAAATTTGGAACTTTGCCAAACGAACCTAAATACGTTTTTAAAATTGACAGTTTATTTTGTCGTGTTAATACTTCATTTAGAATCGTTATTTAAATCACAGAAAAGGATAACTAAAAAATACAGCAAGTAGTGTGTAAGAATAAGAAGACGAGCCTGTCTATGGGAAAACTACAAGTTTATGATGTTTTTCAAATTGCCGCCTTTCAAACCAAATGTCAAACGTCAAACTTAGTAATAGTAAATACTAATTTTCATCGTATGTCAAACACAGATTTGTCATTTTTCCGCCATTTTGGGGTTAAAATTAGCTTTCTCTCTCTAACTCATTGGAACATAAGGTTGCGGTACTTTAGAATATTTAGTGACTTTAACAAATTCCAGAGTCAGTAGATTAACAGAGTACCGCAAGCCTTTGACGCGACAAATGCCGCCCTGGCGGCCATGTTTAGTCCATATGTATAAGATAGACGTGTAGTGAGTGAAGCGCGGAAAGGACTAAACATGGCGGAGGTTGCGGTACTCTATTAATCTACTGACTCTGACAAATTCATGCGTATAACGCCACCTATTGAACAGTACACTGTAACTCAACGATTAAGTGCTTAACAAAAATTTTTTCTTGGTTGGCCGTTTTCCGTAGGGACTATTTTCATTTTTTTCTATAAACGACCCTTTCCCTATAATTCCTAAAATATTTACCCGAAATAGGGATGGCCCCGGATTATTAACTGTTACCGAACATGTAATGTTTAAACTCGTCGGTATCTTCCATACTTTAAGTTTCATCATCTTCCGCAATAGTTCGGATTGCATAAAATGAGTTCAGAAGTTTATTCTACTTTATGGATTATTAATTGCATGACGTAATTTCATCAGGTTTACATTGCTAATTAGTGGAATATCTACTATACAGGGTGTTTCAAAAAGTTGTAGCGGGAGATGCATAACCTGATTCTACACGTGAAAATAAGTCTAAAATGTTCAGTAACATTTTCGGCTTACTTAAGCCGTAATCAGCCATTTTGTATTTTCTTGAAAATTATTATTTCAAAAACACTTAAAGATATTTTTATGAAATTTGGCATGTCTTCGTTTCTCATAAGTCTAAAATTTCCAAAAATATTTTTTTTTATCAATTTTCAAAATGGCAGACGTTCAATCATTTTACAGTAAAATTACATGACAACTACTAAATAAAAAAGTATTAACAATAAAAGTACTAAAAATGTTGTTTCTTGCATAATTTAATTTTATTTAGTGGTTTTCATCGAATTTTATGAATAATATCCGCCATTTTGAAATTTGATAATTTTGAAAAAAAATTTTTTTTTGCAAATTGTAGACTTCGGCTACACTAAGCCGAAATCATAAAAATGTTACTGAACATTTTAGACTTATTATCATCATGTAGGATCCGGTTATGGATAGTTCGTTACAAATTTTTGTAACACCCTGTATAATGCAATTTTTTGAGTCGATTAAGCCGAAAATTCATCTACGAGGGCCATGAGGAAGTTAAGCGTTGGGTACGTCGATTCAAATTTCTTCGATTTGGGCTGTTTACCGTAGGATTTCCATAATTTTTTTTTGTAAATCAAGTTGGGAGCAAGAATTGATATTGCCACTAAATCAAGATGGTTCAAATACTGGGAATATATGAAATATTGTTTTGAGTGTTGGTTAAGCACGAACTCAGTTGAGTTCTGAGTTTTTACCCATCATCGAGCAGAACGTCTCACAAATGAGCTTTAAGCTTTGCTTCTATATTGTTGTTTATTGGGAGTATATCGGGCATCAGCATTTCTTGATTTTGTTCCTTGTTAAGGATCATAAGAGAAGAAGCAGAATGAATGTTGCAACCAAGAGGAGAATTCACGAAATAAATTCCCATAACTTTCATCTCCAAGCAATTTTAATATATGCAATTAAAAAAAATAGGGGTTACATGGCTGGAGCGTAAGGGGTGAGTTGCATCAGATTGCCTTGCGGGTCATAGTGGTTCCCCCTCCATGTTATAGAAATTGTTTCGAGAAATTTCACTTTTCTGTTATAGTTTCGAAGATATGAGGTCTGGCCAATGGACACCGGGGGTGGTTTCAATTGATGGAATCCTATGTGTATTGGGTATGTGTGTTTGGGTTAGTTGCTCATTGCTTTTCCTATTATTTGCTTCATTGTGAGTGTACGGCCCCAGTGTGCTTCATCTTTTTCTGAATCCTATCTGTGGTTTCTCTAACTGCTGTTCTATTTTACGTCTTAATCTATTATCTATGATTCTTTTCGTAGGTTTTTAAATTCCTATGTGGTTTCAACATATTTTGGTGTCTCCTTTTTTGTCTACTGGGATTATATTTCCACTTTGAAGTCGTCAGTGATCCTTCCATTTCCCCGGGTTTTGTTAAGAACTTCTGTCAGTATTTCTTTCACTGTTCCCCACAAATTTTTTATCATTTCTGATACTCAACTCATCGTGTCCTCAAGCCTTTTATTTTTAAGGCTCTCAACCTCGTCTATTTTTATATACAACACTGAAATCACCAGAAACCACAATACAAATTTAATTAATCGAATGTGTTTCGACGGCGAAAAGCTATCATCATCAGCGAACAACTAAAACTAAAATATACTACCACTAAGCGAAAGTGTACAGTTATAGTGAAAGTGTACAGACCTTTAATCAGAAAGCATTTGTTTTTATGAATTTCTAAAATTTCATTACAGTCAAGTTCATTCTTATTATTCCCTTGTTTAATTAAGGAAATATTGTCTACTTTGTGATTATTTTCAACCATGGAGGGTAGCTGTAGATCTATCAGAACGACTGTATTTAAGTTTAACTAAGTGCTTTAAAACGAATTTTGAGTTACCTTTCATTTACCCCAATTGACTATAATCTACAGCTGATTTTATACGTATATTCTCAACTTATCGTTTATATCTATTGAGTTTTCGGGGTTCTTTAGAAATTACTTTTTCAAGATGTGATCGTTTGCAAATTTAAGTTGTTGAAGAAAGTTTTGACAGACTCCTTGTATGTGATATTCGGTAATTTAACATATGTCTTATCTAATCTACTCGAACGTGGCGTGTGATACGGACACTTCTGTTTTCAGTCTTATTTTTGCTATAACTGTATATTTCTGGTCCTCTTTTAACTCTCACATCTAGTATCTTTTTCATGTGTTTTCTGTAATTATGTATAACTGATTTTTGTCTTCTACTTTCTACAACCCTAGTAAACTGGTGAATGTCTTTGTGCTTGACGAATGTATTAATTACCAGCATATCGTTTCCTGTACACAAGTCTATCATTTTTCGTAATCATTCTTTCATAAGATCCTCAACTATTACGCCGTTATTTTTACCTTCGCGTGCATATACACATAGGGAAAGTAATGTACTTAATCGAAAAAAAATCGATCTCGAGATTTTGATGAATGTCAACGTTTTGGGTCCTCATCCTGAGTCTAAAGCCACCATTTTTGAAAAATGTTTATCTGTGGGTGCGTGGGTGGATATGATATGTGTGTGCGTACGTTATGGCTGTGGAGCCTGAACTACTAGACCGATTAAAGGCCTATAAAAAAACTTCATCGGCAAAACAAGCTTCTCATCAAAATCGGCCCAAAAGGGGCCGAAATATACATATAATTCATGAAAAACTATTGACACTGCATTTATTTCTTTATTTCCCATAGGGGAAGGAGGATGAATGTTTGAAGTTGACAATTTTAAAAATTCAAAACTTTTTGCTAACAAAGATGAAGAAGTAAAATTGTACAGTAAAGTAGAGGACATTCGACTCTTTTAATCGAGTATAATAAGTGTACCAATTTACTTTCGGCCTAGCCGGAAATTTAACAAAATATTAAAAATATTTATGACATACCATGTGTATTATTTCAGGAGGAAACCAGGAATCGTTTTCTGATTAAAACTATACTGCACACTATATATTTCTTTTTCTTCTATCCGGCAATTAACAAAATATTAGGAATATTTATGACATACCCTATACCCAGCAACACATTTATATATAAAATACATATAAATTATATAAAATCTTTTTAGATTTATATAAAACTGGAAGAAAAATAAGAGATATTTAATGTCAGGATGTCAGCAATTTTCAAAATAATATATATGTCTACTAGATGTAAAATCTTCTATATTTGTAGTACATGAATTTATATACGTTTTACGTATATTTTATGTAATATTCACATAAAAAATATTAGTTGTAAAAGCGTTGCGATGACCAAATGGCAGCTACTCGAGCATAATGTAATAATTATTACCAATGTAAAAAATTATTAAACAGTTTCATATAAAAAAATGGAAAAACTACATTTTTACGTGCACAGTACTTTTAATTAACTTAATTCTTGCACGAACGCGTTTTTACCTGAACCGAAAGCCGACAGTTTATTATGATATTATATACTTGCTTGAAAAGCTTCCCTTAATCGGATTCGAACCGTTGCGGGTTGGGGTTGCAAATTCCGAATTCCGACATGTGTTTTCTTTGCATCCGACATTGTACCACTGCGCTAATCTGAAACATTCCTTTTTTTATTTCGTTCTTCTTAACTTTGCGCTGTTTCGCGATTTTAAATTACGTTTGATTATATCGTTGAATGAAGTCTTATTCAATGATTATACCTACCTTTACGTAAAAAATTACCAGGATTTAATTTATTTTATATTATTTATTTTCTATATAAATTAGACGCATTTTAGTCGATACGGATCTAATATTAAAGGTACGTGAACTACAATTTTTGGCGTTATAGAAAACCCGCGCGTGCGATAAATTATGCGGCGCAAATAGAAACGGACTTTTATTTTCGACAATATAATATAAGATAATTTATAACTATATTTACAGAAGGCATACATAAAAAATATGTAATACTTCTTACATATAAAATTTTACATATAACGTACATAAATCTAATCATATAAATATCACAGCACATAAATTTCTTGAGTAATATGTAATTATCTATATGTACATATTATATGAATTTTATTGTTGTTTAGGTTTCCACGAGCTGTATTATTAAAAATATTATTCATTTCTTGATCTTCTCGTGTATATTTTTCAATTCTTCTACGTTTCAGGAACTACTTCGTTCTCTTTTTCAAGATAAATATCAGTAATGAATTAATATATTAATATATGAATTTTTGTATACAGAATATCCGTAAACTTTTATACTATTATGTAAAATATACGTAATCTGTGACATACGGTTTATATACCTTTATTAAAGAACACTTACATACTTGATATATAAAAAGGCATATGTAAGGGTATTTACTTCAATCTTATATATGTTGTATGTATATTTTATATGTGTGTTTGCTGGGATTATTTCGAAAACTATATTATTTTGCTTTATTGTGCAAAAACCTATTTTATTTATCATTGCGGTAAACACGGGAAAGTTATGTGCCAGTTTAGTGGTCATTTCATTTCCGATTCTACTATTTGGATCCCCTAGCATCTATTTGTCTTTTTCATGCGTTCATTAAGTTTTTGCCAGTATTTCTCTTTTGATTCTGTCTTTTGGTTCTCATTTAGGCCGTATGTTACCATGATTTTTGTCATTTCTCCATTCTTCCACTCCACATTTACTTTTAAGTTTCTTTCTGATTCCCAATTCTTATTTGTATCGATCTGTTTGTTTCAAATGAAACATCCCACATATTCCGCTGCTTTCTTTGTTTTTTGTACCCTTGCCTCTTTTTCTTTGTCTCAGTTATAGACAGTATATCCAGTTTTGATCTTTTGAATTCCAACTACAGTTGCTGCTCTTTCTCAATTAAACGTCTGATATTCCATGCCACAATTTTTATATCTGTACTTGTCTTTGTTTTGTCTATTTCTCTGTTTTATTTTCGTATTGTAATTTCCTGGTGGTCGTTACCATATTCGTTCCCTGTTTCCTTGTCCAAATTCCTTTCTTCGCCAGTTTTTTGGCATCTGATGTGTTGTTGTGCTAAATAACTATTCGCTTGATCTGGGTATTCCCATGTCTTGTTCTAGCCCTCCTTGTTCTTTAACAATATGTTTTTTGTTGTTAGTATCATGTTACGGTCCATATTTTTTCCCGACACGATGTTCTTCAATTAATACCAAAGATTAATCTCATTATCCTTTTTTGTAAGGTGAAAACACTTTGAATATCTCGACCCAGCCACTATTCTACATATAATACCATGCGCAAATGTATATTTAAAGCACCAAATTGAAAATGCTCTCCAACATGCGTTAGCTTTCTTTATTAGGTCAGGGTATCGTCAACATTATATGAGCAGTTTACAATATGTAATAACATCAGGAAAATCATTAATGTATAAGAAAAAAATAAGTGGTCCCAAGACACTACCTTGTGGAGTCCCTAATTCTAAATTAAAATCTTCCGAAAGAATATTGTTGACACGTACCGTAACTTTCCTTTCCTCTGAAAGTGACACGAACCATCCTGTTAATGCAGTCTCGGATCCCAATGTTATATAAGTTTTTGGATGCAAAAGATATTCGTCTTAATAATTTAAATTTGAGTTTAACAAGAGTAAGTACTCCTAATTAATCTTAACAATGGCGTAACTGACATATTGTTATCGCATTATTGTAATATCACAGATAGAAATTAATTGACACATGTCAAAAGGATACTGTTTCTGTCACTGATTCCATGTGATAATAAAATAGCTTGAATTCAATCTTAAGGCTATTATCTGGGATCTTCGTCGAGGAAATTCGCAATTGTTAGCGAAACTATAACTAAATAGGAGCCACTTATTGTTTACGTTAATTACTAAGTAGATGAAAAACAATGTCATTGCCGACAGCTATCGCATACAATGATCCAACCAACGCGGAATATCCAATAAAATATGGGCCTCAGGCTGAACATTCTGTTAAAGTAGCAGCGGCAGGCAAACAGGATAAACTCTTATCTATCATGTTTCCGACGGACGAATAATACGATTTCGAAGGATGTTAACATTCCCCCCAAAGTTCCTATTTCTGTGCCAATGAAAACCCTCACCTGTACTGGGAATGTCTTTGTATATTAAGTTCAGTTTTCGTTTTCATAAAGATTTACACAGGCGTTTTTTTTCCTCCTTAGGACGATCTAAAGAAAAAAAAAAGGCAAGAGCGTCACGAGAATGTAAACATTTTGAGTAAACTTATCTTTGTTGACAGTAAGATACGTTTATTTTATATAAGATTTCAGATGAAAACACTTCCTTCGCATTTTCAGCGTTACTCTAAGAAAAAAGAAAACCTGATTTCCTCTAAAAAGGATCGGCAAACTTAAAGTAATCAATCTGTTTGTGTTCGATTAAATTACGTGAATCTTTCGAATCAATGTCTTCTCCACTTTGGTGCTATTTATGTAACATAAGACGGATTTAAAAGGTTCTAATGTGTAATCGATCAAAAATTTGATCTCAATTAATCGCGCGCGGCGTTAATTTCAAAATTACTCGAACATTAAAATGAAAGACGGTTGAGTATTTTTTTTCGCAATTTTTAATTAAGGTTACAGAGCACATCAATTTCATTATAAATATTTCGGAAAATCAAAAACAATAATAATTTTTTCCAAATTGTATTTTTGAATTAACCTCTTGAATTTTGAAATTTTGGAATGAGTGGTCATTCAAAGTAATGAATTGGCAGTTTACTACAGCTATACTTCTCCCCTCCTTTTGCCTTTATATACCTTCTCACTACTCCCGACACTTGCCCATTTTCTCCATCCTCCTCCCCTTTCCAACCATTTCTCACCCCTGTGGTTATCCCCCCTTTTGCTCTGCTTTTTTTCCCCTCTTTCCGCGAACTGCACTTTCCACTCATAACCTCTTGGCAGAATTTCCCTCCACTTATCCCAGTCTTTCTCCTCCAACCACACCTCCACTATCCCCACCATCACAAACCCCCCTATATAAATCCAAAAGTCCTTCCCCTTATTCTTTATACCTGCTACATTCCAAAATAACACCTTTTCCTGTCCTTTTTTCCCACTTACACTCTCATTTGCCCTCCCTCTTCTCCCTTCCACCTTTAGGTTTTTGACCCCTTTCCCCTAACCTCCCGCGCCCTCTAGTTTTTTCACGCTCTACCCCCTCACCCCGCTTGCACGGCCCTCACCCCCCTTGTCTCTTCATACCAGTCGTATCTTATCTCCCCTATCCACATCTTCTCATAGCCCACCCTCACCCTTGCACCTTTATCTCTTTCTTCTTTGGCAATCTTTTTAATCTCCTCTTGCACTCCCCTTTCCTCCCTCGCTAGAACGTCATCGATATATACATCTGTATTTCTTAGGGCCCCTTTTCTCCGCATTACTTCCATGTTCTCATTTCCCTCCTCTCCTCGTTCCACTACCCTTCTTTCATCTCATGCTCCTCCTTCATTACCTACTATTATCTCGTTCCTGAGACTTATAATAGCCCTTATTTCCTTTCTGAACCCAGCCTGTCAATCTGGCAACAATTTCTTTTCTTCTATCTCCTTCTCTAGCCTTCCTTCTAACACTGACGCATGTATTTTGTATTCCGTTTAGCGATTTGCTTACTGCCTGTTAATTAATTGCGCTCTATATCTTCAATATCTTTAATGTCACCTTTTCTGTCTTTTCTCATGTTCTTCAACGTTCTGTAGAGTAACTTTACATTATTTTTCAATCTTCTCACGATTTTAGCTTTGTCCCTTTAATCTTCACCTTTACTATCTTCATTTGCACTTTGTAGATTTCAAATACAGCTTTCGTTTTACTATTACTTTTTTTGCTTGCTTTTTTTCCATTTGACTTGGGCTTTTACTTCTTTGCTCCACCATGCAGTTCATTTTCTTGTACGCTACATGCCTCTACCCCGCGAATACCACAACCTCTCTATCTCTTCAGTCTTCTTCCAGTTTAATCATCTGATTTCTCCATAATCGCCTGACACTATCACTATGGATGAGACTAACAGACGCCTTCCTGATTGATCATTTACCTGAAAATCCAAGGCACAAAACGCTTTGGAGTTTCTAAATACTCGATTGCACATCGAAACCTTCCGTTCCAATTGCACCCATTCTAATAATTGTAATATGATTTGATAAAGAAACAAAAGGAATGGGGAGGGTATGGGGTGTGGAATAACGAGAGTATACAAAAGTACGCAGAGAACTTGGCGAGAGAATAGTGGACGGAAGAGGGAGTAGAGGAGTGATTGGAAGAGATGATAAAGAAGATGGAAGAATCAATGGAGGAAAGAGAAAAACAGAAAGGGAGAGGAATTGGTGGAATAGGGAATGCAGAGAGACGAAGAAAAAGAAGAGAAAGGGACTAAGAAGATGGAGGAAGGGGGAAATTGGGATAGAGCGAAACTAACACAGAGAATGCGACAAGAGGAAGACGAGGTATAGAATGGAAGTGGGGGGGAGAATCGGGGATTTGAATAATGAGGGGGGATATAATGGAGTTTCTTAAATAAAAAAAGGAGAAGAAAATGGAGAAAAGGCCAAATAGAACAGGAAAAATGGGAAGAGCACTGCAGGGAAAAACTAGGGTGATAGGAGGGAAGGGGGTGAAGAGAGCTAGTGATAAGAAGGGAGAGGTGGGAGGAAATAATGAGGGAGGAGGTAGAAAGGGCGTTGGGGTAAATACAAAAGAGAACGCGGGTGGAAGTGATGGGACGACAAAGGAGCAGTGGAAGTACTTGGGTAAGAGAGCGAAGGAGAATTGTAGGAGTTTGCTACATAAGATATGGAGAAGAGAGGGGTTTCCGCGAGAGTGGTGAATGGCGGTCATATCCCCGGTATGTAAGGGCGGATATATGGAGGATGCAGGCAACTGTAGACCAAAATAGGTGTAACAAATATGGGATATAGGATTTACGCGATAATTCTACAAGAGCGCCTAGATAAGGAGTTGGAAGAGAATCATTGGAAAGTGACAGAAAGGAGAGAAGGGCGGTAGACAATATCTATGCGATGAAGCAAATAGTAGATAAAGAGTTAGAGAAGGGCGGGGGGGGGGCTGTTTGCTCTCTTGCTATACATTAAAGCAGCCTTCGATAGTGTGAATAGGGGGAGGTTATGGGAGGGGATGAGAATAAGGGGGATAAATAAGTGAGGATTTGGTGGACAGGATACAGGAGATATATAGGGACACGAGTTGTAAAGGGAAAGTGGAGAGGATGAAGAGTTGGTGGAAATAATAAGGGACAGTGTGGGTAGTGGTTATCGGAGGATACAAAGTGTGGGCGATAGCTTACGCTGATGATCTAGTAGTAGTGGCAAGGACGGGGAGGGAACTGAGGGATATGTTGGTGACAACGAAAGACTTTCTGGAAAAATGAGATATGAAGGTAAATGTGAGAAAGTGTGTGTTTCAGAAGGGTAGAAGAAAAAAGGGTAAGGAGGAGTGGAAGTGGGGTACGGAGAACATAGAAAGTATGAGGGAAGTGAAATACCTAGGATATAAAATGTCATTATAACAATAAGGACGAGGTACAAGTGAGAGATTTGGCAAAAAAGGGGTGTATGGTGTTGGGACAGGTGTGGGCTCTAGGGGAAAGAACATTCGGGAACGATCTGTTGAGAAGGGGGCGGCTCTTTGAGAAATTAATATAAAGTAGAGACATGGGGGTGGAGGGAATGATAAATCCTGGAAAGGATGCAGGATAGATACTGGAGGTGAGTGGAGAGGGGGACAGCTGCATATATCGAGCAAGAAGAAGTAAAGGGAGAAAAGATCAGGATGCATGCAGGCGGGAAAACTGGCGATGAACTATGAGGAGGGAATGGATTGGGGAAGATATTGCAGAGGTAAAGGAAGGAAGGATAGTGGACGGACAAGACGAAAGAAAGAGGTATTATGAAAAGGTGGGTTTCGCAAGAGAGGAGGTAAGAACGGGAAGAGAACGAAGATGGGGTTGAACATAAGGGAAGGAGGGCATTGGAGAAAGGGGTAAAGACATACAGGGGCAAGAAAAAAGGAGCAAGATCAGGGAAGGAAGGTGTAATAGGAGGTATGAGGAGATTATGGCAGAAGGAGTGCCGGAGTACCTATGGGAGTATTGAGTAGGAAGAAGAAGAAGAGGATGGTGGCAAGATATAGATGCGGGAACGAGGAAATGGAAAATAAGTATTGGTGGGAAGACGATAAAAGAATATGTATGTAGGTTATGTAAAACGGGACGGGAGAGTATTACGCACATGTTAAAAGAATGTGAAGAGCTGAGGGAAGTGGAAAGAGGATTGAGAGAGATTGTAGGGGTGAAAGGGGAAGGAATAAGCTGGATGCGGTGGCGATTTCAACCCAATTACCCCTCCTAAGAATACTTCGTCCGCTTATTTATTTTTATTCTTAAAAATTACCAACATTTCAAACAAAGTTATGGTGAATCTAGTTGGCGATCTATGACTGAGAATTTTTGCAAATCTGCTGGAGCGAGTCGTGGAATGGACAGATACCCGATAGTTTTTTTAATTACCCCCCCCCCCCCCCAAGCCAGTTGGCTGGAAACGCCATTGGCTGTATGGAAGAGGTAGGGCAGAGAAGAAGAATGCTGTCAGGAGAAGAGGGTTAGGTTTAATATGTAAATATAAATGTTATAAATCTAAATCTGGAGTGAATGTTAAGTGGTAAGAATAAGATTTTTTTTAAAATATCTATTATTCAGGACAAATAAAACGTATGTATTGTATGTATGTACAATACGATTTGAGATAGACATTATTACGAAGATAATTTGACGGACCATGACATTCAACTTTCAGCGTCCCGTACACCACTGAATAGCTATTCTTTTTCAACAGATCTAGTCCAGTCAAATTAGACAGAAAAAGGAGGTTTATGAAAAAGTGATGCTAACTTTACGGGACTTTTTCAGGGTTGTTTGGTACGTTAAGGAGAGCTTAAATCCAAGTTTGCGTATACCCTGACCCCGTGGGATTTTTTTAAGGAGGGGGAGAAGGTAACAATTTTGATTTCGCTATAACTCGGCAGCAATTGATCGTACAGCAAAAATAAAAAAAGGCTTTTGTAGGGTTGAAGCTCTACAAGTTTCCTTTGGACGACTTTTCCCGAAAATTAATATAACGATTTATCGTAAAAAAAAAGTAAGAAAAAGTAAACTTTTTGGTCAAGACATAGAATTTGTTCATGTATGAGAAAGTTGTAGAACAAAATCACCGTGTCAGATTTTTCCATCGATGAAAAATAAAGTCGAAGGGAGCGTCTGAAGGTGTGCTGTCTATTCGCGTCTCTCCGGCACCGGCGCGGCGCGAGCGGCTCGACGCTGTGGCACGCGCTTGGATCTCGGGGCGTTTGTCGCTTATATCTCTGTGCCAATGAATTGGAATTAAAAGTAAAAATCGTAAAAAAACAGTAAAAAAAGGTAAACTTTTTTGGTTAACAAATAGAATTTATTCATGTATGAGAAAGTTGTAGAGCTTGAAAAAACGAACAAAATCGAAAAAAAAGTTTATTTTTCATTTTGATTCATTGGCACAAAGATATAAGCGACAAACGTTCCGAGATCCGAGCGCGTGCCCCAGCGTCGAGCCGCCGCACCGGTGCCGGAGGGGCGCGAATAGATACACCTTCAGACGCTCCCTTCGACCTTATTTTTCAACAGATCGAAAAATCTGACACGGTGATTGTGTTCTACAACTTTCTCATACATGAACAAATTCTATTTCTTGACCGAAAATGTTTACTTTTTTTTACTGATTTTTTACGGTAAATCGTTAAATATTAATTTTCGGGAAAAGTCGTCCAAAGGAAACTTGTAGAGCTTCAACAAACTTACAAAACTCTTTTTTTTTTTTTTTTGTTTTTTCTGTACGATCAATTGCTGCTGAGTTATAGCGAAATCAAAATTTTTACTTTCCTCCCCCCTTAAAAAAATCCCACGGGGTCTGGGTATACGCAAACTTGGATTTAAGCTCTCCTTAACTTCCCAAACAACCCTGAAAAAGTCCCATAAAGTTAGCATCACTTTTTCACCAAAAGTCTAATTTGACTGGCCTAATCGCCCCTGTTATAATGACATTTGAAGTTTGGTTATTTTTTGACGTTTGGTATGCAGTAAACATTGGACAAAAAAACGATTTACACGCGGTGATGTAAGTCTCGAAGGTCGTAATCGTCCTGGACCATCAACAGAGATAATCGTTCAAGTGCACGATATCATTTTTGACGAAAACCGTTGCCCAAGCATGTTATTTAAGCAATCTTACCGTCCTACCTCAAACTCCACCTTCAAATTTTCTGTTAGCTCGCACACTGAAAAATTCATTTTCAAGATATTTCTGTGTGGCGAACCTTACAGTCCGTTAACTTGTTGGCCTAATTTTAACAACGTTCCATTCAATAGGTGATGATCGATATATTTACCGAGATAATCCCGCGAAACTCAAGAACATCACGAAAAAGGCGTCACCTCCGGTTTATTTATTTCAACGAAAATGTTCGTGGATTATCCCATAGTGTATCGAATTCTAATTATTCTTCAATTTAGAGGTCCGGTAAAAGCTACGTGTCGATCGCCAAGCTTTCATGGCTGTACCGATAAACCTCGAAATTTCGTATACAAATTAGCACTTACTTAAACTTGAGAATGAGGTCGATTTCGTTTGCCTTACTTAAATTATCTTGGATATTCATTGCGACAGTAATAATCCGAATTGTTCGCGCAGTATTTAGAGAATAAGTTACCGCCTGCTAACGATCGTTTTAAGCCGAATGCTAATTACCCAGCATCTTACACGCTGAAAATAATAAACTCCATTATTAGCTAAACTACTTTCATTCACCACCACCACCACCAGTTTTCGAGCCTCTCTCAAGTATTTAGAGGAAATTTTTATGCTTAATACGCGCCGTGTATAAGATTAGCATATTTTAATTGTTGGAGTTACGTGATTTCGGCACGGTATCGTAACAAAGGCAGGGATTTTAGGGTTACCAAGTTTTAATTAGAGGGACATTAAAATTAACGACAAACATCTGGGATTCGTCGATAGTTATCGGAAATTTCATTCAATCTAACAAAAAATATCTACCGCAAAATTCAACCAACATTTTAGATTTTTGAAATTCAATTAGCGCACACGTTGTGCTTCATTTTAACACGTTGTAGAATAAAGTTTTAGGGGTAACTTCTCAAACTTTTGAAATACAATTTCAGTCCGCTACTTCTTTTGGTTTATCAAGAGAATTTAACGCGTCCAGATGGGGACACACCGAAGTTATAAATTATTTATTATTATTACAACCTGACATAATTGAAAGCAAAGTTAGGAAAATTTGAATTTGATTTTCGCCTGTCAAGCTTGACAGGTAGCGCGTGCAGCGATGTTTGTTCCCTTCTCTAAAAAACATCGCACCAGGACGGTTTGGATACCATCCCCTTAATTACGTTAATATTAACTCACTCCTGCCGACTTTTTCAATTCCAATTTACTACCAAGTACCAACATTGTTCAAGAAAATCAAATGTTAAAACTTGTATTTTAAAGGCATCAAACTTTATGTAATTTATACAGGGTGGCCATTGAAAAGGTAAGACGCCTGTTTTGGGACATTTAGACAAGTTTCTTAAAAAAACGCTCGGACACGTCGATTTTTTATTTTTGGGGGACAACTTTTGATGTCAAATTTGACTTTGTCAGGCCAACCCCCTAGCCCCAGCAACCCCTAACTCAAGAATTTAAATAGGGAAAGGGTGTGAAGCGTGTCATTTGAAGCTTCTTTTAATTCTCTATTCTACAGTATGACCGAAATTAGTTTTATTCAATTTTTTTTCACCCCTATGAAAAGCACCCTCTAGATTAACTAAGGTGGAAGTGCTGTTTAGGAAAAATCCTGAAACACGCCACCTTTGACCTTTTGAACGGCACATTTCAGGATTTTTCCTAAACAACACCCTCACCTGAGTTAATCTAGAGGGTACTTTTCATGGGGGTGGAAAAAGATTGAATAAAACTAATTTCGGTCATACTGTCGAATATAGAATTAAAAGACGCTTCAAATGAGGGGTCGCTTCACACCCTTCCCTGTTTAAATTTTTGAGTTAGGGGTTGCTGGGGTTAGGGGGTTGACCTGATAAGGTCAAATTTGACATCAAAATTGCCGTTCACAAGGTCTAAAGTGGTGTGTTTCAGGATTTTTCCTAAACAACACCCCCACCTTAGTTAATCTAGAGAGTGCTTTTCATCGGGGCGAAAAAAAATTGAATAAAACTAATTTTCATTTGTACTGTCGAATAAAGAATTAAAAGGCGCTTCAAATGAGGTGTCGGTCGACTCCCTTTCCCTATTTAAATTCTTGAATTAGGGGTTGCTGGAGCTAGGGGGTTAACCTGACAAAGTCAAATTTGACATCAAAAGTTGTCCCCCAAAAATAAAAAATCGACGTATCCGAGCGTTTTTTTAAGAAACTTGTCTAAGTATCCCAAAACCGGCGTGTTACCTTTTCAATGGCCCACTCTGTATATTAAATTGAACGTGGCATTTGATTAATTTATAGCTAGTTTTCTTCTCAACCTTTCTGGAAAATTATCTACCGCTTCTGAATAATATTACTAAAAGTACAAAAGCAGTCCCATGTAGCACCGTTTATTGGCGTTAGCTTGGCGGAATATAGACGAATTGGGGGCAATATTGCCGAACTGCAACCAATATTAGGTGAATTATTTAGTTATACTTGGCTTGATAATGGGACATGTCATCCCGAAACATGTTGCCATGATGAAAATTGTTTAATGTTTCATCGTCTCATCCATTCATAAATTACAACTTTATTAAGGGGAGGTTGCTTGTTATTCTTTACCAATCTAATTCACCCCTTCGAAAACCACTTCGAATCCAAATATGGTGAATATATATTTGTAATATTATACAAATATTGGATAATACAATATCTAGTGAATATAAGAACCATATTTGTAATATTTAGTAAATATTGCTATTTAATGTAAATTCAAACATTTTACATACAAAAATGTACCAATATTGCGTGAACAATATTGAAAATATATATGTATTTAAGCAATATAACATACATATTTGTAATATTAAGTAAATAATGATATTCTATGTAAATTCAAATATTGTACATACAATAATGTACCAATATTGCCGGTACAATGTTACTAAACATTGATAATCGATAGTTTGGCAATATAGTATGCATATTTACAATACTTAGCAAATATTGCTGTATAAATATATTATATAATATAAAGTCAATATTATTTTATTTATTTATTAGTAACATAACAATACTGTGTTTTCAATATTACTTTATATTTAGTATGATATATTTAGGCTACATGAAAAAAATATTCATAAATAATAACGTTATGATACTTTCTCAAAATCCGCCGAATGTTAATTTTCGCCTATTTAGAGATATCAAAATATAATATGCACGCCCTCCTTAATATTTTATAGTACTCAACTTTAAATTCCAAAATTATATTCCGTAGCTCAGTTGCCTCATAGCTAACCGGGTGATCCATGGTTCGAGTCCTACTTGAAGCAGAAGCATTTTTCCTGGGGAAGGGGCCACCGGAGCACTGTGCGCACTGTGAAATAGTCCCTTGGAGCAGTTAGGGCTCTGGAGTTGAGCAGGTCACTCCCTTTACTACTAGTTTAGGACACATTACAAAACAATAATGTGTCAATATTGTATAAATATTTTCCTCAATATTGAAATAATATCGATTAGTAATATTTATCCAATATATAAAATTGTTCACATTTAAAAGTTGGGACAATATTGTACATTAATATTCTACCAATATATTTACAATGAAATGCCAATATTATACCAATATTAAATGTTACATGGGGTATGGAAGAGAATCTATAGATTTGAGGAAACTGCTTTCCATGTAGCATTTAATACTGGTGTAATATTGACATTTCATTGCAAATCTATTGGTATAATGTACAATATTGTCACAACATTGAAATATGAACAATTTTACATATCGGCTAAATATTACTAACCGATATTATTGTTCCAAAATGGTAGGTAAGGGCCCCCAGAGCCCTAACTGTTCCGAGGGACTGTTTCCCAGCGCGCAGCGCCTGCAGGGGTACAATGTTCTCCGGTGGTTCCTTCCCCAGAACGTGTGGACCCGCTGAAGATGGGCTGATGCTGAAAAAGGCTTCTGCTTCAAGTAGGACTCGAACCATCGATCACCTTGTTAAGAAAGTCAGTCCTGAAACAACTGAGCTACGGAAACTTATATAATTTTGTAATTTAAAGTTGACCACTATAAAATATTGAGGAGGGTGTGCATATTATATTTTGATTATTTTGATATCTCTGACTCGGCAAAAATTAACATTCGGCAGATTTTGAGAAAGTATCATTCATAACGTTAATATTTGTCAATATTTGTTTCGTGTTGCCTAAATATATCATTTTAAATATCGCGTAATATTGAAAACACAGCATTGTTATTTGATTGATAAATAAATATTGTATAGTAATATTTACTAAATATTGTAAATATGTATGTATGCTATATTTCTTAAATATCGATTTTTAATATTTAGTAATATATTACACGCAATATTGGTACCGCATTGATTAAAACATATTGACTTTATAATGAATATCAATATTTACTTAATATTACAAATATGTATGTTATATTGCTTAAATTAATATAGATTTTCAATATTTAATAATATTGTACATGCAATAATTGTACATTATTGTGTGTGCAGTATTTGAATATACATTAAATATCAATATTTACTATATGTATATTGAAAATATTGTTCTTATATTCACTAAATATTGTATTTTTAATATTTTTATAATATTACAAAAATCTATTCACCCAATATTGGCGGCAGTTCGACAATATTTCCCTAATCTCTCTATATTGGGCTAATATTCCGCCAAGCTGACGCCAATAAACGGTCCTACATGGGTTATTGCTGCAGTTTATACCTTATAGTATCCCTTATAATAGCCATTACAGTTCTCAGTAAATTATCTTAATGAAAAGTATAAGGAATTAGCGTCCAGTGGAGTACCGTGGCATTTGGGACAGGGGGGGGGGGGGGGGCGACAAGGAAGGTTGTGGTGGGGTTCAGAGTTGGAAACGATGAGAATAATAATAAATATTGTTGGGAGGAAAAAAGAAGATATGCAGATGTTGAAGGAATGTGTAGAGTATGAGAGAGCAGGAGGGAGGTTGGAGAGGCGTGTTAAGTAAAGAGGGGAAGAGATAAAATGGATGGAAGAAGTGATAAGGGATCCGAGGCTACCATATAAAAATAGTAATTGGCGATTACAAATCCAAAATAGAAAGAGAGGTAACATTTCATTCAACAATTGGAAAATTCAGCCTACACGAGGTAACAAATTAAAATTATAACTCTCGCATCGACTTTGCAAAAGAACTTAACATGAATATAATGAGTACATACTACCAACACAAAGAAATCCAGAGAAGAACATGGATAACACCATATGGAAGAACACTCAACCTTATAGACCACGTTTTGGTACAACAAAGAAATGTGAGAATATATAGGGGAACAGATACGAAGCCATACATTGTCTGTAAAGTTGGGACATAAATCGACCGTGTTCTAAGCGAAATATATCCGATCCTGGCAGAAGCCACTCAGCTATTGAAAGAGAACCTTGCCAAATGGAAAACCAGGCAGTAGCAGTAAATCCTTATGCGATTCATTCAGGCCAAGCCTTTCAATGCACACTATTGTTAAATACACTAGGAAAGTGAAGTAGTGCCACACTATGGTGACACTTAAGCATGCGGAAATCGCAAGCGAGCAAGTTGTCAACCAGACAGAAAAGCAAGAGATTACAGCAGTAAATTCTTAATTGATACATTCAGGTCAAATCATTAAATGCACACAATTGTTAAATACACTAGGAAAGTGAAGTAGTGCCACACTAGGGTGACACTTAAGTGTGCGGATATCGCAAGCGAGCAAGTTGTCAACCAGAAAGAAAATCAGCGATTACAGCAGTAAATTCTTTTGTGATACATTCAGACCAAGTCTTTCAATGCACACAATTGTTAAATACAGTAGGAAAGTGAAGTAGTGCCACACTTAAGCATGCGTAAATCGCAAGCGAGCAAGTTGTCAACCAGACAGAATAGCAGCGATTACAGCAGTAAATTCTTATGCGATACATTCAAGTCTTTCAATGCGCACATTAATTGTTAAATATACCACGAAAGTGAAGGAGTGGCAGACTAGTGTGACACTTAAGCATGCGTAAATCGCAAGCGAGCAAGTTGTCAACCAGACAGAATAGCAGCCATTACAGCAGTAAATTCTTATGCGATACATTCAGGTCAAGTCTTTCAATGCGCACAATTGTTAAATATACCACGAAAGTGAAGTAGTGGCAGACTAGTGTGACACTTAAGCATGCGGAAATCGCAAGCGAGCAAGTTGTTAACCAGACAGAAAATCAGCGATTACGGCAGTAAATTATTATGCGATACATTCAGATACTTTCAATGCACTCAATTGTTAAATACACTAGGAGAGTGAAGTACTGCCACACTCGTGTGACACTTAAGCATGCGTAAATCGCAAGCGAGCAAGTTGTCAACCAGACAGAATAGCAGCGATTGCAGCAGTAAATTCTTATGCCATACTTTCAAGTCAAGTCTTTCAATGCGCACAATTGTTAAATACACCAGCAAAGTGAAGTAGTGCCACACTAGTGTGACACTTAAGCATGCGTAAATCGCAAGCGAGCAAGTTGTCAACCAGACAGAAAATCAGCGATTACGGCAGTAAATTATTATGCGATACATTTAGGCCAAGTCTTTCAATGCACTCCATTGTTAAATACACTAGGAAAGTGAAGTGGTGCCACACTTAAGCATGCCGAAATCGCAAGCGAGCAAGTTTTCAACCAGACAGAAAATCAGCGACTACGGCAGTAAATTATTATGCGATACATTCAGGCCAAGTCTTTCAATGCACTCAATTGTTAAATACACTAGGAAAGTGAAGTACTGCCACACTAGTGTGACACTTAAGCATGCGTAAATCGCAAGCGAGCAAGTTGTCAACCAGACAGAATAGCAGCGATTACAGCAGTAAATTCTTATGCCATACATTCTAGTCAAGTCTTTCAATGCACACAATTGTTAAATACACCAGGAAAGTGAAGTAGTGCCACACTAGTGTGACACTTAAGCATGCGTAAATCGCATGCGAGCAAGTTGTCAACCAGACAGAATAGCAGCGATTACAGCCGTAAATACTTATGTGACACATTCAGAGAAAGTCTTCCCATGCACAAAATTATTAAACACACTAGGCAAGTGAAGTACTGTCACACTAGTGTGACATTTAAGTGTCCGGAAATCGCAAGCGAGCGAGTTTGCAAGAGCTGCATGCGAAAATCGCTTCTGGGAACCGAACCGTTCTATAGCATTACATATAATACAAAGAAAAAGAAGAATACTCATCAAAGTACATTGGTCAAAAATCCTAGGGAAGCTACATTTCTAGATCCTCTTGGAGAACTAAAAACGTGATTTAGCAGAGTTTCCCTTAAAATTAAGCAGGAAGAAACGGTGACAGACGATTGCTGAAATCGGAAGCGAGCGGGTTGTCAACCAGACAGCTAAGCAGCGATTTGAGCAGTAAATTCGTATGTGATACATTCAGAGAAAGTCTTCCATTGCTCAAAATTATTAAATACACTAGGCAAGTGAAGTACTGTCACACTAGTGTGACACTTAAGCATGGGTAAATCGCAAGCGAGCAAGTTGTCAACCAGACACAAAATCAGCGATTACGGCAGTAAATTATTATGCGATACATTCAGGCCAAGTCTTTCAATGCGCTCAATTGTTAAATACACTAGGAAAGTGAAGTACTGCCACACTCGTGTGACACTTAAGCATGGGTAAATCGCAAGCGCGCAAGTTGTCAACCAGACAGAAAATCAGCGATTACGGCAGTAAATTATTATGCGATACATTCAGGCCAAGTCTTTCAATGCACTCCATTGTTAAATACACTAGGAAAGTGAAGCACTGCCACACCAGTGTGACACTTAAGCATGCGCAAATCGCATGCGAGCAAGTTGTCAACCAGACAGAATAGCAGCGATTACAGCCGTAAATACTTATGTGACACATTCAGACCAAGTCTTTCAGTGCACACAATAATTGTTAAATATACTAGGCAAGTGAAACAAGCATGCAGAAATCGCAAGCGAGCGGGTTGTCAACAAGACGGCTAAGCAGCGATTTCAGCCGTAAATTATTATGTGATACATTCAGAGAAAGTCTTCCAATGCACAAAATTATTAAATACACTAGGCAAGTGAAGTACTGTCACACTAGTGTGACATTTAAGTGTCCGGAAATTGCAAGCGAGCATCGATTTGCAAGAGCTGCAAGCGAAAATCGCTTCTGGGAACCGAACCGTTCTATAGCATTACATAGAATACAAGGAAAAAGAAGAATACTCATCAAAGAACATTGGTCAAAAATCCTAGGGAAGCTACATTTCTAGATCCTCTTGGAGAACTCAAAACGTGATTTAGCAGAGTTTCCCTTAAAATTATGCAGGAAGAAACGGTGACAGACGACTGCGTGCTGATTAAACAGCTGCACAACATGGGACTGTCTAATGCCCTGATGCTGTGCAGGGGATGGAGTGAGGACCTGCCGATGTATTTAATATACATAAAGGAAAGGAAATGAAAACGAAGATTCTCCGTATTAAAATCCTAGGCGTTGTTAAAAATGCAGGAATCCTTGAGAGGAGGGTGGATGACAAAGTAGATTAATAGCCTGCAGTGCAGTAATCATTCGGAACCACCCCTAAATGAATAGATTGACGATGATGTTTCGTTTGCAATAAAATACGTACAGTAGACAAATTGGAACTCTATACGGGGTTGTATTTAAGAGCACTCAAGCTCAAGTAAACACATGTATCGGGATTCCTGCGGAAGCGTAGTGTGCGGTTGATTTCTGGCACGTCAAGATGATTGGGGGTGTGTTACAAAATAATATTCTTCGTGATCCATCCGAATCTTGCGTAATATTTTACAGGAGTGCAACGCGTGTCAAATTTCTAATGGAAATCGCTTAGGAAATTAAACCATAAAGACGATGTGAAAATGGTACATTATAAACCATAGAAAATGGTTGTGTTGTTAAATAATGATTCTAAAAAACGAACACAATTAAGATTAGCAGTCGTGTACAAAAACCGCCGAAACTTCATCAGTCTAAACATATTTTGAGCAAGCTTAATTATTGCTTTTTTACGACGTAGTTACTTTGGAGATAAGAGAGCATCGGTAATGAACTGAAAATCTACGATAAGAATGAACGAGTACGAAAAGAATGAGAAAAATTAGGTCAACGTGTAAAATATTAATTAAAGCCGTACGTTTGCCTATTGAATGATGAATCTTGCTTTAAGCTAGACTTCCTCTTTAAAATAATAATAAATCTAATGTTTAGCGCGAGTAAACTGGCTGGCGTACAACAATACCACGACGATATAATAATTTATTCCATCTTTGGAGAAAGTTTCATCAAAAGCTTTACCAATGAATATCAAATACCTTGTTTACTTATTAAATCGTTTCTTTTTCACAAACCCGCCATTCGTGTATGTTTTCTCGAAGTTTTTGATTGATTGGACAGCCATGAAGATGGTATTTAAATGTAAATGTGGAAGTCCTCGATTTTGTATAAACCTTGAAAGGATGGACAGTTTCCATATCAAACATATAAAAAGAAATTTGCTTTTTTCTGTTCTTATACGAAATGAATATAAATTGTGTACAATACTCGAAGGAAATAAAAAATCTCAGACGTACATAAAAAGTATATAGGTAAGGGTGCAGTACGTTTACTATAATAACCACCCCCTTCTCCTAAATTTTCGAACTTTAGCTGAAAATTAAGAAACAACTATGCCAACTAGCTATTAATTTAATCGAATTATCTCCATAAATTTTAATGAAAATTACAACACGTTTCGACACTATGGCTCATTATCAGGGATAAAACATTGTGATGCATAGGATAGGAGCTGCCGCAGGTTATGTGAACTGCACGAGCACAATAGTCTATCGGAAAAGTATCTGCACGCTCTGCGTACACTAAAAGACGAAAATCACCCTCCCAGACAAACGCAACGGTAGTGATGAAGAAAGTGGACCAAGCGCTACAGATCCAACTGCTTAGTTGAAAAGGACTACCAGGCCACCGAAAATACACAGTTCTCCACTGACACTAACCGTTAGTAACAACAACTTGCCAAATAAAAATACCAATCATCCCATAGAAACGCTGAAGGATGAAATCATACACAAAGACCACCTGCTAGTAAGTTTCGAACCAGATCTCTCTATTGAGGAGGGACAGCGATACAAAACGAGTTGAGGGAACGTCTGTGGGATCCACGTTATCTCTAGTAATGGTTAACGTATTCAAGCGGGAGCTTGAAAATGCAGCCCTAGAAACCGCCAGTCACACACTCGACCTATGGTTAAGATATCTCAATGTTACCTTTGTCACTTAGCCACACGGAATAACTTGGACATCTTAATAAGGTCGGCGATAAAATCAAATTCACCATGGGTGGCAGAAGAGAACAAGTTGCATTTATAGAGATACTTATACAGGGTGTCCCCCGAGGTATATTAACAAAAAAATTATTACAATAATATTGTTCAAAATGATCATCTTCACACCGCAAGCACAGTTACGCCCGTTTATTAATGTTATTGACGGCTTTCCGCACAACATGGCGGTTGTTTCTAATGTCAGCAGCAACTTCAATAATTTTATGAAGCAGTTCATCCCTAGTACGTGATTTCTCCACATACACAAAATTCTTCATGTGTCTCCAGAAGTAGTAATATAGGGGATTTAAATCGGGTGAGCGGGGTGACCAAGAGACTGCGCCACCGCGTCCGATCCAACGTCCAGGAAAAGTAGTACTTAAATACTCAACCACATTTCAACCATAGTGCGGCGGAGCACCGTCATGTTGTACCAATATCTGCTGTCTTATTTGAAGCGGGATATCCTCGAACACTACTGACAGTTCCCTTCGTAAAAATTGAAGATAATTGGAGATGTCAAACGAGCGTCAAACACAAAAGAGTTAATTAATTGGCCCCTAATAGACCACACCAAACATTAACCGAAAAACGGTGTTGGAAATTCCGTTCAATGGTTGCATGGGGATTTTCAAGCTGCCAAGAATGGGAATTTCTCACATTGTTAACGCCGTCTCGAGTAAATGTACACTCATCGGTGAACAAAATTTGTTTAACGAGATTACGATGTGCATTGATCCAATTACAGAACTGCATACGAGGGTTCGCAGCAAAGATTCGACAGGTTGTAAACTATGGAATCACTGACAAGGTTGCAAGGATCCTTAATAAACACAAAATAAAGACGAACCGAAGAAATAATATCGTCATTTCTTCCAGAATCGAACTGTAAGACCAAAGAGTGTACAACATACCATGTCGAACCTGCGAAAAAGTATGAATTGGCCAAACAAATAGGTAAATTAACTTTAGACGAGAGGAACGCGGAAAAGTTGTCGAGAAAAATACTCCAACTTCATCACTCGCACATGTCAGCAGTACCCACATCACATAACATAGACTTCGATTTACAAAAAGACATGGTGGAGAGGTGTTCGAAATAGGAAAACACTTGTGACGATTCCATAAGGTTACTGGTTACCACGAAAACGGTGCATGTGTTTGTAAGTAGTCGCAGGTTCTATCTCGATAGCCCTGTGCAAAAACGCGCCATACTACGAGATGGTCCTCTGAAGGCCTCTCTCGCGTGCCATTTAACCCATACGAGCTCAAGGGTATTGATGTTTGTCACTTGCTCTAGTACTTGGTAACACTCGGAAACCAGCCTGCAAGTGATTTTATATTGATCTAGTGCCTGCAGAGCGGCTCTGAGTAAGGCGAGAAGTAATATTTGGAAAATATTGAAATCCCAAGGGCAAGTTACGTCTCGTCCTGTGTTCCCTACCGGCGCTATCAGTGAATTTATGAGGAGTAAATCCTCAAGGTCAACGACCCATCATTGGTACAAACTTGCAAAGATTGAGTTGAGAAAGTTTGGAGATGAGTTGAAGGACTGGTTGTGTTGGTGAACTCAATTCCAGAAAATTGATGAAGATGAAGATCTTCACTCCAGCGACAAATTTCAGTATTTGTGTCAATCAGCAGTTGCTGGGACAATAACAAAGGGACTGGTCCACAGTTACCCCTTAGACTCCAAGAGTGATTGAAGCTGTCAAGTCTCGGTTTGGAGGTGACGATTTGCTGATTGAAGTATACGTCCTCAAGGTCAAGGACCCATCATTGGTACAAACTTGCAAAGATTGAGTTGAGAAAGTTTGGAGATGAGTTGAAGGACTGGTTGTGTTGGTGAACTCAATTCCATAAAATTCATGAAGATGAAGATCTTCACTCCAGCGGCAAAGTTCAGTATTTGCGTCAATCAGCAGTTGCTGGGACAATAACAAAGGGACTGGTCAACAGTTACCCCTTAGACTCCAAGAGTGATTGAAGCTCTCATGTCTCGGTTTGGAGGTGACGATTTGCTGATTGAAGTATACGTCCTCAAGGTCAAGGACCCACCATTGGTACAAACGTGCAAAGATTGAGTTGAGAAAGTTTGGAGATGAGTTGAAGGACTGGTTGTGTTGGTGAACTCAATTCCAGAAAATTGATGAAGATGAAGATCTTCACTCCAGCGACAAATTTCAGTATTTGTGTCAATCAGCAGTTGCTGGGACAATAACAAAGGGACTGGTCCACAGTTACCCCTTAGACTCCAAGAGTGATTGAAGCTCTCAAGTCTCGGTTTGGAGGTGACGATTTGCTGATTGAAGTATACGTCTTCAAGGTCAAGGACCCACCATTGGTACAAACGTGCAAAGATTGAGTTGAGAAAGTTTGGAGATGAGTTGAAGGACTGGTTGTGTTGGTGAACTCAATTCCAGAAAATTGATAAAGATGAAGATCTTCACTCCAGCGACAAATTTCAGTATTTGTGTCAATCAGCAGTTGCTGGGACAATAACAAAGGGACTGGTCCACAGTTACCCCTTAGACTCCAAGAGTGATTGAAGCTCTCAAGTCTCGGTTTGGAGGTGACGATTTGCTGATTGAAGTATACGTCCTCAAGGTCAAGGACCCATCATTGGTACAAACTTGCAAAGATTGAGTTGAGAAAGTTTGGAGATGAGTTGAAGGACTGGTTGTGTTGGTGAACTCAATTCCAGAAAATTGATGAAGATGAAGATCTTCACTCCAGCGGCAAATTTCAGTATTTGTGTCAATCAGCAGTTGCTGGGACAATAACAAAGGGACTGGTCCACAGTTACCCCTTAGACTCCAAGAGTGATTGAAGCTCTCAAGTCTCGGTTTGGAGGTGACGATTTGCTGATTGAAGTATACGTCCGTGAATTACTGAAACTAGTGATTGAAAATTCAAAAGCCAAAGGTAAAGTGAAGATTTCATGCATGTTCGATAAATTAGAAAGTTAACTGAGGGCAGTGGAGTCACGTCCAAGAATTACACTAGTGGAATCCTGTCTTTCGAAAGATTTGTTGAGAATTTGGCATCGAATGAGACGTTGTCAAGTGAGGCAAGTGGACTTGGACAGACAAGGACCTCGATTTTTGAAATTCTTGAAATCGAAAATGGAGAGAATTTGTCCTGCCCGTGGAGGATTTGGAGTTGAAACGACACACCCAACAGGAAAGAAACAACGACGGAAATTCCAATTCCACCTGTTGCTGGACTTTTTTCTGGTGAAAATGGTGTAAGTGGGAAATTATTGTGCTGTTTTTGTGAAAAGACTCATCCCTGCCACGAGTGTTTTCAAACCCGTAAAATGTCATTACAGGATAAAAAGAAAATTTTATTAAGTAAGAAGTGCTGCTTTGCTTGTTTGAAAATTGGTCATCCAGCACTGAAGTGTAAGGGGCGTGTGAATTTTGTTGCATATGAGCGTACACAATACGCCATTGTATGCCGGGACCATCCAGCTTATAAAATTGAAAAGAAAGATGGCAAGGCCAAGGATGAAGGAAAAGGCGACCGTTCGAGTAATGCTTTCGCTAATCAGCCCTTCTTCAGACTTTGGTGGTAATAATGAAGGGAAATGGATGTCAACGAAAAGCAAGAGCGATTAGTAGACCCGGGACCTCAAAAGTTCTACATTTTGAAGAAGTCAGCTGAGTAGTTGGAATTTCCAGTGAGTACCACTTGACAAGGAATGTTAAAAGGATATTTTGTCAGACATCTCTGAAGGTTCGATGACACCAAAGGGGTTATAGGATAAGTAATTAAACCGCTCACCCCTGCCCCCCTAGCAATTTAATGTAACGATGACAATAAATTTCTTTTTTTTTATTTGTTTTATTTGTTTATGTGTTCATTTCATTTTAATAACTTTCTTATTATTAAGGATAAGTTATATTCGCAAAATTTTTCTTGGAGCATTTTCTTACGTAAAATCCATTGGGAAACCAAGTTTTTATACAGGGTGTTTGGTTTTTTGTGTACGATCCTAAACCATATTTTTTTATACGGACCACCCTGTATATTTTGGAATTTTTGAAAAGAGAGTAAAATTACCTAAATTTTCATGGATCACTTGTTATATTTTTTTATGTTTATATTTTAGATATGTATCCAAAAATATATCTCTGTGATATATTTTTTGGAATGTGATAATTAAAGCTAGAATGCCTATTTAAAATACGTTTCAGAGTACGCACTTTGCAAAAATGCAAACTTTACTTTGCCTTTTCTGCCTTTTTTGGTTTCATTTAGTTTTTTTGCCTTTTTTACCTAATTTTTTGATATTTTTGCCAATTTAGTACCTTTTCTGTAAATTTTCTTTTAGTTTTTTGTAATCTATGTATTTCGTAATTTTTAGATTATATATAGGTACATTTTTCTGGGTAATTTCTAAGAAAGCTTATTGTTTGAAGGGGAAAGGAATTTGGTGTACAAGCTGAAGACAAACTTTCTCTTTAACATTTAAGCCTCTTATAATAGATAATAATAACTCGGACGAGTCATTTTCCTTACTTTGAAATATTTCCTATTTTATTATTTCTCAATCTATGTCTTTGTTGAAACTGCGTCCCTTAAACATTATGCCGTGTTAAGCGTATTTTAAATTAGCCAGAAAACTTTATTGAAGAAGAATGCCAGCAGATAGCCAATCAAAAAGTATAGTCAGTGGATAAAGTTGGATTCGCATCTATCAACTATATTTATTTTTTCAAATAGATGTTTGTCTATACCTAAATTGAATATGTATGTGTTGATTTTAACGCTTTTTTCTCCACAGTTTTTGTTTTTCTGTGCTCTTTTTGTCTTTTTCTGCCTTTTTAGATGCTTTTTTGTGATTATTTGTTATGCCTGTTTGCCTGCGCTTTTTAAACTTTCATTTTGCCTAACTATCCTAGCTTTAGTGATAACGTATAACATTTTAGAAACATTAAAAATGTGATGTTTCGTTTGAAAAAAAAATATTCACAGCGTTGTACCAGAAACCTAATCACTTGAAACAAAGAGTTGGTAGTTAATAATAATAATAATAATATCGTTTATTGTCATTAACCATGAAAATGGTATCGACAGTGTCAAAGCAAGGTACATGCAAGTAAATATAATACAAATACAATGCTGGGAACAATATGTAACAAAATAAAAACAAGAAAACAATTTAAAAAAACAGAAAAAAATAACGCTAATAACAATGCACTAACATACATTAATTATAAATTCTATTAAGGTACTCCTCTACAGTGTACGGATTAATAGATAGTAGTAAAGTCTTTAATTTTTGTTTAAATGTCATCACATTATCACATTTTTTAATCTCGTCACTAAGGGAGTTAAATAATTTACAGCCCAGAAAATAAAAAATTTTTTGATAAAATGTGGTACGATGCTTGTCTGGTCTTAATATGTTCCTGGATCTAGTATTATGTCCATGCAAAGGTTTGTTTTTGTGAAATAAATCTTTGTTTTTGTAGACAAAGCAACAAACTTCATAAATGTATGTCGCAGTGAGTGTCAGTATCTTCAAGTCTTGAAATGATTTGCGGCAAGATGCACGGGATGATAGTTGTCCTAGTATTCTGACTGCATATTTTTGAATAAGGAAAACCCTTGATACCAGACAGATTCCTCCCCAGATTACAATTCCATAACGTAAAATGGAGTGAAAATTCGCATGGTATATATTAAGCAGGATTGGCAAACTGCAATGGTTGGATAGAAACCGAATGGCAAAGCAGCAGCTCCGAAGTCTCGCGCAGAGAATATCAATATGTTTGTTCCAGTTTAGCCCTTCATCAAATGTGACACCTAATACATTTACATTCGACGATAAGTTGAGATGTAAGTTGCTGCTATTGTAGTCGTTTATCGATCGAGGCAGTCTAGCAATACTAAAGGCGACCGATATTGTTTTATTCATGTTCACAGTTCAGGTGGTTTGCGTGGCTGTTGTCCGAGTTCCCAAGCAAGCGACCGATGTTCGAATCCCACTTCAAGCAAAAGGTTTTTTCAGCATCATGGATCTCCTTCGAGTCTACACGAAGAGAATTTGGGACCCTGAAAAGGAGCCACGGGGTACATGGGGGCCCTGTAGAGTCCGCGCACTGGGAAAAGAGCTCCTCAGAGCAGTTGGGGCTCTCGGTGCCGTAGTTTCTACCACATTTCAATTTTTTATACTCAGGTATGTTTCAAGTGAAACATATATGAGACATTTTAAATATTCACGTATGAAACATTTATAAGGACACATTTCTCCTACATATCAATAAATTACTCTCTGATATGTTTCAAGAAACATATAAAACGTTTCCATGTAACATTTTTGTGTTGTTTCAAATCTAGGTTTCTGAAGGCGGACATTAAACATCTATGTTATGTGTATGATACGTTTCTGTCGCTGTTTCGGAGATGTTTCATGTTTCAGAGATACGTTTCTAAAACATTTTAGAAACGTTTTTTTGCACTGTGGATCATTTCAATGTAAAGTTGTTTTTCATTGTTGGTTACGTCTAGTGGTGGCAACTTTAATTTTTTTCGTATTCGAATATTCGTTAAAAATATATTCGAATATAGAATTATTCGAATTCGAATAATAGTCAGAAAAAAATTCGTTTTATTCGTTGTATTCGTTTTATTCGTTGTATTCGTTTTATTCGTTTTATTCGTTGTATTCGTTTTATTCGTTTTTTTCGTTTTATTCGTTGTATTCGTTTTATTCGTTTTATTCGTTGTATTCGTTTTATTCGTTTTATTCGTTTTCTTCGTTTTATCGTTTTACTCCTTTTATTCGTTGGACTAGTTTTATACTACCTACCTAGTAGAGCATTCTCCAATGGAAGTTTCATTTAAGCATAAACATTGGAATAGTAAATTACTTGTTGTTGCTCCATTAAATTTAAGACACGTATTGCAAATTTTGCAAGTAACTACCGCATTACTCGTATTCTTCACGAAATATTTCCATCCTCATAAATCACAATAATGTAGTTGTCTAGGCTGCGAAATAATTTGAACTAAATTAAAAATTTATAATAAATGTTTTTTTTTTTTTATTAGATGCTTGCCTGCTCAACAATTTATACTGTTATACAAGGCATTGTTATAATGTGAGTATAATATCATAATTGCGTAGGCGGTAGGTGTGACCGCTAGATGTTGGATTGATGACGGGTATTGCTCTGTGGGTGCACTGCGTTGGTTGAATTGATCACTTAGTTATCGTCGCTGTTGTCGCTGAGAAATAGGTCTTGAGGTAGCTTTCGTTTGATTCTGGTGTGGATGTTCCGTTGGCCGAGTGTGTACTGTGTAGTAGGCTGCACCGCTGCAGTTGATAAGATTGGCGTGGAATTTTTTAGTAAGTTTCGCTATGTGCGGCTCGATTGTGGGTATGCCTAGTTCGTGATGTAGCTGCTGGTTGGTAATAAACCAGGGAGCATTGACTGCAGTTCTAAGCACCTTGTTTTGGAGTACCTGTATTTTGTGTAGATTTGTCTTAGTTGTGTTGCCCCATATAACACACCCGCATAGGATTAACCGACGCGACGTATTAGTGCTGTATACAGTATAATGGAGCATTGAGTACGCAACAAGGATCTGCGGTTTAGGAGTGGGTAGAGTTGGATTAGTCTTGTGTACCCTTCGTTTTTTGTGGACGTGGTATTTCCAGTTGAGCTTGGTATCAAGGTAAATACCAAGGTATTTAACGGGCTCGTCTTTGGCGTTCCATTGTATGGAATGGTCATTTATTGTGACTGCTGGTGGGTGGTTGATTTGTCTTAGTGTGAAGATTTTTGTGGCACATTTAGCGTAATTGATAGTTAGGTTCCATTTCTTGAACCATCTGCTGAGGATAGTGCTTGCTTCTTGTAGTTCGGAGATGGCAGCTTCCAGGCATTCGTCTTTGGCTAAGACTACTGTGTCGTCTGCGTATAGTGCTAGATCAGCGTTAATGTTGGGGAGGTCCCGCATGTAGATATTGAAGAGGATTGGGCCTAGGATACTGCCCTGAGGTACCCCTGCGTGGATTTTTCTGGTAGCAGATAATGATGAGCGGACTTTGACTGCGAACGTGCGATTTTCAAGGAAGGAGAACAGTATCGATTTGATGTAGTTGGGTATTTGAAGTAGAGATATTTTGTATTTCAGGCCGTTGGTCCACACCCGATCAAAGGCTTGCGCTATGTCTATGAATAGAGTTACTGTATATTGTTTGGATTCGTATCCTCTTTCGATGGTTTCAATTATGCGTTGTAATTGGTGGCAAGTGGAGTGGCCTTCTTTGAAACCGAATTGGTAGGTTGGTAGGATATTCAATCTTTGTGCTTCGTCTTTAAGCCGGGAGTGAATGACTTTTTCTAGCAGTTTCGAGAAGGCTGGTAGTAAGCTGATAGGTCTGTAGCTGCTGATATCTTTCTTGTCCTTCCCCGGTTTGGGGAACATGAGTATGTTTGCGTGTTTCCATATGTTTGGGAAGTAACCTATGCGTAGGCATGCGTTCAGAACGGTTGTCAAGTATGCGATTGCTTTCTTGGTAAGTCTTTTTAATATGATATTGGGTATTAGGTCGTTGCCTGGCGATTTCTTGGTTGACAGGGTTTTGATATCATTTAAATGTAATCCTTTAAAGAAATAAATTATCATCAAAGGCGGGTAAAAAGTATAAACTTAAATAAACAAAGTCCAAGCTTCACAATACCATGAAAATAATTCCAGTTAAAATCACCCTGCGTGGTTGAGGATTATTGTAGTAATGTTTAGAGAAACGTGTTCACTGATTTACCGAAAACCTTTTACACTAAGAAAGAATAAATTACAGTTCATTACGACTTGTAAAAGGGTGTTATTGAATAGAGAATGACTTTAAGCTGACAGAAAAGAAATGCTGAAATAGCTATTTACAATACGAATATCGTACCTACAACGTTTTATCTACTATTCATAAAATATTGTCGGTCGAAAGAAATTTGTAAATGAGAAATAATTCCATGAAATGAAAAGTAGGTCGTAGGCCTACCTGCCGTCTGTCATCTCTCAATAATAAACCAACGAATTTCTCTTTTGTCTTAATTTAACAATTTTCTTTGTTTTTGCCATTATTCGATTTATACGTTTTATTCGTTTCATTCGTTGTATTCGTTTCATTCGTTTTATTCGTTTTATTCGTTTCATTCGTTTTATTCGTTTTTATTCTAATTCGAATAGTGGTATTGTTAAGTATTCGAATAATTCCCGATTATACATTCGAATATTCGAATATTCGAAAAAAATTACCACCACTAGTTACGTCTCTTCTCATCCAGGAATCATCCATGGAAAATCTTTGGTCTTTGGAGACACTTGGAATTCAGAACCATGGCAAAGTAAAAATGGGAAAACGGCAAAACCTACCAATCCGAGTCTAGTAATCTCAAAATTTAACTCAGGTTACGACATAATATAAATGAATAAATTAGTAAATCTATGACAACGATCAGTAATGAAGAAATTGGCAATTACGAAATGTGCCCATAATGTACATGCCGTATGAGTAATTTATTCGTCGTCAATTATTTCAGGTACATTTACCCGAATACACGTGTACAATATCCCATTCATGTCAGTAGAATTTATTTTTTATGAGATACTGAGACCGACGTACTACTACATAAAGCAAGCACTTCACGGTCGCGGTCCCTTGGGACCTCATTGGTATGCGCACAAAGCAGTGTAATTAAATCAGATTTCTACAGATTCTCTGTGCATAAAGTAGCTGAGAGAACATTATTTGAAATTCGAAAATAATTAAATTTAGTTTAAGAACCGTTGAATGTAGCGCTAACAGCATCTAGGCTCTATATTAACGTGGGTATAGGAAAATGAGAGATATATAATATAGGGTGAAAGAAAGAGCTGATAGGAATGAAAATTTTGGTAGGTATAGAATTTTTTACTTTGCGCACAGATCTGAAAAGGGCAGACAATGTATCAAGTGATGACATGCAACGTCAGCACGTATGCGAACCCTGAGTACGATCTGAAATAAAGCCTGCTCGTCAGGCAAGCTGCTATCTTCGCAATTTAATAAAATAGCTGAGGTCGGTCGCTAAAAATTCATCTTTATATCGTACCTAAATTCAGTTTGTGAAATACAACAAAAAATCATAAGTGCAGTACATTACGTTAATGGTTTTATAACCTCACAAACATAAAATTTTAAAATTAACTTAGAAATTTTATGTACTTAGTAATTGAGTTAACGTTTTGCATACATAATTCACTAGGTGGAGTGGTGTGACACAACTTCACTTTAAAAGCTCGAAACGTTTTAACATTTGCTTTACATTAATAAAACTTTTGCAATTAGGTACGGCTATTATATTGTGACCAAATTCGCGAACTATTCAATTTTTGTAAAGATTTTTGGAGACCTATAACAACAGTAGGGCGACGATCAATATACCTAATCCCGAAAGCCGAAGGGTTTTATATTTATACAAAACATGGGCGCTTAACAAATATTTCCTAAACAAAGCGAGATCGTTCCACAAATATTTATAATGCCGTACGTTTAGGTTTGAAGGAAATGAAAAAAAAAAAAAACGCGAACATTGCTATAACATTTTGCTAATAACCGACGTTGCCAAATTAAAAAGTTTCGTCTCTGATCCTTCATTAAAATGGTATAAACAGTTAGTCGCGTGATTTTTGTCTGTTACTTTTGATAGGTAAATCTTACAAGCTTGTTAAAAATAATTGACTTCTCAATGACACAAGCTCCTTTGATATTTTTCTTATTTTTTTTTTTTTTTGCTTAAAGACTGAAAATAAAGCTCATTGTTTCCAAAGGGACAATATTAACCTTTCCGCGTAACAATAAATTTCAGGTTGAAAATACAGCACTTTTCGGAAAAAAAAATGTTTCGACAGTCAAACCGTTACAAGGAATTTATATTAAAACTTTCTAAAGTGTGTTGTGTTGTATACAAAATTGAATTCTTCAATGGTTGCTTAATTTTTGCTATCGCGCGTCCCACTTTCGAAACCTTTTCCATAACCGCGGGGGATTGAAAGTGAACGCCTTTGTTGATCCAAAACTTTGAAAGTAGGTTATTCTGTTTCATACAATCGTTTATACAATACTTTTTAGGGAATAATTTAAAATGTTACAAGTCAAAATGGAGTTAACGAGATGTAGGTATTAGGTTCAACGCCCTTAAGGATCATATAACATTTTGTTTGTAGAAGGAAAAAGGTCATTTGGAGGAATTTCGGCTATCGAAAAAGATGGAGCTCGAGTTATTTGAACGATGTTAAACTAGAGTACAATAGATTAAGATGTAGTGATAAGAGATTTGAACGCGAGAACAGGAGGAGCTGGAGAGCTACGGAGAGGGGACAGACAGCAAAAGAATGTCGAAATCCAAAAAAAGTGAACATAGAGAAATGCAGCCTTATAGAAATTCTCGAAGAAAGTGGATGGAGCATCTTAAACGGGAATAAAGAAGAAGGAGAGTTACCTTATATTGGGCCAAGACGGGAAGCTACAACATAGCTATCTGGGAGGATTGATAAGAAATCGAGAGGTTTAAGATCGGAGAAAGGATGGAAGCTACCCACTGAACACAGCACATCCATGAAACGTTTCTAAATGTTGCATAAGGGTTACAAATGAAACATTCCTAAGAAACATCTAAGACACATTACTGGTACATTCCTGTCGAAAGCGAATAAATGGTAATGTCTTATAAACGTTTCAATTGATATGTTACATAAAATACAAAACATACACATTACAACACGAACGTTTTAGATATGTATCCAAAAATACATCTTTGTGATGTATTTTTTGGAATGTGATAACGTATAACATTTTAGAAACGTTACAAATGTGATGTTTCGTTTGAAACAAAATAGTCATATCTCAAAGTTAACGTTACGGAGTCGTGTTTAGTAGTGTTGTACCAGAAACCTTATCAGTTGAAACATATCGTAAGAAACACATCATACACGTTTCGGTGTGAACGTTTTAGATATGTATCCAAAAATATATCTCTGTGATATATTTTTTGGAATGTGATAACTAAAGCTAGGATGCCTTTTTTTATAAATGGACAAACATAATTGAAGATGAATTTGTGGATTGCAAAGTAGTCGATTCCTATCTATCTGATCATTCATTTATTTATTTTGATGTTAGAGTTAATAATACAGGCAAAACCACCCCAATTCACGAGTACAAGAGATGTTTTAGTCATAATAAAATAATAGAATTTAAAAGTCTTATAAAAAATGAAAATTGGTCAAGTGTATATGAATCAAGAGACACCAACACCATGTATGCGAACTTTTTTAATGTTTTTTTCTACTATTTTGAATTAGCCTTCCCAAAATCATATAAACTAATAAATACCAAGCGTACAAATAATCCGAAGTGGAACACACCTGCGATTAAAAGGTGGTCTCAGCAGCTTAATGATTTATATAAACTAAATAAAAAATTTCAAGATGATAACCTATTGCGTGAGTTCAAATATCAGAAAAGATTATTTAAAGCACATATAAAAAAGGTAAAAAAAGACCATAACGCGAATATTATTGCATCTTCCGACAATAAAATAAAAACTGTGTTTAACATGATAAGGGACAAAAACAAAGAAACTGGTAGTAAGAATTTATTGCTTAAATATAACGATGAAATGATTGACAATCCGAAAGAATTGGCAAATTTGTTTAGTAACTACTTCCAACTTAATACAGAAGTTCGTGATACAGGGCAATATACCAAAAGTAACTTGAATGTGAAAGAAACTATATTTCTCAAACCAGCACATGACCTTGAAATAATTACCGTAATACAAAAACTAAATAATAAGTTTTCTACTGGAATAGATGAAGTACCAATTGCAATTATAAAAAAGGTAGCAGGTTTAATAGCAGCACCTTTTACATTCATAGTAAATGCAATTCTAACAACAGGGGTGTTCCCAGATCTACTAAAAGTATCTAAAACTATCCCTATACACAAAAAGGGAAGTAAACAATGTATAGACAATTACCGACCCGTTTCATTATTGCCAGCTTTCTCAAAAATAATTGAGAAGGTTATTCATTTAAGAATAGTTGATCACTTAAATAAATTTAGTGTGATAAAAAGTTGCCAATACGGGTTCGTTCAACAAAGATCAACAGAAATGGCTATATTCGATTCAGTAAACAAAATTCTTGAACTAGTGGACCAAAAGCATAAAGTTGCGGGTATTTATTATGACTTATCAAAAGCATTTGATAAATTAAATCACAAGGTACTGCTACAAAAAATACAGTCTTATGGTATACGCGGAATGTGCCACAAATTAATAAAGTCTTACCTGGAAAACAGGTCACAAATATTAAGTATTAAATCCAAAAATACGAACAATATTACAAATACCTTTTCAAAGACCAATGTAATAAATACGGGAGTTCCACAGGGCTCCATATTAGGGCCCTTGCTGTTTCTCTTGTATGTTAACGATCTGTCGGAGCATATAAGCGGTACTAAACAAATATGCCAATTCGCCGATGACACGTCTTGCATAATCGCCCAAAAAAATATTCAACAACTAATGGAAAAAGTTACTCAAGTAAATACTTCTATGGATGAATGGTGTAAAAATAACTTATTGCTATTAAACGTGAATAAAACATCTATAGTTCTGTTTAAAATACCGGTGATTGTACTAACGGCAATTCTGAATTGCAAATAAATGAAAAAACAAAATTTTTGGGTCTTGTAATTCAAGGGAATTTGGAGTGGCAAGACCACATATTGACGCTAATATCAAAATTAAGCACAGCTTGCTTCTTAATTAGAAGTGCAAGGGATCGACTACATCTTGAATCATTGCGAATACTTTACTTTGCGTATGTCCAAAGTATTATAAGCTATGGAATCATTTTTTGGTATCCATCGACTCATAACAAAAAAGTTTTTATTACTCAGAAAAGAATTCTGAGAACGATGCTACAACTACCCTCGGGGGAATCCTGTAAACTGCATTTCAGAACGTTACAAATTTTAACACTTCCTTCATTGTACATATATAAATTAATAATGTATATTAAATTAAATAATAACGAATTTAAATCAAATTCGTTTTATAATAAACATAACATGACTCTTAGGCGAAATGAGGAATTAAGTATACCAAAGTACAATTATACTCTAGTCCAAAAAGGACCACATTTCAGAGCAATCAAAGCATTCAATGCCTTACCACAAAGTATAAGGCTTATTCAAAATATAACTAAATTTAAAACAGCATTAAAATCAATGCTCATACAAAAATGTTATTATTCTTTTGAAGAATTTCAGGCCGACGGATCATTGTAGTGATTGTTGCGTAGTTTGTCTAAATAATTTTATTGTGTGTATTATACTCCAAATCTGTGTACTCATGTTGTGTGTTTATGAAATCGTTGATAGGAGATTTTCCAAGATTGACTATACCTAATAATTGTTTTTATACAAATAATTTGCTTATTTATATGTGACACTGCCATTGTCTGAAAAAGATTTTGCGGCAATAAAGATTATTATTATTATTATTATTATAAGGCAGACCCTATTTAAAATCTGCCTTTTTTGGTTTCTGTTAGTTTTATTGCGTTTTTCCTTTTTTTTTGATATTTTCGCGTAAGTATTTAGTACCTTTTCTGTAAATTTTTTTTAGTTTTTTGAAATGTAATTAAGTATTTTATAATTTTTAGATTTTATATAGGTATATTTTTCTGGGTAATTTCTAAGAAAGCAAATTGTTTGAAAGGAAAAGGAATTTGGTATACAAACTGAATACAAACTTTGTCTATAATATTTAAGCCTCTTACAATAATAACTCGGATGAGTCATTTTCCTTACTTTGAAATATTTTCCATTGTATTATTTCTACCTACAAGCTGCACCTACATACAGTCGTTGTTGAAATTGCATCCCTTAGTCATTATGCCTTGTTAAGCGTATTTTAATTAGCCAGAAAACTTTATTGAAAAAGAATACCAGCAGATAGCATCTATCAACTGTAATTACTTTTTCAAATAAATATTTGTTTGTCTATACTTAAATTAAATATGTATGTGTTGATTTTATCTCGACAGTTTTCGCTTTTCCGTGCCATTTTTGTCCTTTTTTGTCTTTTTAGATGCTTTTTTTAAATTATTTTTTATGCCTTTTGCCTGCCTTTTTTAAACTTTCATTTTGTCTAACTATCCTAGCTTTAGTGATAACGTATAACATTTTAGAAACTTCATTAAAAATGTGATGTTTCGTTTGAAGTCATCTTTCAAAGTTAATGTTACTTGTATTTAGTAGCGTTGTACTAGAAACCTAATCACTTGAAACATATCGTAAGAAGCTAAAAATACACGTTTCAATGTGAGTGTTTTACATATTTATCCAAAATTACAATTTAGTGTTTAATTGGAACGAAAAATTTCCGTTTCCAAAAATAGATTTATTCATCATACGTAGATGGGTAATATTGCACATCTAAATGGCTTATTTGCCAGCGAGTCGGTAGCTCAGGTAGTTGCGTGGCTGTTTTCTGAATTCCTAAACAAGCGACCGATGTTCGAATCCCACTTGAAGCAAAAGGATTTTTCAGCATCATCGATCTCCTTCGAGTGTACACTAAGAGAATTTTGGGGGCCCTGGAGAACAATCCACCTGAGTACATGGGGCCATGCAGGGCCTGCGCACTGGGAAAAGAGCCCCTCAGAGCAGTTGGGGCTCTCGATACCATAGTTTCTACCACATCTCAATTTTTTTATACTCAGGTATGTTTCAAATGAAACATATATGAGACATTTCAAATATTCACGTATGAAACATTTATAAGGACACATTTCTCCTACATATCAATAAATTACTCTCCGATATGTTTCTTGAAACATATATAAAATGTTTCGATGTAACGTTTCTGTGTTGTTTCAAATCTAGGTTTCTGAAGGCGGACATTAAACATCTATGTTATGTGTATGATACGTTTCTGTCGCTGTTTCGGAGATGTTTCATGTTTCAGAGATACGTTTCTAAAACATTTCAGAAACGTTTTTTTGCACTGTGGGTAATGGCGTATATAAGGGGGGGGGGGGCTAAATCCTAAATCATATGGTCAGCCGTAAATTTATCATTACTGACTTGGGGATAGTTGACTCGACCTGACGAACTCTCATGCTGAACCCCCTCCGAAAATCATCTATAGCTACGCCCCTGATGGAAATCTGATCATCAACCTATGGCGATGGTGATAGGGGAAACAAAGGCAGAACAGAAAGAAGAATTAAGAGAATTCAAGACAACAAAAATAAGGATGGAAGAAAACATACAGAAATACAGGGAGGGATTGAAGGAGTGGAGACAGAAACACAAGAGATGACAAGGTGGATGAGAGAGGGGACAGAAAAGAGAATGTATAGAATAAAACGGGGAAACAAGGAAATGTGACATGGTGTTTACATAACAGTTTTGTTTGATATGTTTTTTTGCTCAAAATCTGAAAATAAAGTTTGCTGTTTCCACGGAGGCAATGGAAATGAAACCGATTCTAATGGAAACAACATTTTCAGTACAATTATATTGAAAATGTTACAAAAGCTTTACAGAAGGAATTTATATTAACCCTTAATAACATGAATTTTTAAATTTTTGAAAAAAAACTTTTACCATAGAATAGAGGTCATTTGCAATGATGTATGAAGCTAATACAACTTATTCTTCTTTTCAAAAAAATTTTTATATCTTAAAACCCTCTAAAGAGTGTGTTACACATACAACATTCTTCAATTTTTGTTATCACGCACATAAATTCCCAAACCTTTTCATAACAAGGGATTGGAAGTGAACACTTTAGAAGGATATTTGATGTTTTTTTTCCACGATGGAGACCTTCTTAAGGAGTTGTCAAGTGGGACTCAATTAAACTGTCCCACTTGACAACTCCTTCTCCATCGTGGAGAGAAGCATCAAAGTTGATTACGAGGAGCTTCACCTACGTTTAGAAGGATAGAAGGACAACAATTGTCTGCATTAAATAGTGAAAACGTACCGTGATGTTACGTTAGCTTAACATGCGAGAATCTTCGCCTCTTCACCCGTATCGCGATGGAAACTTAACCTCTTGTGCATACCTCTGGAAAAGGGTTATTTTTCACCCTGTAGACAAGTGATTAACATCCTATTCACACGTAAGGTATCGTAATGAAATGAAAAACCATTTTTGATAATAATGGTAATGGTACAAAACCGGGGTTTTGACAGGGTGTGTAAGTTTTATAGGGACACATTCCACGTACGTTAAATTATGGGCAGGTTAATATAAATTTTGAAGTTTTACAAAAAAAACCATAACAGGTGACTAACCTTTTATCAGCAGAAAGTCAATAGTTGTTACTACCCTCCACAGGAAACCATTGAAAACGACTACCTTCTGTGTACCCCACAAAGGATAATCAAGGACTCTTATCCCATGTAGCATGTAATATTGGCATTTCATTGTAAATACATTGGTAGAATAAGAATGTACAATATTGTCCCAACATTGAAATGTGAACAATTTTATATATTGGCTAAATATTGCTAACCGATATTATTTCAATATTGGGGAAAATATTTATAGGAACAATAATGTAATGGCTCCCAAAGTAGTAAGAAAGGAGGTGACCTGGGCCGCTCCAGAGCCCTAACTGCTTCAAGCGACTATTTCCCACAGCGCAGTGCCTGCAGGGCTACATGTGCTCCGGTGGCTCCTTCCTCAGGAACGCCATTCACTTTGTGCAGACTCGGAGGGGAGCGGTGATGCTGAAAAAATCTTTTGCTTCAAGTAGGACTCGCACCATAGATCACCCGGTTAGAAGGCACTGCGCTACGGAAATTTATATAATTTTGGAATTTAAAGTTGAACACTATGAAATATGGAGAGGGCGTGCATATTACATTTTGATTATTTTGATATCATTCTCTAAATCGGCGAAATTTAACATTCGGCGGATTTTGGGAAAGTATCACAACGTTATTATTAATTTGTGAATATTTTTTTCATATTGCCTAAATATATCATTATAAATACTGCGTTTTCAATATTAAATATTGAAAACGTAATATTGCTTAAATATCGATTTTCAATATTTAGTAATATTGTACACTCAATATTGGTACATTTTTGTGTGTACAATATTTAATGTACATTAAATAGCAATTTTTACTAAATATTACAAATATGTATGTTATATTTCTTAAATATAGATTTTCAATATTAAGTAATATTGTACACGCGATATTGGTACATTATTGTACGTACAATATTATTGAATTTACGTTAAATAACAATATTTACTAAATATTGTTCTAATATTCACTAAATATTGAATTTCCAATATTTGAATATGATTGGAAATATATATTCCCTCAATATTGGCTGCACTTCGACAATATTGCCCCAATCTCTCTATATTGGGTCAATATTCCGCCAAATTAACGCCAATAAATGGTGCTACATGGGATACAGTTGATATCATATTGATAATTACAGGAAGCTTACCCCAAATCCTTTGTAATTCACAATATACCGGGTGGACTACACTTTCGGACAGGAAGAAGCTAACACTGTAGTATGTAAAATTCCTTGCCAGCAGTGGTAGGTCAAATTTATACCACATACTTTCTTGAAAACCAGAAATTAATGTAGTTAACGTCCAAACTAAGCAGATCGAAGAGCACATACCTGGAAGAGATGGTTGTAAAACTAACACATGAATCCACTATAGTATCATTAGAAAATAGTAAGCACTTATTTGGTTTTACAAAGAATTCAACCCTTTGAATCCTAGCTTGTTTTCCATTTACATAGGGAACCTGGAAGAAGTTATGAGAGGGCAGCAGAGAGTCATAGGAAGACGTAAAGTGTGGATACTAGCGTACGCAGACGGTGTGGCGGTAGTGGCAAAGGATGAGTGAAATATGGGGAGCAATAGGAGTTTTGAAAAGGTATTTGGAAAAAAAAAGATTTAAGGACGAAAGTGAGAAAGACAAAGCTAATGGTATTTCAAAGAAGGGGAGGAAGAAGATCAAGTGGAAAGTGGGGGGGGGGGATGGATAGGGTATATGCTGAAGCATAAGAATAGAGATAACAATCATATAAGGGAACTGGCGAAGAAAGGGAAACAAAGTGTTAGGGCAGGTATGGGGAATAGGAGAAAGAGTATTCGGAATGGAGATACAGAAAAGAACATGGCTATTCGAAAAATTAGTTAAAAGTGTGATGGTAGCAGACATATGGGGATTGAAGGAATGGGAAGGGTTAGAGAGAATACAGGAGAAATACTGGAAATGGATAACGGTCTTAGAAAGACGCCGGGAAATTGGAGGAAGAGTTGAAATTGGAGAAAATAAGGGTTCAGACAGGAAGGTGAGGTATGAGGAAGGAATGGAATTAAGAGGAGATAACAAGAATGTTAGAGGGAAGTGAGAGAATAGGACGAAGTGGGGTCAAGAAGAAAGGAAAAAATACTAAGAGAAAGGGGGTCTGGCGAGGGAGGAGTTGAAAGGAGTAGGGGGTAGGGAAGGAGCGTTGGGGTGGAGTTGGTAATGAGGGATAGAAACGTACAGGGGCAAGAAAGGAGAGCAAAAATAAAGGAAGGAAAATATAAGGGATGGGCATGAAAGCAAACAAAAATAGTGGCGAGGCTTAGATGCGGAAGTGAAGAGGTATTAGAGGGAGGACGACAGTAGAATGTGTAGACTGTGTGGGGAAGGGTGGTAGAGCTTGGAACATAATATGATGAGGGAATGTGGGGAGTTGACAGAGGAGGAAGGAGGTGGGATGGAGATATTGGGTGATGGAGTGGATGAAGGAGGTATTGGGGAGAAGGAAGAAGTTAGCAAATATGTATAATAATAGAATCGAATTCTTTAGGAAGTAGCTTTGATGAGCAAGAAGAATTCCCTTACAACATTATTGACCACTATTTAAAATTGATAACCCACCATGTAATCACAGAGCATAATGTAAGATTAGGGATAAGGTTAAGTTCATTTGTTTAGGATCTGCACAAAGTGGCAGTGTGCGTTAATCCAGGGGACCATCTTTATTTTTCTAAGGCAACTTTGGTGAGCTCGTACAAAATCTAGTTTGTTCTTCTAGTTTCACTATTTCCACTATCCACCACTATACGTTCTTCTTGTGCTTTTGCTTTGTTGTCTTTGTATTTCTACTGCTCTCCATTGTGACATCGAATAGGCATTTTTTTTACATTTCCTTCATGTCCTTTTATGATCTCTATATTTTTTACCATTCTGCACTTCCTTATCTTGATCAGAAAATTATTAATTGTAGATCTTTCTTTCTCCTAGTCTCTACCCTCTTAAACTTACTTGTGCTCCTATGTTTAAATTTTGTGTTGCTTATCACTACTATCGGAGTAAAAATGCAAGGCCGCTGACTTTAGAAGCTTCCTAGCAAACACATATACAAACATATATAAGATTGAAGTAAATACTCCTACATATGCTTTTTTATATATCAAGTATGTAAGTGTTCTGTAATAAAGTTATATAAACCGTATGTCACAGATTACGTATATTTTACACAATAGTATGGAAACTAACGGATATTCTGTATACAGAAATTCATATAATATATACATAGAGATAATTACATATTAATCATGAAATTTATGTGCTGTCATATTTATATGATTAGATTTATGTACGTTATATGTAAAATCTTATAATATGTAAGAAGTATTACATATTTTTTATGTACGCCTTCTGTAAATATATTTATAAGTTATCATTACACATATTATATTGTCGAAAATAAAAGTCCGTTTCTATTTGCGCCGCATAATTAATCGCACGCGCCGGTTTTCTATAACGCCAAAAATTGTAGTTCACGTACCTTTAATATTAGATCCGTATCGACTAAAATGCGTCTAATTTATATACAAAATAAATTATATAAAATAAATTAAATCCTGGCCATTTTTAACATAAACGTAGGTATAATCATTGAATAAGACTTCACTCAACGATATAATCAAACACAATTTAAACTCGCGAAACAGCGCAAAGTTACGAAGTACGAAATAAAAAAAGGGATGTTACAGATTAGCGCAGTGGTACAATGTCGGAGACAATGAGAACACATGTCGGATTTCGGAATTTGAAACGCCCACCCGTAACGGTTCGAATCCGGTTAAGGGAAACTTTTTAAGCAAGTAGATAATATATCATAAACTGTCGGCTTTCAGTTCAGGTAAAGAAGGTTTCGTGCAAGAATTAAGTTAATTAAAAGTACAGTTCCACGTAAAAATGTAGTTTTTTCCATTTTTTTGTATGAAACTGCTTAAATAATTTTTTACATTGGTAATAATTACATTATGCTCGAGTAGCTGCCATTTGGTCACCGCAACGCTTTTACAACTAATATTTTTTATCTGAATATTACATAAAATATACATAAAACGTATATAAATTCATGTACTACAGATATAGAAGAATTTACGTCTAATAGACATATATATTATTTTGAAAATTGCTGACATCCTCACATTAAATATCTCTTATTTTTCTTCCAGTTTTATATAAATCTAAAAAGCTCTTATACAATAATTTATATGTATTTTATATATAAATGTGTTTGCTGGGAATTGTATCTCAGTAATTAGCTATCATAATTTATTGAAATAAAGTGCATTTAAAAGATCATTTATTCCTACAATTTTGTATTCAATAAAGGAATAATGCAGCTTGATTTCAGTAACACAAATTTAGCATTTAAAACAAGAATGTTTTCTTTAGTTTCCGTATATTGGAAAATAGTAAATTTTCGATTATAGCTCATGAAACCAATTAATTATGTCAATAATCTACATTTATGGCTTTCGACTTTTGAGAAGTATGTGTGCTACATTTTTAAATATGGTAACAATATTTATGGAACAATAACAATTTTATGATAAGTTAAAACTGAAAATAATAGTTAAACAATTGATTCTACCATTTTGATTTTTAAACATGTTAAACATATGTATATAAATGACTAATACCTATACTGTCCAAAATTGAAAAAAATTAACCCCCCCCCCCTAGTTTTTTTTATTATGACCGCTCAAAGTCGGGAGCCTTGCATTTTTACTCCGATCAACTTCTATCTATCTATATTGACTTCTCTCAACCAGTCTTTGTTGTTGTTGTTCGTCTATATCATTGTGCTAAGTGTGTTCAGTTTAAGCATTTGATACAGTTTTTCTCAGAATAATGGGTTGATTTTTTTATTAAACCAAAATTCACCTGTTTCAGGATTTGTGTATGGTTCTACTTATAAAAACGTTATCCATTTAAACAGAATACTTATCGGTCATTAAAAACTCGAAACTGGTTCCTAGACTGCAATTACAGGACTATAGTAATAGAGTTACATCGTGTATCTCTATTATCTTCCATTTAAATCTCCCATCGTTCCTCCTAAAGATATTATGTTAGGGACATTCGTCTTGCTGATAATAAATTCCTTCCATTTGAGGAAAGGCTAAAAACGCATGAATGCTTAAATTGACCCAACAAATTGCACGAGATCCAAAACATAATTTTAACGGCGAACGTCTTCTGTTCCCTATGGATTGTCGTAGAGCAAATGTAGATGGGTCAGAACGCAACAAAATTCGAACTTTTCAGAGGCGGAGAATGTACCTACGATAGATTTGTAACTTTAATAAGGGTGACAATCACTATAGACTTCTATTAAAACTGCCATTATGGAGGTGGAATGTTCGAAACTAACCGATTCCCGTGTCATGAAAATTTCTGTTTTAACCGACAACGAAGCCTTTAACACGAATGGAAAATTAGTTTACATTCATTTTGGTCGATTCTTTTTGCCGATTCCCCAAGGAATTAAACACAAAAATAATTTTCCTGAAAGCTATAAAATTGAACAACACAGTGAACTTCGAAATCCTTCCGTTTTATATTTATTATGATTGATTGTACTTTTTTTGTTACTCTTTTTCAGTGCGGTAAATATTTATACAAAAACATACAAAAACTTCCTCTCGGATTTGTAGCTCAATAAAAGAAAGCTAAAGTTCTCAGTCGTATAAAAAACTTTTATGTCTTTATATTATGTTTACTTTAACATCTACATTTTGTTACTTTGTAGATAACATTTTTCGTTGTTTAAAAGAAAAGGATTTCACATGAACATCAAATGATAATGATCTGAATAGAATGAAGTAAAACAAAGTCGGTAACCGTAAAAATACTTTACAGAGACACAACCATAGCTTCTTTTTTAACAACTTTTTTAACTCTCAGCAGAATTTGGTGGTGGGTTGATTGGTTCTTTGTTAGAGAACTTGATTCTTACAAGATTGTTCTGATCTACACATTAAATTCGGTCTATAACATAAAACTTCGCATTTTTCACGAAAACATGGAAAATTAGGTATAGGAAAAGTATAATTCGTATTCGATAAACAACAAAATCTTAGATCTTAACCCATTTTTTTAAAACTTGAATGACCCTATAATCGAAGAGGACTTTCTCGTAATGTTTATTTTTGAATGATCGCTCTCTCTTACCTCTTGAACATCTTTTTTTATCATTATTAATATTTCATATTCAATTGTCGCAAGCGCTAATAGAGACAATATTGGTCAATCTTTCAAAACCTAGACAGAGTAAAATTTGACGTCAAATATTAAATATGACGTAGGGTACAACAGAGTCAAACGATCACAAAGGTTTAAGATCTACTGGGTGTCTAAATAGTGTGGAAACGCTAGAATATCGCGAGAACGATTGCAAAAAGGAAAAACACGTATTTCTTTATTTTTGGAAACATGATACGAGTAAACATTACCCTCGCCCCTCCTGGAGGGTTGTGAGGGGTAACTTGTGAAAACTTAAATGGGAACATCTATTTTTATTGCCTTTTTGCATTCTCCATAAAAAAATGTTCTTAAATTGCCAACTTCACCCCACCTCAGACTGCTTTCTTGGGAGTGGAAGGAGGGAAAATTGCATATGTCCGCAGAAAAACCATCTCCTTTAAGGGTGGAATGGAAAACAATGGTTCAATGGCACAAGCTGTTTAAAATAATGTTTTTTCGTCCCTTCTGATTCATTCAGTTATTTACAAAGGTGGCGACCACATAATCCCAGTACACAGTCGCTTACGTACTGAAGAGCAACGATTTATTCCCATTGGCCGACCAATGAGAACGCATCGACACCGGCCAAAATCTTTTATAAGCGAACGCTGTTACCCACAGAAGTCATAGCCGCCAACAAAAGCAGCCAACACCGACCAGTACTTATACATCGACCCGTCAGCCTGCATTCCAGAACCAGTCTACCCTCCGGCGACTGACCAACCTACCTACTGCCTGTACCTCCATTATTAACCGCTTTCCTCGCATAGAAATGTTAGTTGTTTTTACAACTTCCAAAACTTTATTGTTTTTTTGGCACGACCACCAAATAACTGGTGACCCGATTCAACCGCCAAAATGTAAGCAAAAATTTTTATCTTGAGCAAACAATCTTTGGCGTTTTAGTAATAGTTTATTAAGTTTTAAATGTCAATATTCCGTCACCTTCCGTCTCTATACAGGAAGAGGGCAAGTTTTTTCAAACGTACAACTGTACAATGATTTTGTAATAATAAGAGTTACCGGTATTGAACTGGGGTTTTTGGGCTCGAGGGGAATCTTTTCTCTTAAGAATCATGAGAGGGGAAGATATTGAACCTGTGGCACTTCCTAATGGATTAAGAAGTAACAGAAGAGCCAAGAAAAGAGAAGGACATGGAACATGAGGGGTAGTAATGAGAAAGAAGCATTTCGGGTGATTATGCGAATTTGGGAGACGCGAAAGATAGTCATGAAATGAGCCTTTGTTCTTGCACTAATTGTACTTTGTACGCCGTCGTTCTTTATGCACAAATTCTTCTCAGGGAAGTACGAGAAATGTCCAAATCCTGAGAACGATTACGAGTTGATGTTGATGCTTGTTCACGCACACTCTCAGTAACAGGAGCAAGGTTTTCGGCCGAGCGCACTGGATGACACATTGATCCACAAACTGCCTTGAAGTCGCACTTCCCAATTTTGTTCAAGCGTATAGCGAACTCCAATAATTATTAAATTCATTTTCTGTCACCGCAAACATGTCATATCTGTCAAACTAAAAATAACCGGTAGTTCAAGCAGCAAACGCTAGATGGCCCACCTACCCTTTAAGATACGGACTCTATTAAGATACACTTGGACAACTCCAATAGAATACACACTGCCGGATATATAAAACAGAAATATAATAATGGAAATGAAGGAACGATGGAGAGGGTGTTTTATAGAATTAACAAACATAGACATAAAAGGCAAGGAGGGGAGGACGAAACAAATGAGGGTAAAACTCATAAAAGGAGGAAAATGAAAAGAGGCAATGAGAATTACTAAACTTATCTGTGGCGGAGAAGGAAATGTTGATATACCATGGGACGAAAAGAAAATGATACTCTGCAAGAATTAAAAATTGACATAGTAAAGAGAGAAAATGTATCAAAGGACTGGAATCCTGCCCATATATAAAAGGACTATTTGGCACAGAGGTAGAAGGAAGAATAAGTGCCAAAACTTTGGAAGTCACCCAAATCAGGTCCAAAGGAGGCATTGTACAGAATCGAAAGAAATGGCGTACAGGGAGTAGACAAAAAAACATTAAAAGCTATGTACAAGGATAACACGAAAATAATAAGAACAAATAATTTTAAACGATAAGGGTGCGTATTGAGCCCGCCATCGTTTTCAATGGTTTTTGGCGAAGCAATGAAGGAGACCAAGAGAACGATGAAGAAATTGGCACTCACCCATTGATCCACCAAAAATGCTGCAAACAAAGCTATCTCCTTGTCTTTCCCACCGTTTCCCATATGTGACATCTTTTCAGCAAGATTTCGATAACCATTACACTTCTTGAACTTCACTGAAATGACTATATAAGCAAAATTAGTTTACAATTATCTTCTTCAGCTATTATAATCACCTTGGTGTCCCTTCCTGCACCATTTTCATGGCGAACTTCCACGTACTTACATTTGCCCGAGCTTTCAGCTTTTGAACCTAAGGAACTTATACAGTCCAAATTAACAAAAAAATAGTTCTTAGTCGATTAAAAAACCTTATTTAGCGTCTCTCTTCCCACAACCTGTTGGCAGGGAGAAAAAGAGCAGTGGCAGGCGGGTTTCAGGGAAGGAAGGCGGACGGTGGACAACGTCTATATTCTAAAGCAAGTGGTGAGCAAGGTGCTGGAAAGAAAAGGGGGGAGATGTGTGGTTTGTTTTTGAAAATTAAGACCGCATTTGGTAATGTAAATACAACAAAAATGTGGTAGGTGTTCAGGAAATGTGAGATAGGAGAAGATTTGGTGATGGCGATAGAGGAAGTGTATGAGGAAACAAGGTGCATGACGAGAGTGAGGTATGACGAAAGTGAAAGGTTTTGGACGAAAAAAGGGTTGAAGCAGCGATGCCGGTTGAGCCTGAGCCTTTTCTCGTTATGTATTGGAGATTTAGAACAGGAGTTGCGGGTAAAACAAAGGGGAGGGTTGGTAATAGGGAGGATAATAGTGTGGGTGTTAGCGTATGCGGAGGACGTGGTGTAATGGCCGAAATTAGGGGGTTAATTGGCGTGGTGAAGGGATATTCAGGGAGAAAGGACTTAAGTACAAATGTGGGAGAGACTAAAGTAATGGTGTTTCAAAAGAGAAGAGAGAGAGGGGCAAAGGAAATGTGTGTGGGGGAGGGTTGTAGATGAATGGAAATATATGGTATGATAATAAGGACGAGGCAAATATGGGGAATAGTGGGGAGTGGGCGAAAGAGTTTTTGGAAAGGATATGGAAAAGAGAAGGTGGATTTTTGACCAGTTAGTTAGCAGTGTGATGGGGTACGGAGCACAGATATGGGGATGGAAGGAGTGGGAAAAATTGGAGAGAGTTCAGGAAAAATACTGGAGATGGACGTTGGGGTTGGATAGTGAGACGCCACGGTATATGTATAGTAGTGGTGGTAAATTTAATTTTTTTCGTATTCGAATATTCGTTAAAAATATATTCGAATATAGAATTATTCGAATTCGAATAATAGTCAGAAAAAAATTCGTTGTATTCGTTTTATTCGTTTTATTCGTTGCATTCGTTTTATTCGTTGTATTCGTTGTATTCGTTTTATTCGTTTTATTCGTTTTATTCGTTGTATTCGTTTTATTCGTTGTATTCGTTTTATTCGTTGTATTCGTTTTATTCGTTGAATTCGTTGTATTCGTTTTATTCGTTTTATTCGTTGTATTCGTTTTATTCGTCTTATCGTTTTACTCCTTTTATTCGTTGGACTAGTCTTATACTACCTACCTAGTAGAGCATTCTCCAATGGAAGTTCCATTTAAGCATAAACATTTGAATAGTAAATTACTTGTTGTTGCTCCATTAAATTTAAGACACTTATTGCAAATTTTGCAAGTAACTACCGCATCACTCGTATTCTTCACGAAATATTTCCACACTTTACTCATAAATCACAATAATGTAGTCGTCAAGGCTGAGAAATAATTTGAACTAAATTAAAAATGTATATAAATGCTTAGATAATCCTTTAAAGGCACAAATTATCATCAAAGGCGGGTAAAAAGCATAAACTTAAATAAACAAAGTCCAAGCTTCACAATACCATGAAAATAATTCCAGTTAAAATCACCCTGCGTGGTTGAGGATTATTGTAGGTAATGTTTAGAGAAACGTGTTCACTGATTTACCGAAAACCTTTTACACTAACAAAAAATAAATTACAGTTCATTACGACTTGTAAAAGGTTATTGAATAGTGAATGACTTTAAGCTGACAGAAAAGAAATGCTGAAATAGCTATTTACAATACGAATATTGTACCTACAACGTTTTATCTACTATTCATAAAATATTGTCGGTCGAAAGAAATTTGTAAGAGAAATAATTCCATGAAATGAAAAGTAGGTCGTAGGCCTACCTGCCGTCTGTCATCTCTCAATAATAAACCAACGAAGTTCTCTTTTTTCTTAATTTAACCATTTTATTTGTTCTGGCCATTATTCGTTTTATACGTTTTATTCGTTTCATTCGTTTCATTCGTTTTATTCGTTTTATTCGTTTTATTCGTTTTATTCGTTTAATTCGTTTTATTCGTTTTATTCGTTTCATTCGTTTTTATTCTAATTCGAATAGTGGTATTGTTAAGTATTCGAATAATTCCCGATTATACATTCGAATATTCGAATATTCGAAAAAAATTGCCACCACTAGTATATAGTGGAGGAGGAGATAAAAGTTGAGAAAATAAGAGTTCAGACAGGAAAAAGATCGGTGAAGTGTGAGGAAAAGGAATGAAATTGTAATGGTGAATCAGTGTAAGAGGGAGATGAGGAAAAAGCGGATAAGGTATGGACAGAAGGAGAGGAGAATGTTTTATGAGGGAGTGGGTTATGCGAGGGAGGAGAAGTGAGTGTCTCCTTGAAAACTGGAGCCCTTTTCGGGAGTTGGTTATTAATTGAATGAGACTATCTTTTGCTGGAAATTTGTTAATAATGCGTTGCACAACTTCAGTATGAACCAACAACGATTTTTGTTTTTATAGATAATTTTAACGTTGGGAGCTTTAACCCTCCCACCAAAATTGAATTAAATACGTTGACTAATAAATAATTTCTATTTTAAGATGCTGTTAACTTTTTCGTTCGTAACTTTCGCAAAAGTTATGAAAAAATTTACAAAATTAATAAGCAAAGGATTATTGAATTTTTGTTGAGAAAATTTTTATTAACGTATCAATAGTAGCTACATATTATTAAGGAATTTATTAATTATTTGCCATCGTCTCGTCGCTTTCGCCGTACAGCATATCTTTTTCGAGCTGAATCGATCTGTAAAGGGATGCTATGAAAGCTGAACATATTATGAAATTTTACCTTAAGAGGTTTTGCTACCGCTCGAGTTCAATCTAAATTTCTGTAACGTGCGTTTATAGCCGACGTCGACATCAAGATATACATAATATATAAAAGAATACTTGAAAACTCAATATTGTGAAATCAACCCTAATGAAGAAAAGCCAATAACGCATAAAAAAATAAGATTGGGTAGTTATAGCATGTCAGAAGTTTAAAAATATCCTTATCGTGTGCCAAAATTTCTTATATACCTACCTACTAAGCGATTCGATACTAACCGAAAGTCTTTATTTACGTTCACGAAGAGTAATATGGAAAATTGCCATTTTCTTTACGAAATCTAGATCTTAAATTCTTCTTTAAGACGATTTATCTACCCGTTAATTGCAGCAAGGCTCTAAATTTAAGTAATTTTATGGATTAAGTGGATTTTTATAGCTAGAAATACTTTCAGTGGTGAGACGGAAAATAATGCTTGGCAGGAGGTAAAGGACTCTTCTAATACTTTAATTATTTATTACATTTATCGAATAACGCATGCTGAACAAATACAGGAAAAATTATTGTAAAGTGTACGTACACGAGTGTTAAACATAAAGGACTCTTTTTTACCGGATCTGACAACGGAAGTAAACAGGTTTTGAACAAACCCTTGTTTACTGCTTTTACTATAGCAACGTATTTTACTATAGCAACGTATTTCAGGAGGCTTGATATATTTACTCAAGTTTACGCGATATTTAAATTATTTGAGATAAATACTTAATCTGTGCATAAAATAGTGCATGTATTTCTGGTGTAACTTGCTTTTATGGCCCTACAACCTTTTCCTAACCCTCGCTACCCGCTCGGGCTTGAAATAAGGCTTCGGGCCATAAAAGCTTCTTTACGCCCTTATTACATAAATAGCTATAATGCATTGTTTTCGCGGTTGCAATATTTTAATTAAACAACGTTTATACTAACATCTCATTACCTAGTTCTACCTGAAGGAAAAATTCCCGGCTAGCAAATAAAAATGCGAGTTCAAAATTGATCCAAATTTAATAAATTTCTAAAGCAGTCACCCACCTCATGACATTGATGCGCTGGCATGTAAATGCTGCAGAGGATGTATGGAAACCTGCGCTCAGGATATAAGTATTATATCCGGCCGAGGGATTATCATTCCCTACTTGACCTATTGGCTATGGCTAGCGAATTCGAAAGAGACCCAAGTCTACCAGCCACGAGTAGCAAATCCCGTGTCCGAATCGTACTTACAACCGAGCAGAAGTATGCTGGAGATTCGGAGCGCTGGACAGCTGAACTGCCTGTACAGGTCCGTTTAGAGTATTTTGTTTCCGATGTGGGAGACGGGGAATCCTATCTAGAGACTGCGTATTCACACCGTTGGGGTCCTTATACCAGAGGATGGGTAACCCTGTAAGTACCGACATAAATTGAAATAGAGGAAAGAGACCAGATGCTAACAGATGGAGTAATTAGTGAACAATCCACCAATCTATGGAGTTCACCTGTGTTCATGGATGAGATGATCCCGGATATCGTGTCCAGCAGGGAGAACTCTAATGTTCCTGTTTTCACGTACCCCGAAGTCGGAACCAGCGTCGGGTGAAGAGCCACGAGGAGAATTTCATATAAAGTCCCTAACAGTTGGCAAAACTGGAAAATGGGGCAGAAGGTGAGAGACAAAATATTCTTATCCTTAAAATCACTCAACAAATAACTCCGCTCACAACATCAAAAGTGGGGATAAGAACTATACCAAAAGAAAGGGATGAAAAATGGTATTCTTCATCGTCTGGTGCTCTTCCTTAGAAGAAGACGTAGTAAAACGGTTGTACATCATTTTATGCTGTGTGCCTGTAAGTAATACTACTATTGCTGTTAATCACTTAGCAAACTGTTGTAAATAAACAAAATAAGAAAGCCCTGTCACGTGATATGAACAAGAATTCAACGTTTCGCCTGATTGTTAACATATAATATATAGTATATGCATTAAAGTTGATATACATGTAGTACCTACATGTATATCTACTTTAATCAATTTCGGAGCGCATGCATTAAAGTAGATATACATGTAGTACATGTGTATCTACTTTAATTATTATTACTATTTTATACAGATAACGAATACGGTAGGTCGATATATATGAAGGAAACAAATGCAGGGTGTGCCATTAAAAAAAAAGTGACATTTTCCTGTAAGGTGAAAATGGAACATACTGTAGATATAAACATAATTTTAAAAGTTGCACAATTCAAATCAAAACAACCTTTGCTTGAAACTTTTTTCTGTATCTTCAACCCAGATTGAGTTATCGACCGATTACGGAGCAGTGGGGCACCCTGTATACAATGATTTGTTGGCACCAAATAAAACTAAATAAAAAAAGCGAATCAATAATCCAAAAAGAGCGAAGCCATTTAAACCAACAAGAGCAAAATAAAACAGAAAAATCAAGGAAGTTAAATCTACCCCTCCTTCTCCCACCAATAGTTGCACCCATTCTGTTCTTTCCCAAATCACAATCTTTTCTTTCTTCGATTCTCTAACATTTCTTCCATATATTTGATCTTCGCCCCTCCTTCACTCAATACCCCCCCCCCCCACTACCCTCTTCTCTTAGCTCAACACATTCGTCCACCATAAGCTCCATACTTTTCCTATTTATTTATTATTATTATTATGTACTTCGATTGTTATTATACTAATACATATATCTATACAATATAAATTTGAAGTTGCTGTTAACCTTCGGATGGCCAAGGTGGGGTCCAATCGGACCCCAGACCTATTTTTTGTGTCGTAGCTATTTTAGTAGCAAGAAAATCGGTTTGAGGTTGTTTCTAGCTGAATATTTATCATTTATACATACCCTCATATAACTATTTTGCGTCAAAATTTTCTCGTTTTTTAGAAATGAATTAATTGTTGGATGGCCAAGACCTATTTTTTGTGTCGTAGCTATTTTAGTAGCAAGAAAATCGGTTTGAGGTTGTTTCTAGCTGAATATTTATCATTTATACATACCCTCATATAACGATTTTGCATCAAAATATTTTCGTTTTTTAGAAATTAATTAATTGTTGCTTGGGGTCCGCTTGGACCCCACCTTGGCCATCCATGTAACGAAATGTTTGTTTGTTTGTTTGTGTAAAGGTTTATTCAAATTTTCGCTATTCTTTTTAGTCTGATATACTTTGATGCTTATTATAAACAAATACTTCAATTTACAATGAACAACTAGATAAAATAGAGGCACAGGGCGAAAAAACCTTGGGGTCCGCTTGGACCCCACCTTGAGCATCCGTGTAACCAAAAATAGGTTGGCCATCCGAAGGTTAAAAAGTGAACATACTAAATACAACAAAAAGAGACCCTATATTCCTAGGCTTCTCCTATTATTATTATTATTATTATTAATATTATGAAATAGCTGGACACTAATTCCTTAAACTTTTCATTATATCTCCCTTCACTGATTCTCATTCTTCTATCTTGCATTTGCACGTATTTGTCTCTCTTTATTATTTCCTCCGGAATCCTCCACCCCTCTTTTCTACCATACTACCCTCTTTTATAGTATAGTTTCCTTTCCTCTTGTCCATATCTTATTCTATTTTTCTTTACCTCATTCTAGAAACTTTTCAAGATTCCAGCCTCTACCTTCTCTCTACCCTTTCTTCAAATGCCATTGCCCTCCCCCTACCTCAATTCTGATTTTCTCCGACTTCATTTCCTCCTCTACTACATACCCCGAAGTTTCCCTTTACAACGCTAAAATTCACTTCCAATACTTTTATTGTATGCTTTCCATCCACCCCCATATTTCCGTCCCACACAACATCACACTTTTTATTAACTTATTGGATAGCCACCTCGTATTCTGTATATCAAGTATCACCAAATTAAGGCATTTTTTCTGAACATCCACCTCACAATCCGGGCTTGCTTTGTTCTAATTTTTTTATCAAATAACGAGCTTGACTTCTTTCCTAATTAATCTGGTATCGCACGCTAACGAGCAAGTTGTAAGGTCAACGAGCAGCATCTCTATTTTCTTGAGCTTGAATTACATAATTGATAGAAAATTTGATCGCTCATTGATTCAACGGTTACACAATTAGTTGCACTTTCATTTGAAACTTCTAAAGTAACTCGATCGTTTTTCATTATCAGTACCAAATTTACATTTCCCACTCATCCCTTAGGGGCGCCTTAATCTAAATTTAATCTAAACGCGTAAGAAAGGGTAAAATTTTAGACGAAAGCAATTATACACTAATCTAAGTACGACTTCTTCAACATTTCACACCCAATTGTTTCCGAAATACCTTTTTAATTTTAATAAGATTGCGGTTAATGCACAAGCTCATTCAGATTAAGGGCGTTGTACATTTGATTACAAACCCATTGTCTCATTTTATGCTTATTTCAATAAGGAATTTAATTTCTGCTAAATTTCGTAATGAATTATTCTTGAGTAATTAATTTTATAGAATTCGATTGTTTAGCGTATTTTCAATTTAGATTACTTCCTAATGACGATTCGAACGATTCTTTGAGCACGGTTTTGTATCCCGCGCCACTAACTACACACTAATATAATTACTATCGATTTGACGACATCCTACGGGGTTACAACCCCGTTGGACCGATTGCTTATAACACTGAGATTTCTTACAGTCGAAGATCGCTCCTTTAGGTATGTATTTGTTCAGAATTTCGGTACCATCGATAAGTAAAATAACACCAGAACTTAACGTGGATTTGTCAAAATTTCTGCTCCAGACACTGGTCGTGATTGATAATTGAATACTGTCCAGTTTGTGAGAATATAGCATAAATATAATATAATGTAATGTAATGTAATATAATATAATAGATAATAATATAATATAATATACCATAATATAACATAACATAACATAACATAACATAACATAACATAACATAACATAACATAACATAACATAACATAACATAACATAACATAACATAACATAACATAACATAACATAACATAACATAATATAATATAAAATAATGTAAAATGAAATAATATAATAATAATATAAAATAATATTGGCAATTGGAAGAAGAAACAAAATAAACGAAATGTTAGTAAATAGGATGGAGGAAATATATGTGCAGACGAGGAATAGGGTGAAGGTGAATGGAGAGATAAGCGAAGAATTCTTGACAAGGAGAGGTCTGAGGCAAGAATGCCCACTGAGCCCCACGCTATTTGCAACATATATAGGGGACCTAGAAGAAACAATGAAAGGACAGCAGACTGGTGAAGTGGTGGTCGGGAGGCTGAAGATTTGTTTCTTTGCATATGCGGACGATGTGGTATTGGTGGCGAAAGAAGAAAAAGGAATGAGGGAAATTATGGGTACGCTAGAAAGGTAACTGAGAAGAAAGGAGCTACATATAAACATACAAAAAACAAAGATGATGGTATTCAGGAAGGGCGGCGGGAGAAGCAAAACCGAGGAGTCGAAATGGGAGGAAGAAGAGATAGGTCAGGTGAAGGAGTCCACGTGTACACGTTAAGGCAGGACAACAAAGAGAAGGAACATATAAAAGATAGAGTAAGAAAAGGGAACAAACTAATAGCACAAGTGTGGAGCGTGGGAGAATGTTTGTTCGGAATCGACTTAGGAAAAAGGAAGTTATTGTTCGATAAACTAATAAAAAGTGTGGTGCAACCCGGGGCGGAAGTGTGGGGGTGGATGGAACAAAAGGAGGTGATGGAACTACAAGTAAAATATTGGAAATGGGTGCTGGGGTTGGACAGAGATACGCCGGGGTATGTGGTGGGGGAGAGGAAGTACAGTTAGCAAAAATAAGAGTAGAGGCAGAAGGGAAGGCAGTGGGGTACGAAGAAGCGATCAGTGGAAAAGAGGGAAGCAAAATAGTAAAAGAATGGTGGAAAGAGATAAAAGAGGGAAAGGTGAAGTACGGACAAGAAAGTAGGGCGGAATATTATAAAAGGAATAGGTACTCGAAGGAAGAAGTAGAAATATCAAGAGAAAGCGGGGTGTGGGTAAGAGCGAACTTAGTGAGAAGGGACATGGACGTAAAAAAGCAGGAGGGAGGGATGGACAAAAGTAAAAGAGTCCTGGTATAACGAGAATTACAAGAACATCAAGGGAGAAGGGATACTAGAATACCTGAAAGGGGTGGGGGAAAAGGAAGAAAGAGAATGGTGACGAGGTTCAGATGTGGGAATGAGGTGCTGGACAATCAGTATTGGTGATAGGAAGAAGAAAAAAAGGGCAGACTATGTTAGGAAGGGGCGTAGAAGGTGTCACATGCTAATACAGTGCAGGGAGTTAAGGGAGGATGAAAGGAAGGTAGAGGAAATACTGGGTGAGAAAGGCAGAGGGGATGGAAGGAGTATGGGAGAGAAGCTAACAGGGGAAGGGATGTAAATATGTAAAAATGAAATGTAAATAGGCACGTGACTAGTAATATGGATCTTTGCCGCAACCGACTTATTAACTATAAAAAAGTCAGTAAATGTAATTAAACAAATCTTACCTTCTAACATACCAGTAGCGTTGATTGCGCAACCATAGTACTGTTGAATTATCTAAACAAAAGACTTAATTAACAGAAGTTAGGCTTGCAACAAGCAGACTGACTGAACTATAAAGGTGCGTATAGATTTGCGAGCCGAGTGGCCCACGAGGCGCTCATGAGGGGCTCTCGTCGATATTGGCGAAGTGAGATATATAAAAAGCGGACTGGTACGGAATTAATGTTGGACATGAAATTTCAAAGCATTAGTGGTCATTATAAAAATTTTAAATGATCCCCATATTTTGGATTCCATACAGCAGGATACGACCGATATGCATCGATAAGAGCGAGTATATCTTCGTCGCACCAGGCTGCCATTTCTTTCTTTTCAGTTATATACGTTAAAAAATTGCAACCGCCTTATTCGCCGTACAAACTGACACTGAGAATGTGCTCGCAAGAAAAACCGACAAAAGTCGGTTCGCAACAAGAGGCTCGCGTGTGGCTCGAACTACCTTCAACACACTAGCGAAATTGTTGAAATGAGCGGCTCATGAGCCGCTCGGCTCGCAAGTCTATACGCAGCTTAACAGTTACGAACTTAAGACAGCATCGAGTGCGGACATTAATTTAACTAATTAGCAATTAGCTATTTAAAATATGAGATGATCAAGTAATTTAGTATAAAACAATTTATGTAATAAACAATAGTCAAATTCAAATAATAATAAGCAAAAATGAAGTTAAAGGTAAACTTAGCGATTCTTTTGAAAGCTTGACGGAAGATGACAGCAGATGAAAATCTTGTAGTAAATTATTTTCTTAATTCAGAAATTCGGAGATAATTAGAGGTGAGATGATGAGCAACAATTAACGTTGTTATCAGGAATCTAAGTATCGACTGCAATTAGAACGGGAGTATTTTCGGGAAGGACTCAAATAAATTCTTTGACAAGATGGCGGTTGCACTACACCATACGGGAAACGTAAAACGCTAGGACAAATAATATGAATTACTGTCAGGAATTTAAAGGAAAACGTGATATTTAATATAAATAATTAGGTACATACCTCGAGGATTATTATTTTCCAGGAGCGCAGCAAGAACGCAAATTGTAAACAAATATTTAATGCACAAATACGTAAAATATTGTTAAATGACACTTGTTATGAACAGAAGATTCCAAATAGACTGAATAGATTCTTCGAAGCTTTTCACTTAAAGACTATTAATATCGATTTATAAGAAAAATGTCAAAATTTCGGGAGCACAAAATTGGTAACTTTTTGTTCATTGACACGAAGTAGAAAGATACGCCATTAAAAATCGAGCTACTATTATTATGTAAGTACGGAAACATTTGTTCGCATCTCAACGGCTGTGAAAACGAGTCAAACGAAATAAAAGATCAACAAATCAGAGATTAGGTGACGTACTACACTGGTAGCCAATTAGAATAACGAATGTCGTTACCGGGATGAAAATCAGTAACGGAACCAACGCAAACGCAGCGGTTTAAGGGACGCTTCTATTAGAAAAATAAGAACGATGGAGAAAAGTATCAAGAGCGAACTCTTTTGACAGAATAAATTTCGTAACTCTGTAATTCTGACTAAAATCAATACGATTGACTTTTGCGAATTAGGGAACTAATCGATGAACGTAACATGTTACTTGAACGCAGTAAGCTTGACCTAATTTTGACCTACACAATTTATATAAAGAACCCACGGTCACGGCAATCATATTCTTCCGCCGGCACGTGTGATTCGGCACATAAGTACACAGACGAGCTAATGATAGAATCCTAGAGAAATGAAATAAATTGTGAAACCTTATTTCTACCATTACGAAGAAAATTCTCAGCGGTAAGAAGAACAGATTAGAGATGAATTATTGTGTAGGTACAACTTAAGCCTTAATAAATACCTACCTCTGACGTGACAATTTCTAAAATTCTAAAATGTACTTTCGCACCCTGTTTTTATTTAAAATGAGGAACAAATTTACATTAAGAAACCATTTAAATTTTTTCGCCACGTTTCTCGTCTTTCGCTCTCTATAGAGCTTTTTAGCTTTAATTTGACTTTTTCCTCCTGTTCTTTTGCTACTTTTGTCCACGCTTCGTGTTCCGCATTACTGCACTTATAATTCCTTCCAATCACAATTTTTATAACTTTCCACAAGCGCATTTCATTAGTTTAATTTGCCTAACGTCAAATTTTTGATCATAATAAATTTTTCTTAACCTTTAAGATGTTTGGTATGCCTAGGTTTTTAGCTGTTACTTCTCTAGGCCGTAAAGTAAACACTTTACCACGTGCAACATATTTCTCAGCACTGCACTGATATACGCATAATTTATTCTTATTAATCTTGCTTCATTTTCATTTATGCCTTTACGGAAAGGGAGTTCTGCCAATCTCATCGTCATGTTGTTGTGTCACTGATTTGGATGGATATTAAGCATTCACGTACGATGACTATCTTTGTGGCACTCCATACCACAATGGAAACTCGCTCCCGAACCACGCAACTAAGTTAAACCAAAACGAATCAAATGCTCTACTAAACCGGAGAACCTGCTAAGTCAATAAAGGTGAAAGAAATTGTCCGGTACTGTTGACAAGTTTTTGAACATTTCCAATGAAAGATCGCATAGATTCGATGGCTTGACCATAATAACCGCATACGCTGAAGTCTCAGCCACAATTTCCCTTCGTAACGGTTTAAGGCGATTTAACACACTGTCTACGGGAACCCGAGCTTTCAATGAGTGGTTCAAATAACCACAAGAAGCTAGGCTACGGACACGGACAGGTTGTGGGTTATGGGCAAAGCCCCACTGTGCATACAAAATACTACTACTATTACTACTAGTTCTTTATTTGTCTTAAAAACAATTCCAACAAACCATTCCTACTTCTCTACATACTATACAAACTATGTACATTAACACAAAAAACAAAAACCCTATTTCTACCACTCTTTTCTTTCTTTCGCCTACCCCCCATAAATAAAAACTTTCTACTCTTGTCCCCTTCTCTCCACCCTTTTCCTTCTCTCCAGCACCCCTTCATCCACTCCACTCCTTCCTCCTTCCCTCCCAAAATCACCTTTCTTTCTCTCCCCTCTTCCCTTAGCTCCTTACATTCCCTCAACATATGCCATATATTTTCCATTCCTTCCCCACACATTCCACACATCCTTTCTCATCCTCCTACCAGTATTTGTTTTCGTTTTCCTCGTTCCCGCACCTGAACTTTGCCTCCATTCTTTTCTCCTTTAACCCCATATTGCCCAATAAATAATCGGCTTTGCCTTCTACCATTATCTCCATAATATATCCCTCATTATATCTTCCCTCTCCTATCCTCGTTCTCCCTTCCTGGCCTTCGACATCTTTGTCTCTTGCTACTAATTCCCCTACCATATCCCTTCCTTCCTCTCTTCTCCTTTCTATCTCCTCCCTCGCATATCCCACTCTCTCATAAAATAACCTCCTCTCCTCTTGCCCATACCTTATTCGTTCTTTTATATCTCCCTCATACACTCATTTACCCCAATAATTTCCTCCCTTTTCCTGATCTCCTCCTCATATGTTACTGCTCTTTTTCCTGTCTGCCCACTGAACACAGTACATCCATGAAACGTTTCTAAATGTTGCGTAAGGGTTACAAATGAAACATTCCTAAGAAACATCTAAGACACATTACTGGTACATTCCTGTCGAAAGCGAATAAATGGTAATGTCTAATAAACGTTTCAATTGATATGTTACATAAAATACAAAACATACACATTACAACACGAACGTTTTAGATATATATCCAAAAATACATCTCTGTGATGTATTTTTTGGAATGTGATAACTGATAACGTATAACATTTTAGAAACGTTACAAATGTGATGTTTCGTTTGAAACAAAATAATCATATCTCAAAGTTAACGTTACGGAGTTGTGTTTAAGTTAGTAGTGTTGTACCAGAAACCTTATCAGTTGAAACATAATTGTAAGAAACACATCATACACGTTTCGGTGTGAACGTTTTAGATATGTATCCAAAAATATATCTCTGTGATATATTTTTTGGAATGTGATAACTAAAGCTAGGATGCCTTTTTTTATAAATGGACAAACATAAGGCAGACCCTATTTAAAATCCGTTTTAGAGTACGCACTTTCCAAAAATGCAAACTTTATTCTGCCTTTTTTGGTTTCTGTTAGTTTTATTGCGTTTTTTACCTTTTTTTTTGATATTTTCGAATAAGTATTTAGTATCTACCTTTTCTGTAAATTTTTTTTAGTTTTTGAAATGTACGTAAGTATTTTTTAATTTTTAGAATTTATATAGGTATATTTTTCTGGGTAATTTCTAAGAAAGCAAATTGTTTGAAAGGGAAAGGAATTTGGTATACAAACTGAATACAAACTTTGTCTATAATATTTAAGCCTCTTACAATAATAACTCGGATGAGTCATTTTCCTTACTTTGAAATATTTCCCATTGTATTATTTCTACCTGCAAGCTGCACCTACATACAGTCTTTGTTGAAACTGCATCCCTTAGTCATTATGCCTTGTTAAGCGTATTTTAATTAGCCAGAAAACTTTATTGAAAAAGAATACCAGCAGATAGCATCTATCAACTGTAATTACTTTTTCAAATAAATGTTTGTTTGTCTATACTTAAATTGAATATGTATGTGTTGATTTTATCTCGACAGTTTTCGCTTTTCCGTGCCATTTTTGTCCTTTTTTGCCTTTTTGATGCTTTTCTTAAATTATTTTTTATGCCTTTTGCCCGCCTTTTTTAAACTTTCATGTTGTCTAACTATCCTAGCTTTAGTGATAACGTATAACATTTTAGAAACTTCATTAAAAATTTGATGTTTTGTTTGAAACAAAATAGTAATCTTTCAAAGTTAATGTTACTTGTATTTAGTAGCGTTGTAACGAAAAATTTCCGTTTCCAAAAATAGATTTATTCATCATAAGTAGATGTCTGATATTGCACATCTAAATGGATTATTTACAAAGAGTCGGTAGCTCAGATAGTTTGCGTGGCTGTTTTCTGAATGCCTAAACAAGCGACCGATGTTCGAATCCCACTTGAAGCAAAAGGATTTTTCAGCATCACCGATCTCCTTCGAGTCTACACTAAGAGAATTTTGGGGGCTCTGGAGAACAAGCCACCGGAGTACATCGGGCCCTGCAGGGTCCGCGCACTGGGAAAAGAGCCCCTCAGATCAGTTGGGGCTCTCGGTACCATAGTTTCTACCACATCTCAATTTTTTTATACTCAGGTATGTTTCAAATGAAACATATATAAGACATTTCAAATATTCACGTATGAAACATTTATAAGGACACATTTCTCCTACATATCAATAAATTACTCTCCGATATGTTTCTTGAAACATATATAACATGTTTCGATGTAACGTTTTTGTGTTGTTTCAAATCTAGGTTTCTGAAGGCGGACATTAAACATCTATGTTATGTGTATGATACGTTTCTGTCGCTGTTTCGGAGATGTTTCATGTTTCAGAGATACGTTTCTAAAACATTTCAGAAACGTTTTATTGCACTGTGGGTGGATCCTTATTTTTTCCGCTTTCGTCTCCTCCTCCACGATATACCCTGGCGTCTCTCTATCCAATCCCAACGTCCATCTCCAGTACTTTTCCTGTATTTTTTCCATTTTCTGCCACTGCTTCCATCCCCATATCTCCGCTCCGTACCCCATCACACTCTTTACCAACTTGTCAAAAATCCACCTTCTCTTCTCCATATCCTTCCCAAACACTGTTTCCCCCACTCCCCACACTTTCCCCACTGGCCTATCCCTTATTTGCCATTATACAAAACAGTTGGCTTTACTTTAAATGCGTCAGGTTTCATTGTGAAGACTTATCCAGTATCTCTGTTATTTTCGGGAAAATTGCTATATCTGCTTAATATATTGTTATTAGTTGGATAGGTATCTCATAATTCTGTGGTGGGTAGGAAAAAGAGTATAAGTCAAGTTTGAAGAGAGTACAATAGTATAAGTGTACTTATACGCTTTTTCTCACCAGAGAGTTTATCGGTAGAAATTACACTATGTGTGCAGTCATAGAGATGCACTTGACTTATACTCTTAGTGTTAACTTTAAGTGCTACACGAGCGTATTTTAAAACTGACTTGAACTGTTTTGAGCGGATTCCTGACTTATACTCTTTTTCCTACCCACCACAGAATTTTTTTAATCATTGCCTAGGTTGAAATCTGGATGGTAACGCATCACCGATACATTCTTGTAAAATATTCCGAGGGCTTGATTTTCTTTTCATTCTCCGCCATCGTATTGTTCGACTGCTTAATCAATATCGACTGAGGTTGCTTTTCAATTATGTACTTCAATTCTAAGAGAGTATATAGTACTTTGTTATAGTATTTCAAATACGTCTTTGAGAGATGATTAAAAATTGAATGTGGAAATAAAACTTTACTACCCAAAATAATAAATTTTTAACCGTAGATGTTAAATTTTATTGCAGTATAATGAAAACCGATTAATATACAAGTTTAAAAAGCTTTGGTTTCGAGTAACAAGACGAAGCTTCCAAGTTGCAGCTGTAAATATCTTTATGCTTTCATAATAATGATTACTACGAAGAAATACATACAAATAGTTAGGATCCTCAAAACGTGACATTTCTCGCACGTGTAGTCTTAAGAGCTCATATCTTTTAGGCATGCAAACAAAGATAAGCTTATGCAATATTGCACAACACAGAAATTTGAACAATGCTTACGATTTCCTAGGTTCAATATTGTACGTAATACTAAAGATGCTGCATTCTTTATGATCAGTAGCCATCAAAAATGAATGCAACCGTTAAATTCATTGCAAAATTCACTTCAGCTTACATGAACTGTAACCGGAAATCCTGTAATCTTTCAAATTTTTTAAAATTGGAAGCATTGATACTTCTTTAATCCATTTTCTTTTACATTATGCTGAATAATCCTAAATTGTTCGATAATCTGATTGACCTTTTGTCGTACCGGTAACACAATATGATGCGGAGGAAGAGGGTCTATCTGTTAGTCCAACAAAAACGAACCTCATTCGCTTCTCGCGAAGAAAAGGGCCGACAAAGCTAAATGACATAGCAATGTATCGCGCCAAGGTACAGGCAGTGGGAGAAGGCAAATACTTCGGCATAACGCTAGACCAAGGACTGACCTTCAAACCGTACCTAGAGAAGACAGCGAACAAAGTCACAAAGTCCTTATGGTATTGTAGGCGAGCCTTCGAAATCAAATGGGGCTTATCCCCAATGATGACCCACTGGATACACCAGAATGATCAGACTGATCATTACGTATGCCTCACTGGTGTGGTGGCATAAAACCTACACCCAGAAGAACATACAGAAATATAGCAAGGTGCAACGTATGGCTTGCCTTGGAATTACGGGGGCAATGATAACGGCCCCTATGGCAACTATGGAGACCTTCCTGAACCTACCACAACTAAACCTAGTAATTAGGACAGACGCGCTCAGAGGGGCATATAACGGCGAGGGGGAATCGTCAAGAGCTCATTTTTGCCGAAATCTGAAAAGACAAAAGCCTTAGTATGATAACTGAGGGGATACCCAAAACAGTTTAACCCCAGCAAACTGTTTAGGGCAACAATCCCCACTCGGTACAACTGAGAAAACAATTCCAGTAAAGCAAAGCTGAATGAAATCGTGTATTACACAGACGGCTTGAAAACCACTATATGCCTAGGACAACAAGCGACCGTGTTCCAAGCCGAGGTATATGCAATTCTGACAGCGGCTGCTCAGGTATTAAAAGAGAACCTTATGAAAAGGAAAATCTTTAGAGTGACAAACAGCAAAGCAGCGATTGCAGCAGTAGACTCATATGTGGTAAAATCAGGGCCTGCACACAAATGCTAAATGCACTAGGTAAGTGCAACTCAGTCACACACATTAGTGTGGGCACAGTCCTTGGCACGCGAGGATCACAGGTATCCCGGTTGCTGACGAGCTTGTGAGAATGGCAAGCGCAACCTTTTTGTGCGATTACCTATAAAACAACTCCTAAAGGAGATTCAGGCAACACTCACGAAAGAGCATGGCAGATATTGGTCGAAAATCCCAGGACAGAGTCATTCCACGATCTTCCTGGAAACCCCAAATAGGGAGCTAACTACGTCCATCTTTAAGTTAAGCAGGACGAAGATAAAACTTACGACTGAAATAGGCACGGGCCACTGTCGTCTGAACAAACACCTGCATGGGACTGACCGATAGCCCGACATGCAGGAGTTATGGGGAGGCAGATGAAACGCCGTATCACGTTATTTGTCAATGTGAGGCATTCATAAAGGTAAGGGAACACTTACGTGGAAATTAGAAGATTATACAAGAGGAAGTAACTTAAGATCCGCCCTACTAAAATCCTGTACTTTGTGAAAGATACAGGTATTCTTGAAGGGTAGGCAACACCGGGGAGCACAATAACCAAACGGTCGAAGTGCGGGAACCTATTTGGATCACCGCCAGTCAAAATAATAATAATTATAATAACACAATGAATGATGGAAACCATTTGAATTGATGTAGGGCTCACCTGAAATTTTTTGCCCATAAAACAACCCATTGGAAATTTCCTGATGGACTTTGGCAACTTTTCTTGGCCATCGATGCACATTCGTCAATTATTATGTCTATTGCAAATTAAGGACGAACCAGTTGCCCAACAAGTTTCTCCATAATGTTGAATCTGAAATGATGTGGATGGAGAACATTCTGCTGGAAGATTGTTTCCACATACTAATTACCTAATTATTGCAAAGTCAAGGGCCCAACAATATTTTCTGTGATAAAACGTGGTCCAATGAACATACTTTTACTGTGCCACGTTTCCATACCGAACTTTGGTTTTGTCAGAAGAAGTAGCATTCAGGACTGAAGCAGACTGTCAGTCCGTCAAGTCGAGCATGATTTTCCTCCTAAATGGCTAAAGTTTATTTCATGAGGATCCTTTGAACAGTATTACAGCACGAATTATATTATTTAGTATAGGTGCTTTAACATAAACGTAAAGCACTCTCCCACTCACTGGATAGGGCATGGGTATTGGGTAACTTATTCTCAAACTCTGTCATCTGCTTATTATTTCATTGGGTTATCTGTGACGACTCGTTTATAACCATAAAATATTTTTCTCTATCATCAAGATAATTAACAAGAACCTAGGGATGGTTAAGAGCATCAAGCATGGTCGAGCGCCTACTGCAGTGGGTGTAACGAGACGGCGCTCGTGAAGGTCCACAAGGCTTCCGCAACAAAACATTAACAAAATAGCACCATGGGAACCTCTCTTGCTCAGTTTTGAGCAGATTCGCTCAATACTGACCGTCGCTCACGACTTATTCGGAAACATTGACGAAAGCCTACAGGTTTCTTTTCGAGGTTTAGTGGGAAAATGCTTACGCACCTTAGCAAATAAATTGTCGTGTGTCGGATTTGCACCGACTAAAAGTCCCATTCTCCTGTTCTCCCGCGCGACCACGGCTAAGTATTATATTGCGAGAGAGCCCTTAGCCGTAGCTCTTCCTGCGGTATTGTCAGACGACCTTACATCCCCATCCAACTCCAAAAATGTTATAAGTGTTTTAGAGGTTTGTGTCGCTTGTTTACTCTATGACTGCCAGGTCTTCTGGCATCCTCTTCCTCGCGCGTTCTGCACGTTGCAGCTCCTTCATTACATCGGTAGCATAGGTCCATGCGTCTGCTGACTTCACCATCAACTGTACCAAGTTGCTTGGAGTGTTCCTCAACTATCGCGCGGGAAAGCACTAAAATTTGTGCATTGGAACAATGCATGTTTATTGTTCTCACACATACTCGGCAGTCCGGGGAATCTTTATAATTAAACTTATAAAGGTAACTAGTAGCCGTGTAATAAATAAAACAACCCACAACCTCCCCTTAGACATGTAATTTAATGGTGCAAATTTAGATTTTTCATCTAAGTTTGCACCATTAAATTACATGTCTAAGGGGAGGTTGTGAGTTGTTTTATTTATTACAATTTACCCCCTTTGTGCCATTTCCACCTTCATTATGGATATAGTAGCCGTGTCCTGAGATCATTTGGCAGTTAAGCTGTCGGTGTGAGTGGTTCACCCCACCTTCGGGATTAGTCGATGTGCCTACCTTCTCTTGTGGAGGCATCCCACATCGTCTGACACTGGTTAAGGCTAGTTGCTCTCGTCTGGATGCTTGCATAGCTTGGGTCTATAGTTACCTTCTGCTGATACATTGATCTACGCTCCTCGGCGAGCACCTCAATGGGCAAAATTCCCGCGATAACATTGATTGCGTCACAGGATACAGTGCGAAATGCACAGGGTACTCTCAAGGCTGCTGCAGCCTCTCTGCGGTACTGCTGAATGTTCATTGCGTCAGCCCATATGCGTATGTCATAAGTGAGCACTGAAGGTGTCACTGATGACAACAGCTTCCTCCTCTTCTGTCTAGGGTCGAACAGCGATTTCAAGGAACGCCTAGCACCAGACAATTGGTCTTTCCAGTCAGATTGTCAAGAAGCTATCAATTTATCAAGAAATATCATCAATTGCCAAAGCTAGAGTGTAATCCGTGACATCCTTCTTTTCTATTTAACTCAATTGCAACCATTATTCTCCTGGCTCAATTAACAAAACCCAATTGAAACGAAATCCCCGAAATAATGAAGGTTAAAAGAAGTTAATAATTTGAACAGAGTAAGCAATTATTTCAATTAGCAATACATTGAGGGTCAATTAGAGATTATCGCTTGAGCTGCCGACCTCACAACTAGCGAGGACGACAACTCTTACCGCGAACATTATTTAAAAGATAATTGCTGAAATTAAATGTGTTATCAATACAGTAGTGTTATCAGGGCCGCCTTTACTTCCGTTCTTCATAAGAGAGGGAGGCCGCGAACGTGACTAAACCGACAGAGATCACCCAAAGTAATTATCCAATTGCTTGGCAATTAATAAAGGATAAATTTGAAAACAATTATTAAAACAATCATGTAATACACAAGTGTAATTAATGAATGAATTTCCATAACGGTATAAGAAAATTTCTTTGAAAATGTAACAAAGAATTTGCGCGCGTCGATTGTTGGGATCTCTTTAATTATTATATATATCATAGTCGGTAAATTAGAATGCACCACATACGAGTATGGCATACATTTAAAATTGACACAAAGGCCCCAAAATTTCTGCAAGGCAGATAGGTACGACCTTTTACAAGGATTACAATACGACAAACGATCAAAATCCAGTTAGCTGTAAAATGACCCACAATACTTGAATACATTAACATAATACCGCCTTAAAATAAATCGATAAACGTGATGGCATAATCCATCTAATAAAATTGCACTTCAATCATTATTATTATCCACATCAAGAATAGAAATCAAAAATAGAGACGTTCGTCGTTCATTAAACGCAAGGCATTCATTTATAATGGCGCGGGCTTAAAACAATTTTATGACGGACGAGTTTGGAAATAAATTACAATTTAGAAAATGGCGAAATTGATTTTGAAATGGTATACAACGGCATCGTTACAAAAGCATACACCTACGTCCTATTATTGTATTTGATCTCCGTAAGCAATAAACCCAATTTTTTATTTTAATATGCGAGGGTCGAGCCCATTCTTTAAAAAAATGAACCAATTAAAGTCAGACACAAACGTTAATTTTTAATCTAGATGCGAAAATATTAACAATATTGTAAAATTGACTTCATTCTCAAATTTATTTTGCGAGCGAATTCTCTTTCAGTAAGGAAGTAAATCTTAAAAGCTAATATTACTAACGCGCACAAATAAACACAATTATGTACGTCAAAACAACAATTGCCTAAGGACTATTTTGCGAATCATTTTATTGGATATAACTTTTATTTGAAATATTTTCCCATAAAAGTGATAGTAGTAACCTTTATTTTTATTTTAAAAAAGAATATACGTTGCCAAGCTTCCTTACACAACCCTCCCCCAAAATATATAAGCACAAGCCAAAACAACAACAAAAAATTACAAATAAAATTCTGATCCTTGACCATGAAACTAAAAGTTTTTCTTTGTTTTATCCCCCTCTTTCCCGCTCCATATCCATCTCTATTCTTCTTCTTTCCTCCACCTCCTCCTCCTCCCAGCCCTTCTCCTCCCTCATTTAAGATTCCAGATACCTTGCTACACCCTCCGTCATTATTATACAATTGATAGTATTTAAAGGGGTTTCTAAATCTAGCAATTTTTTCTATAAGATTTTGTACATTTCGTGTTTTAAGCTTTTAAGTTGAATCAAAAATAGGAAAACGGGGTACTGGAATGGTACCTTTCGCGAGGAAACTCTTCAAGTTGTTCGAACTGAGAAGAGACGTTGGGATTAGGTTGGGTGCCTTTTAGTTGTTGCCCATTATCAGAAATAGAAACACGATAAATTGGTAATCATATTACGGTTTTCAGAAAAAGAAGGTACCGTTACAAGTACCTTACCCATAGAGTGAATGGTGGGAAATGATAGTACCAGCGAATGCATCATACACTTTTCAATTTATATAAATAATTGCCCAATTAGTTAATTAGTTAACATTAAATACCCTAATGGTCTTTTGTCGTCTGGACATTCTTCCTTCTTCATTAGTCCAGGTGTGAATTTTTTGGAAAAATAGGCTTCAGTGTATAATTTGAGACATGCTGCAGTTGGCTGTGAATCCCAAGGCACGCAGCATAAAGGGGGTAATATTGCTCTGCTCAGAGAAGAAAAATGAGAGGTCTTGGGGCATGAGCGGTTGTAGGGGTATATAATACGTATCTTAGATACCGGACGTACATAGCCAGAAACCCAGAAAGTATCATTTCCCCTAGAGGCCGAGAGGGAAGGTATAATGTAAGGTAAAGCTTTTTTATCTAATTTTCTATTGGCCATGTGTTTCAATACACAGGGTGTTTTGCAATAATTCGTAGTTTTTTAAATTTCGAATAGGGAAAACTTTTTTTGATTTTAAATGGAACACCCTGTATATTATTATCTGGATCGTTAAAGCGTTTCAATCTCTCCAATTCATGTCCGTACTATGTGTCTTCTAAAACTAGTAGTTGTAATTGCTTCCCCTCCTTCCACCTTCCCTGGAAACTTCCCCCTCCATATTTTGTTTATTATTGCCGTCATCATTTTTTCTACTTTTCCGTTTCGTATCCCGTCCTCTACGGCCGTTTTACCTTTTCACCTTCTGTAATGCCTCTGTTTCATTCTCTTCTTTTATTTCTTTCTCCTTCTTCATAAATTTCGTCTACTTTCTTGCTTCGTTTTCCTTCTCCTTTTTGAATCTGTTCCCTTTCCAGCAGAATCATAAAGTATCTCTCCCATTCGTTTATTTCCTTAATCAGTTCTTCTTGATCTCACATGTTTTTTGTATTTTCTCACTACCTCTTTATATTCTTCTTTTTCTGTCTTCACTTTTTTTCACTGTCCTAGTGCACTTCTTGCCTTCTTCTAAGCTTCCTTTCCACCGCTTCTTCCGTTCCGTTTTCTCCCCGTTTTTACTTTCTGCGTTGCTCCCGCCATTTTCTCTCTCATTTCTTCCACACTCTCTTGTACTCCCTTCCATTCACAAATTGTTTTTTCCAGTTTCTTTTTGCTCCATTTTCTCTTGTGACCATACTTATTTCGTAATGTACTCCTGTTCCTTTTCCCACTCTTCGCTTTCTCTCCCTTCAATTGCCAGTTCCAGCGGCTGATGATCCGACTCGACCCCCTCGCTTACCTTAAATGCCTTCACCTTTCTGCATTCGTTATTACGTAGTATATTATTGATTCTCCTTTCCCTCCTATGTAGATGTATCACCCAACTTCTCTATTTCCATTAATTATTTCCCACCCCCTTTCATCACACACTTCCAGCCGTCGCGTCGGTTTGTCGGTTTCTTCTCCGGCCCTTTCCTTTCCTGTATTCCGATCTCTTCCCCTAATCTCGCGGTAGTCTCCTCCTATTATTATCATTCCCTGCTCCCTTTCTTCTATCTTTCTTGTCATTTCACCACATTCTGCTCCCTAACGAACTGTCAAAATTCTTGGTGTTTGTTCCATATTCCCGCTACATTCCAGAACAGTATACCTTTTGTCTCTTCCGGTACTGTTTCTCTACTTTTCTTTAGTTTCCTTTCTTGTTCTTTCTCTTGTCCATTACTAATTTTTCCAAAATTTCTTGATGAAGTTCTAAGTCTAAAACAAACGTACTTCATTTCCAATTTACATATGCTTCAATCGACACCCCTGTAGTGCAATCCGTAGATTGAAATCCTATCAAATCCAAAATTGTGCAAATAGTCGATTCCATTCCAAATTCAAGTAGTTGTGCGTAGCAGGAGTACGTGTTTTACTTTCCCGTGTATATACACACGTGTAGCCTCCCATATAAGAAAGTAATGTAATCGCAAAAAAAATCGAACTCGAAATTTTGATGAATCTCGACGTTTTGACTCCCCCTGAGTCCAAAACCACCATCTTTGACAAAAATGTTTCTCTGAGGGTGCCCGGCTGCCTGGGCACGTGCGTACGTTATGGCTGTGGAGCCTAAACTACTTTGCAGATTTTGATAAAATTTAAAACTAAGGCCTATTCATCGGTAAAACAAACTTCTTATCAAAACCGACCCAAGTGGGCAAAGTTAGTAGACATGGTTATGAGTAAAACGCTGTTTTTCGTTTGTTTCTAAATTCAAAATGGCGGTCAATATAGCAATTCTCTAAGTTTTTGCTTTTATGGTGCACCTCAACACCGTGTAATTTAATTAAAATTTTAAAATTGGAAGTTATAGCCAAAGGAGGGCCGGAACATTAACTTATAATTGGTAAAGAACAAAAATTAAACGCGGCCAATTAATTGGTGCCCAAAAATGGTCAAAGATTAAAAATGGATTTTCTCAAAATCTGCTCCAAGCATTTTTTTTTTATTTTTTGAAATGTTATAGGTACATAATATAGTTCATGGCATTACACTTATTTCCCATAGGGGAAAGTGATGAATGTTTGAAGTTGAACATTTCAAAAATTCATAACTTTTTTGCTAACTAAGATGAAGTAAAATTGTACAGTGAAGTAGAGGACATACGAGGATAATAAGTATACCAATTTACGTCTGGCCTAGTCGGAAATTAACAAAATATTAATAATATCTATGACATATACCCTGTATATTATTTCAGGAGATAATCAGAAATCGTTTCCTTGTTACAACTATACTAAATGCATATTATACAGGGTCCTGCACCTCACCTCCCGTCTTCTATAGCTCCGTTATTAATTAAGTTAGGTTTTTGATATTTTGCAGACGTTTCCTGTACCTCAGATTATATTTCAGGAAAATATTTTTGATTATACAGGGTGTCCCAACAAAGTGTGATGCCATAATGATATATTTTTTTAAATTACATGCTTTAATTTTTTTTACTTATTTGGTCGTCTTTTATGCTTGCCTACATATTCCTAAAATTCTATTGAAATCGGTTTGATGAAACCAGAGAAAAAAAATAAAAACGAAAAAATGTCGGTTTTGCATCACTGGTTTTAAAAATTAATAAAAAACGCAAATAGTACCTGGTTAATAAAATTTTACGACACGCTCATTAAATAAAGTCTAGTAGTCTCGTTTACCAAGTTTCATTGATCCAAATTATACAGGGTGATCAAAATCTAGTGTCAAACTTCTCAAACTTTAAAGCACTTTATCTTTCGTATTTTAAATTGCAACCCCTACATATTTTGATGTCATTCGATGCGGAATTAAAAAACAAATTTTTTTTTCCAATACATCTCTATGGCAATTCCTAACATTGTAAAAGTTATTCAAGAAAAAGTCATTTTATCAATTAATTATTGCATTAGCCATTTTAATTGATAAAAATCGAAGGCGCCGTTGAAAAACAATTTGTGGGGGGGGGGGGGGGTTATTGGTGAACATGTTATTGGTCCTCACTTTTTTAACGGACATTTGAATGGACCAATATGGATCTGGATTTTTTTTTAAATCAATTGCCACATTTATTTCAAAATTTGCCAATAGCTGTGAGAAATGGAATGTGACTGCAACACGATGGAGCTCCAGCACACTATTCATTAGAAGTCAGGGATCATCTTAACACAGCCTTCCCCAATCAGTGGATTAGAAGATGAGGATCAATTGCTTGGCCTCCTCGATCACCCGACTTAATTAAATTAGATTTCTTTTTGCGGGGTTACGTTAAGGAAATCGTTTATCACACCAGAAAACATGCAGCAAAGAATCCTGAACGCATTTCAAAGCATTACACCCGACCTATTAAAAAGATTGGCAACATCATTTCATACTCGTCTTCGTTTGTGCCTTGAAGGAAACGGAAGACATATCGAACGTAAATTCTAGTAGGTAACCTTAAGACTTTAGAGATAATTGTGATCATAAAACATGGTATGTTAATAAATTGTCTTTCAAAGGCGCCTTCGATTTTTATCAATTAAAATGGCTATTGCAATAATTGATAATATGACTTTTTCTTGAATAACTTTTACAATATTAGGAACAGAGTTGTTTGTCGACGCGTCAACTTTAATGTCGACCTCGACGCGTCGAGTGAATGTCAACAATACGTCAACAATGTCGAGTATGTCAACAAAGTCAATACCAGTTGTTTTGAGGTTATGTTTGTTTTTTATTTTGTTGTGAAATATTTAACATCGTGAAGAAATGGCTCTCAACGTTTACAGTTTAGTAGCTTAGGTACTATTTTCATCCTGGTTAGTAGTTATAATAATAAGTTGTTATCTTATCATAAAAATGAGCTTAACAAGTTGTTATTTAAGCATCTTAACGGCGATGGTATAAATGCTTGGATGCCTATAATGAAAGATTTTGAATGTACTACCAAAGAGTATCTTACTCTTTGGTACTACACTACTATGTTTTATCGACATATTAGTTTACTTTGTTGTATTTTTGAATCAAATAAGTGACGTTTATATGTCTTGCAACATATATTAATATGTAATTTTTGAGATGATTAGATTATAATTGGTGTCGACAATGGCGTCGACAATATACGTCGACAATGATTTACTCGACGTGGCAATTGTCGACGCGTCGACAATTGAATTGTTGACGTGACATTGTCGACACCTTGCAACCCTGATTAGGAATTTCCATAGAGATGTATTAGAAAAAAATGTTTGTTTTTCAATTCCGCATCGAATGCCATCAAAATATGTAGGGGTTGCAATTTAAAATAAGAAAGATAAAGTGCTTTAAAGTTTGAGAAGTTTGACACTAGATTTTGATCACCCTGTATAATTTGGATCAATGAAACTTGGTAAACGAGACTACTAATAATAATAATAATAATAATAATCTTTATTAGATCATTGGACCATGTCGTATATGGTATTGATCAAGTCAATCAGTACCTACATAAATAGCATAAAATATGACAACACAATAATTTGAGTAGTACTTAATAACAAATATTATACATAAATCAACGTACAGAAAGATAGTCAAGTATGGGAATCTGCCAAATACTCCTTTACTGAGTAGTGACAATGGGACAGTAAAAATTTCGTTACCCCCATCTTAAATTGATTACGTCGGGTTTCAGTCTTTAAACTCTGAGGTAATTTATTAAAAATCAGTGTGCCCATATATTTGGGATTGTTTTCTGACACACTTAGCCTATGAGAAGGGATGCAAAACTGCTTTCCACGCCGTGTATTGTACTAGACTTTATTTAATGAGCGTGTCGTAAAATTTCATTAACCAGGTACTATTTGCGTTTTTTATTAATTTTTAAAACCAGTGATGCAAAACCGACATTTTTTCGTTTTTATTTTTTTTCTCTGGTTTCATCCAACCGATTTCAATAGAATTTTAGGAATATGTAGGCAAGCATAAAAGACGACCAAATAAGTAAAAAAAAGTAAAGCATGTAATTTAAAAAAATATATCATTATGGCGTCACACTTTGTTGGGACACCCTGTATAATCAAAAATATTTTCCTGAAATATAATCTGGGGTACAGGAAACGTCTGCAAAATTTCAAAAACCTAACTTAATTAATAACGGAGCTACAGAAGACGGGAGGTGAGGTGCAGGACCCTGTATATTTATGTTTTTATTCTTTTGAGTTATTACGCAAAAACTATGTTATTTTGAGTTATTACGCAAAAGCTATTTTATTTAATAATAATAATACCTATGTCCTTGTAGTAAACACGGGAAAGAAATCGTCGAGCTTATATAATTGGTTCAACTCTCAACCGCTCTTGATTACTACAGGGTGTCCCACTGCTCCGTAATCGGTCGATAACTCAATGTGGGTTGAAGATACAGAAAAAAGCTTCAAATAAAGGTTGCTTTGATTTAAATTGCGCATCTTTTAAAAATATTCTTATATCTACAGTATGTTAAATTTTCACGTGGCAGGAAAATGTCACTTTTTTTTAAATGGCACACCCTGTATTTTTTTCTCTTAATGTATCGACCAAGCATATTTATATCACGCCTGAAAATTTTTTTGATATTGGATGTGCGGTTGCCAAGTTATTAATTATTTTGTCAAAATTTGGTACAATTCAAGGTCGGACTATAATATTCATAACTAAGTTATTCTTCAAATAGCAAAAATTTATTTAACGAATAATATTACCCTAATGTCGTGTTACTCTACAAAAAAAAATTAAGTGATTAATTTTATACAGAGTGTTTAAAATGAGAATTCAAACTTTGTGAACTTTAAATAGAATTTATACGAATATTTTAAATGGAACACCCTGTATTTTTATTATCCATCAAATTCTCGACAAAAAACCCTATTCAACGGTATATTAATAATGCAAAAACGTGCAATAAGGCTTATATGTAACCTGCCATTCAGAACGCCCTGCAGGGTATATTTTGCAAAATTAAAGATACTGACCGTAATCAATACGTACATCTTAGAAATAAGCTGCTACGCCTACAAGTCACGGGCGCGCCTCTCAAATGGTGAACATAGTTATAATACACGTCACAAACACCTTCTGAATCCGGGGCAGCATAGAACAGCGTTATTTCAAAATAATTTACAATACAACTCGTGTAAAATTTTTAATAATCTGCCTGAACATGTCAAACAAATTACTAGTTATAAGCTGTTCAAGCTGACACTTAAAACTTCCCTAGTAGGTAAACCCTTTTATAACCTGAAAGAGTTTTTCCAAGGCAAACTATAACAATACCTAATCAATGTTGCAATGTCCTCTCTATGTATTATAGTTCCTTCGATCTATGTATGTAACCCTTACGTTACTTTATGTAATGGAATGTTGTTGACTTATGATTTATGTATGTATGTAACTGTGACAAATATTGTGTACTTATCCACACCCCATGTGGAAAGCACTGACAATAAATATTCTTTATTATTATTATTATGTATTATTTCCTGGTATTATTTTTTGTACTTTTATTAATATTTACGATTTTTAAAATTTCACTTAAAAAAATTTTGTTAAAAGTAATTTTTGTTTAATTATTATTACAAAATACCGTTTAAATAGTTGTTATCAACGCAAAAAAACAAAACTCAAGTCCTGTGACTATCTTAATTTGTAAATAATTAAAACGAAATTTTTAATAAACGGTACTTCTCGAATTTTTAATAAGCGGTGTTTCTCGAAAATTAAAATAGAGGATAAATACAATATCTCTCATTAAAGTAAATGTTCAAAATGTCTTCCACTTTGATCAATGCACTTTTGAAGCCTAACCCTAAATAATCTCACATTGTTTCATAGGAGTAATCGGTTGAAACGCCTCTCGAATTCAAATTTTCATGTCATCTCGTGTTGTAGCAGCTGTTGATATATTTGAGATTTAACAGTTCCCCAAAGATAGTAATCCATAAAGGTAAGGTCCGGTGACCTTGGCGGCCAAGGAACAGGACCTCCTCTACTTTATTACTAATAAATCCAATTCTCGCGCGCACCTCTGACTGTTGCTTTGCTTTAATTATTTAGAACTTAAGATAGTCACAGGACTTGAGTTTTGTTCTTTTGCGTTGATACCAACTATTTAAACGGTATTTTGTAATAATAATAATTAAATAAAAATTACTTTTAACAAATTTTTTTTACGTGAAATATTTAAAATCGTAAATATTAACAAAAGTACAAAAAATAATACCAGGAAATAATACACCGTTAAATAGGGTTTTTTGTCGAGAATTTGATGGTAAATAAAAATACAAGGTGTTCCATTTAAAATATTAGTATAAATTCTATTTAAAGTTCACAAAGTTTGAATTCGCATTTTAAACATTCGGTATAAAATTAATCACTTAGTTTTTTTTTTGTAGAGTAACACGTCATTAGGGTAATATTATTCCTCAAATAAATTTTTCCTTTTTTGAAGAATAACTTAGTTATGAATATTATAGTCCGACCTTGAATTATACCAAATTTTGACAAAATAATTAATAACTTGGCAACCGCACATCCAATATCAAAAAAATTTTCAGGCGTGATTTAAATATGCATGGTCGATGCATTAAGAGAAAAAAATACAGGGTGTGCCATTTAAAAAAAAGTGACATTTTACTGCCACGTGAAAATGCAACATACTGTAGATATAAGAATATTTTTAAAAGATGCGCAATTCAAATCAAAGCAACTTTTATTTGAAACTTTTTTCTGTATCTTCAACCCATATTGAGTTATCGACCGATTACGGAGCAGTGGGACACCCTGTATATATAGGCAGTTTTTTCGTTTCTTAAGATATTTCCTAAGGTCAGAGGTCCACAACCTCCAAATTTTCGTATGTAATTTGTGCGCCTATCGCAAAGAATTAAGCTTTATTATCTACGACTATTAGAGTCATTTAGTGCGTCTAGAGACGCGCAAAATTCGAGAGATTTATCGAACGGCCTTTCAGTTTCTGAAGGATATTACATATATAAGACTTTGTCCTTTGTGTTATAGTAAATTTGGCTTATAACGTGTAACCCTTAAACGCAAACATCGCTTAATTATATAATTAATTAGTGCGTAAGTATGCATACAACATATACAATATACATATATTAGGTGTCCTAAACAATGACAGGTATCACAATAACTATTTTCAGAGCCAGCAGGTAAACGCGCGTTTGTGTTAATAATATAATAAATTGATTGCGCCCTAAATGTTGAACATTTCCTAAAATACTAATAGCGTCGAAATTTACAAACAATGTTTCCCATCATTAAATAGTGTTTTCGAATTATTAAACTGTTAATTTATATTGTGAAATGGGAACGGGTCTTTACTACAAAACAAGGATTAGTTACAGATTCTATAGCGTCGATAATCCCAAGTGTAATGTCGACACAATGGATTCTACATACATTCGTATACATTAGTTAAATTAACGTTTACAAAATGACTCCTTTAACAAAAAGCACCATCTGATATTAATTTGATTAAAATGGTTTCGGAATATTACGAAATGAAACAGATTTCGCAAAATATTTGCAGATTAAATTTATTAAGCAAGAGTCGGCTTTAAATGGCGATAAATTACGCCATGGAGTAGATTTTCATGTTTTATCAATTCTGGCTTCCTCGGGCAAAATGCGGTATCTGCTTAAATATTAAAAAAACACGAGGTTTTTTTACGCCAATTTGATTAATATCTGACTAGCTCCACGTTCTGTATACTACAAACACTGTAATTTAGTGGCAAATATTTTGTGGCGGTATTTTTTTTAGAAATATGCGCTACGAAAAATACCGTGTACATATTTCAATCTCGACGACAGGGTTTCGTCTATACAGGCTTGAGGCTAAAGATACAGCGTTTCAGATAGACGTCTGACCAATATATTCATTTTTTTGGTTAGTTGTGGGATTCGGACATAGATGGCGCCACTGTCGGTCACAATGTTGTATCAATCGACGCACTACGTCCTGTTAGGGTAACTAACTTATTGAGAACAATATACTAAGTATGTCTTTTCTCAGTAGACAGTAAAATATCAACTTGTGGCGCCACCTGTAGTCGTGATCCCACAACTAACCAGCCGGCTAAAGTTGAAACAACTGTCTCATTTACATCAGACGTCTATGTATTTATTAACCTATGGTTTCAGCAAAGTAAAGTCATTCTGTTATGTAGCGCGAGCAAAAAACTGATGATGAGAGTTTTGCTTTCGAAACGCGTCCGATTGTGGTTTTTGGTGTTGTCCTTTTATTGGTTGCGGCAGCCGATATATTGCGACTTTGGTGTATAAGGTCAATGGTTATAACCAGCCATCTTTTCTGTTAAACTCTCTTCACACATTACATTTTGTGATTTCCTCCCATCTTCTTCTCTTTCAATCACTCATCGCTGTATTCCTCTTGTAGGGATAACGTGCATCCACGTGCGGGCACAAAGTCGCATCGGATACCCGAAGCGCGGTTGGCTGACATTATTTCCTCACGCCAAATACAAGCGCCAATTAGATTTCACCTAACACATAAGCGCGGTAGACACGCCCACTCAAATGCGTATAAAAGCGTGCGCGCGCTGTAAGGAAGTTACTTATTCTTTCAACGTTGATAATAGCACGAAAGAATCAAGCACCCCTGTCCGACGTTGATAATAGCACGGGCAAAGGGTCAGCTGTCCTACGCCGACGTTGATAAAAGCACGGCCAGGATAAGCAGTCACGGTACAGTACACCGCATCGATCGCCGGTACTATCCATCGTCACAACACTGCCGCCAACGCCGACCAAAAGGCCGCCGTGGAGATTGGTACCGATGGAACTCGACAGCAGGCCTTGCTATGCGGATCCTTCAAGGCAACCCCAGCATCCGCTTGATCCCAGAAGGCAATGTGTAACGTACATACGAGCCATAACTTTACGTTCAAGTTCTTGTTTAGAATAAATTGTTCATTTTCGTTAATAATCTGTTATTTATGTTCATGTATTTACTTTTATGTTTATGTTTATGTATCCCGTTGTTAAATACAAACCGTTGATAAAAATATCAAAGCCGCGTCAACAACGCGACACTCTGAAGATATATCCCAAACTGCTTGCTTTTTGGTTCTCGAGTTTTATGAAAAACTTTTCCGTATCGAAAGTCATCGCGGTTTTGCTTTGATAAAAATAAACGACAAATTTTCTTCGAGCTAACGTGGCGAGCAAGAGTTGAAAAAACGCAAAATACGCCTGGCTACGGAGACTCACAGCAGCCAGATACATTCATGTGGTCTTGCTTTGGCTGCCGTCAAATCGTACATGTTCTGTTGGCTGCCCGAGTCTAAAATTAATGGCTGCCTAGTGCGCGTGCTCCAACAAACAGCCATGTGTCGGATTGGCTGCGGCAGCCAGGCTGCCTAGTGAGCTTCCAGCCTAACTAATTTTCAAGTTTGATTACAAAATATTCATCGGAACGCTAGACTTAATAATAATTTTTCTATTAAAAATCTACAGTGCCTTTTATTACTTTCATATGTGAAAAAGGAAAACAGTGACGCATTGAAAATGTCGCCATTTTGTTATACCTTAATCGATTGTTTTCAAATTTTGGGATTTCAATTCCCATTGTTAAGAGCTTTCCAACGATGTACCGCATGACCCCCTTTTCCATTTAAATTTTTCTTACAAAATGGCGTATGGCCGCCATATTAAGTTTTTGGTAAATTTCCTTTATGCCCAAATGTGCCCAATAAAAAATAAAAATCGACGTGTGGGAGAGATTTTTCCAAAAGTAATTATTTTGGAAATTATGAATTTTGTTCCTTTCTTTACTTTGCCACCTCTTTTCATGTCGCGCCACTTTTTTGACTTTCTTCTAATCGAAGCCGTTATTTTTAAGAATCTTCCCCACTACGTTTTCCCAGGATTTCTCAGCTCTTCCTCTATGCTGTTCAGTAACTTGTTTTTCTTCCCATATTTTTGTATTGTTAGCCTTTGTGTCTTCATTCTTTGTAAGTGTCCCCACCATGCTAACGGTTTCGTTCTATTAGGTTTGTTACTGAGTTCAGTTTTTCCATCACTGTTTGGTTTCTTATTTGATCAGTCCTTGTAATTTCTCTCACTCTTTTCAAAAACTTCATTTCTGTTACAGTCAATTTACTCAGTGGATACTATCCAAGGTCCTCCCTCTCCCATGGGATCGGAGATCACTTGTAGATGGGTGTAAATTTGGAAGAATCGAATTTTCTCTGAGCAGGGGCTGGCAACACTGGATCTGGGTTTAGCTAAGCGGGTGGTTGACCGACTGAGGGTTGAGGTTGAATAACAGGTCGTTGATTGTTATTTTCGCAAAAATGGGCTCGTCGATTTGTCTGCCTTGGTTCGCTCGGTTCAGTCGATGACGGTTTTTCCATGGAATTAATAGTGAATATCGCCTAGTTTTGCAGCGATAACCCCCAAGAGCCATTTGACCATCCGTGAGTTGTTTGAAAGGAAATAACTGTTGAAATTTCCGAAAATTCGATATGAATTCCGAATGATATTTTTCCGTAATCCGTTCTCGTACAATTTCAGGACGTACCAGGTCCAATCGTGTGCGTATGTTACGTCCAAGAAATAGTTGTGCAAGTGATCGCCCAGTGGTCGAATTAGGAAGCTTTCTGTATTGCCTCTCACATCCATTACTGTCTCGATGTAAAGAAGTTTCGTAGTCTGCATTTTATCAAGTGAAGCTTTCACGGTGCCGACATACCTTTCAACTTAGCCATTGGTAGCTGTGTGATGGGGACCGGATAGTTTATTGCATTTAACTCCATGCATCTTCAAAAACGTATTGAACTATCCAGAAACGTTTTCATATTATAAAATTACACTGTTTGTCTTTTTCCTCTTTCAAGAGGGATCGAATGTTATAAGTAAAATCAAATTCAATTTGGGATAAGTAACATAATTACCTGGATGGATTCTTTCCAAACATAATTACCTAGTAGTTTTTTTGTTACAACACAGGTCACAGTGAGCGAGGTTAATAAATTTTTGTGTGTGCCGGTATCGGGGGACTATTACATGGTTGTTAGGACCAACAAAACCCAGTAAATTAATCGGTAAAATAACGCTTCCCCAAGTGTTGTTTTGAGGTAGACAATTTTGTTTACTTGTGTGCGTTATAATTTTCAATTAGATATTGTTTATTTCCTTAATAAACTGATCTTTTTTTGCTTTGGTTAATTTAATAGATTCAGTATAACTCAAAGTTTCTGTTTGATTTCAATTTTTTTATCAGAAAGGAATTTTGTTTATAGATTACGTTAGACCTTGGCATGTTGAGATAATGGTTTAATATTATTCATTGTATGAATGTTTCTTAGTACAAATTATTGGTTTTTTTTTAAAAAGCATTCAGAGGCATTTCCATACGGACGATTCATTAATAAACCTACTAAGATGATATTTCTAATTGGCAAGTAAAGATAATATTTGCACATTTCAGAAATAGGAATCAATCGAAATTCAAATATTATGTTCAACTTGAAGTATCTCGTATTGTTTGAAATATAAGCACTCGTACACGAAAACAATAGGACGAGTAGTTTCGTGCTTCGTGCAATGAAGTTTAACGTACGTTATTTTTCTGCATTATTAATCCCTTGCTTGGAAAACTTTTCCCAATCCTCCTTTTGATTGTATTGTATGTATTTAATAATAGCTCACAATACCGTTCGTATTTCTTTAGAAGCATCCGCTGTAAATGGAGGAGAGGATTTGGAATTTTTCCGATTTTCTTAGTGCGCTGTTCTCATACATCAAAAGTAGAGAAATGTACAGTTTATTTTATAAATGTTTGATGATCGACATCCAAATAAGTGTATCGAGTTCAGCAAATATAAAATATATACATATACATTTTGTGGTTCACTTATTGACAGGCATATTTTCCAAACAACTTCTACCCTCATATTGAATGTCGCAATATTTCTTACGTTAACAAGACCGACAAGTTTTCAAAGCGTAAGTACGCGAAAACATATTGGTTGTGGAAGATGTTAACATACTTTATTTATATTATATTTTTTTTAACAAAGATTTTGAATCCTAACATTTCCCTATTTACAGTTCACCCTCCCTCTCCTTCTTTCGCCCCTCCCATTACCCTATCTCACTAAATAAAACAAAATATAGTTTCTCAAATCACACTCTCCCAATACTCTCCCCTCCCTCGCATTCCAATTCCTTCTTTTGTCCACCTTCTCCATCCATACTATTCCTTCCCCTCCCACTCCTAAGATCTCTTTCCCATCCTCTTCTCTGAGCTGTTCGCATTCTCCTAAGTGCATTAGACACTCCCGTCCCATTCCACACAACACCTTGCACAGTCTTAGACTTCTAGCGTGCATGTCGTCGAATAACTCTAATAAGTCGTTTAAAAGGTTCTTCCAGTCTCGCTGAAGGGTTTAAGAAAGTGTATACAGTCCAGTGCATTCCGAAGGGCACACGAAACGCCCAAATTTAAACGATGTTTGCACAATGGTAATAAACAACTAAGGGGAAATCTTACTGTACGATCGCTCCTGACAAAGATGCCGCCCCATCTTAGCCCCACACCAAGCTCCTGCAATTCGGACATATCGAGCACTTTCACTAATTGGAATAATTCTAATCTCACCCGCAATAGCGCATGCAAAGGAACATATGCGCTATACTAGGTATGTCCGTGAGGTCGTTGGCGAAGACTGAAAAGGCTTGAGCTTCATTCACTTTCTGAACCAAATTGTGCAGAGCATTAATGCAAGAGATAGTTTCATTTGGATTAGTGGTAATTAGGGGTTGCGTGATTGCGTCGTACGAATGTTTCGAGTTGGGGAAGTTATCCCATGCAGCACCATTTATTGGAGTTACAGATTGGTGGAATATTGGCCCAATATAAAGCGATAGGGGCAATGTTGTCGAACTGCAGCCAATATTGGTTGAATATTTTGTTTGTAATATAATACAAATATTGGAAATACAATATTTAATGAATATAGACCAATATTTAGTAAATATTGCTATTTAATGTAAATTCAAATATTGTACCTACACACAATTATGTACCAATATTGCGTGTACAATATTAGTAAATATTGAAAATCGATATTAAAGCAACATAACATGCAAAAAATTATTATGATTATTTTATTTATCTATTTATTTATTCTAACTTTTTGGTTTGGTTTCAGTGATGTCTTGACACGACGGTTCTTATTATTATAATGAGTCTTTTGTAATGTAAAATTTAAATTTCACATCATTCACCGCCATCACTTCATACAAATTTTCAACTTTATAACGCGACTTTTACAATTAGAGTAAGTATAGATTACCTAAATCTTAGTTTTATGTTCAAGCATATTTCTTTGTAGCCTGAAGATGACAACTAACAGTTGTCGAAACATGTCGTAAATTTAATAATAATTTTAACGCTAATTTATTAATTTTTCAACTTCAATCAACACGTTTTACAAATAAATGTTATATCCCATGTAGCATTTAATATTGGTGTAATATTGGCGTTTCATTGTTAATATATTGGTGGAATATTAATGTACAATATTGTCACAACATTGAAATGTGAACAATTTTACATACTGGCTAAATATCACTAACCGATATTATTTCAATATTGGGAAAAATATTTATACAATATTGGCCCATTATTGTTTTGTAATGTGTCCCAGAAGAGTAGGAAAGGGGGTGGACCTGCGCCACCCCAGAGCCCTAACTCAGTTGATTCATGGCTGCCTTCTTAACCGGGCAATCGATGGTTCTAGTCCTACTTGAAGCAAAAGGTGTTTTCAGCATCACCGATCTCTTTCGAGTGTACTCGAAGTGAATGGGGTCCCCGGTAAAGGATCCCCTAGAGCACATGCAGTCCTGGAGACACTGCGCACTGGGAAAGAGTACCCCGGAGCAGTTAAGGCTTTGGAGCAAATCACCCCTCTTCCTGCTATTTTGGGACACATTACAAAACAATAATGGGCCAATATCACATAAATATTTTCCCCAATATTGAAATAATATTGGTTAGTAAGATTTAGCCAGTATGTAAAATTGGTCACATTTCAATGTTGGGACAATATTGTACATTCATATTCCACCAATATATGTACAATAAAACGCCGATATTGAACCAATATTAAAAAATGCTACATGGGATAGGTCACAAGAGCTCCAAAACTTTGGGGATATCCTTTGCCTGCTACATTTCTACACTGAATGTTAGTATATTCGAAAATTTATTGTAAATCCTGAATTAGGTACTTTGTCTCCCAACCATTGCAACATAATCTGCACTTCCAGTACTTGTTTCCACTTTATTCGTGCCCACATCGCCACCATTTTCTTCCCCCTCATATTAGGTCCTCCCCTCAAGTATCCTGGCACCTCCTACGCCGTTATTTATCCTGATTTCCGTTATATTTACCCCTCACTAATGTTACCCCACCTTTCTTGAATCTGGGTGTCCTTGCCCCTTTTCCTCTCTTGTACTCACCCCCATCCCCTCTCCTTCCTACCTTCATCTTTGCGTAACCCTTCTTTCACCACATTCCAACAACTTTGCAGGATCCTACGCTTCCTTCCCATTTCTATCCCGTCCCAACTTGTATCATTATCTTCTCCCGTTTATTTCCTCTCGTACTATATAACCCGGAGTATCGCTGTGAATTTGTAATACCCTTCCTGTATCCTTTCCAAAACCTCCCGTCCCTCCAACCCCATAATTCCATCCCATACATCATCACATTTTCAACCAACTTACAATTAATTACAAAACATTTCCCCGGAAAACAATAGATCCCTCAATTGACTGCTCAGGGAACCGATAACTTAAAAATTTCCTAACAGGAATAGTATAGTGTGAAGATGGGGCCATTTTGCTGGAAATCAAGAATATTTATATTGTGGTTTTCATTATTTGCACACAATGATCAATTTTGTCTTCAAACAGGTTTAGTCTACTAATGTGCCACACCAGACATTTAATTTTTTGGGATACTGAGTTGGAGCAAATGCGGATTTCTGCTTAAAGCGGCACATATAGGCTGATTTACTATCGAAACTCGTTCGATTTGTTACGGTAAGAAATGGGGTTGCAACAAAATTTTATATGCAATGGCCATGGTCGGTCAGGTTGTGTAGGCATAATGGGTGTAGGCTAGTTATGATGAGTAAAAGAAAGATTTTGTAGGTAATGGTAACGTAAGTTGGCTATAGTTGATCCAATTAATGTAGAAACGTTTATGTTTCCGGTGTGACCTAATCGGCAGCAAGATGGCGAAGTAATCCAATGGTGTAATATTGGTAGGAAAATTACAGATGACAGAGTAGCAATGATTGATGACGAAAAACACCATACGTAGAAATTAACGCGCGAGCGTAACAGATTTGATCACGTTTTTACTGTTATGGTTATTGTTAGCTTATTATTAACTGATAAAATTCATAGTATAAATTATATAAATTATTATCGATTGAAATTGTGAATGTCTGTAAGAAAGTTTAGAATATAATCGACGTGTAGTATGGAGTTAATCTGAGCGATTTGATTGGTTTCACGTAAAATTGGTAGCGATCTCCATATATATTCTATAAATTGTTTCACTAACATTATTATTTGGGAACGATTCGGTAACGTTCTGATAATATCAAAGTTTAACAAATTTGCAAGGTAGCCTAGTCGAGTATTAATGTATTATAGCTTAGTCGACGCTAGCTTTGAACCGAAATATCATTTTAAATAGAAGCTTAAATAATATTTATAGACTAGTCTGAATGTATTCCGCATTTTCTTCTCTCACCTGAAAATATATGGAAGGTATTCGGTTAAGCTGACATTCAAATAGTCGACTTTATTTCTGCAATTCAAATACGCTTCGTAAGCTCTTTAACCACATGCACGAATTTAAATTAAATTAAATTTTTAAGCAAGACGTACCGCTCCAACTTTTCACATCGTTGAAAAGTATGAAATGAAATTTGGTTTTCAGTTACCTACTGCATTATAAAGATGAGGCCAGACCGTTATATACACATAACTGAAAAAGAAATCAAATTACAGAGATTGGGTCGCGAACAGGAATTTATCAATTTTTTTTTCGACTCACTCTATTTTTTTTTCGTGTATATCTAGAAAAGAAAAATTTCAAACTGCATAAATATTCAAATGTTATTGCCACTATGTTACCCTTATAAAGAATACCCTTACTAATAAATTCCCAAATTGCATTGCATTTTATTCCACAGAGAAGACCTCAAGTAAAATTTATACCCTTTTAAAACAGAGCCGTAGACATTATTTTGAAAGGGTTGTTGATTTATTTTTTATTACCATGTAAATGGGCTGTGGACCTTTTTTTTAAGTGATTTCATCAATTTGTTTTTGCTATTGTTATAATTTTTAAATGACCTGATAGTATTTTTAGTACGTACCACCTTCATAACGTACACAGAGTGTCACTATTTAACATTATTACTTACCATCCCTCTCAAACTATGTATACAACTTTATGTGTACAATATTGGTTGCTTTAAAAGGAAAAGCTGATTATTAATGTGGCGATCACATGATCCTGCTACACAGTCGCTTACATACTGAAGAACGATTGATTCCCATTGGCTGACCAATGACAACGCGTCAACATCGGCCAGAATCCTTTATAAGCGAACGTTGTAACCCATAGAAATCAGTCAGAAGTCATAGCCGCCAACTAAACCAGTCAACACCGACCAGTTTGTTTACATCGACCCGTCATCCTGCATTCGAGAACCAGTCTACCCTCCGGTGACTGACCAACCTACCTACTGCCTGTAGCTCCTTTGTTAACTGCATTCCGCGCTGTTAAAACTTGTACATATTTGTAAATAGAAATGTTAGTTGTTTTCACAACTTCCAAAACTTTATTGTTTATTTGGCACGATCACCAAATAGCTGGTGATCCGATTCAACCGCCATCAACCGCCAAAATTAATAATAAATGACAGCAATACACATATGATTATTATTTTATTAATTATTCCTACAACAGTAACCACCAAAGAAGAAAAATAGAAATCTTGGTTTGGTATTTGTTGTAACTTCCTCCTCTTTTGAATTTAGCCAATTAACACAACATCTCTTCTTCTTACAGGATTTTTGGATTGTTTAATAACTTCTTTCACTTCTTATTGAAATTAAAACTGTAACGCCCTCGTGTGAAATTTGCTTAAAGCTCAAGAAATGATACTACTTTGTTACAGGTCCCTGTTTTCTAGTTCACTAGTTAATAAAACCGAAAACCTCGATTTCTAGCGGATTAGAGCGGTTATCTGCTTCGACCCCCCCCCCCCCCACATTTTCAATTTTGTGCCTTATCGACGTTTATTTAGGCATCGAACTACATTTACTAGGGCTCGAAAGAACGGTTACCAATCCCGCAAACAAGATTAATCACCGCTGTGCGAAGGATCTCAAGAGTTTCGTTGCTCGGTTGATTGACCGTCCTTTTGTGTAATCCACCATCTTGTGGAAAATTCATGCTGTCTAACAACCACAATTAACATCAACTTCACTACATCATTACAACGGTGAACAAGCGCTAAGTGGATTATTATTAAGTTGAACTGTTCTTTGTTGTACTTTATTGACCAATTTAATTTTGCCTTTGCCCTCATTATTGACATTGTCAATTTATAACTTGTTGGTAATTATCAAAATTTGTGAATGTTATAATTGACGAAGGGAAGATCTTTGTTAAGGTTTATCTATATAACGTCAAACAGTTTGCGTATCTTTTTTACCTTTAACATTTCTTTGCTCACATTCATTCATTATTTATGCTTTAATATGTTTCAGGAAACACTATGTCGGGTACCCTACAAGCCAGTATTTATGATTTCATCTGGACCGAATATTGTCTACGGTCCTTTGTGTTTTATTTGTTCCAGGTATTGGTGCTCTTTGATCAAAGACCCAATATCGGATTACAAAATAAGGAATTTTGAATTTAATTACTTGCTCGTACGGGTATCAAATTTGTCGATAGAGTCCTGATACTTTTTGCTTTGTTTCCTTTGCTAACATTATTATAATGATGTTAAAGCTAAATTAATTGTTAATTGTATCAAGTATTTACAGTGGGTTAAGTTAATGCCAACCCCTTCTGTTAACTTATGTTAAATTTGGACAGTCGTAACTTGTTGCATTATAACTGATTTAACCAGTTGATTTATTTTATAGTTCGACTCCCTTCCTTTATAGCGTTGTTATTAAAGAACAGATACTTTTTTTTTATTTGAAATCCTGACATCCTTCTTTCTATGACTGCTACCTACTATAATCTTACAATACCTTGAGGCGTTACATAGTCTGGAAGGGATTTACTTGCAGCCATGCGTTAAAGTTGAAGCTACTCAAAATCAATTCAATTACACAGTACTGAAAACACCAAAAACCATAATAAAAATGTATGAAATCGAACGCGTTTCGGTAGCGAAACTATCATCAAGTTCTGATAAGCCTAAAGGACATGAATCATCATTATTTATTAAAAAGAGTTTGTTGTTGTCAATTTCAGTCAAGTTCATACTTATTATTTACATGCTTAACTAAAGAAATATAAGGTGAGTGATGTCAGTAGAGTCACTCGCGTACAACGTTATTTAAACGTGACCCTAGTTAAGCGACAATTATGCGCCGTTATAATGCAATTTTGCACCCTATCGCAAAATTTCAATTGACCCTGCAAACGTCACAAAGCCGTGCACTTCTTAAGAAATTTGTTCTTTATTATTAAGAAATTATGCGCCACTCTGGAGTGCAATTTTGAGCCCCAATAAGAAGAAAGTTATTTCAAAGTTTTAATGGATCCGTTTATATTCACGGAGCAGTAGATTTCACGTGAATTAATTTTTTGGCGTCCTAATAAGGAATAAGTTATCGCAAGCTTTCGGTTGGCTCGGCGAAACCGTGGTTTTCTTAACGAAACTTATTTTATGCATCGTTGAGGTGAGATTTTGCGCTAAAATAACACAAAAAAATCATGATTTTACAAGCTTATTTTGTGGTTTTTTTCGCATTTCTGACACTAGTCTTGTGTTTTTCTGGCATAGCACACACCTTCATTCTGATGTCTCAATCAATATGTGGTTTACTCCATCTGGATTTCTGGATTTCGGTGAGAGGGTGGAAAACTCCACGCGCACCTAGGCGAGCTATTCGGGCCCTTTGTGCTATCTCCCTGATTAGAATCGATCGACCTCGCAACGTCACTCAAGCCATCCACATGAGGTAAACCTGAGGATGCTGGACGGGGAGCTGCTCTAATCATAGCCATGTCCGGCCAGGATTCCTCCCAACATGGATCGTCTTAATTCGACAAGTACGGGACACTTACACAGTATGTGTTGTGCCGTCTCGTTGTCTGTCTAGCACCCTCTACAGGATGGTGAACCTACAAAGCCCATACAGTGCCCAGAAAGTATACCTACAAGTAGCCGCAGGTTTCCTCTAGATAGCCCTGTACAGAAGCGCGTCAGGTTACGAGATGGTCCTCTGCAGGCCTCTCTCGGGTGGTGGCAATCTGACATTAAGTTCCACCTGGCCTTGTACTGGTCTTGGGTTATTAAGTTGTTTACAGTTGATACTGTAAGTGGAGTGCCGGCTCTGGGCTCATTGCCTGTTGTTCCAGCATGCCTTTAACCCATACGAACTGAAGGATATTGCTGTTTGTCACTTGGTCTAGTACTTGGCGACACCCGAAAAACAGCCTAGAGGTGATTTTCTATTGACCTAGGGCCTGCAGAGTGGCTCTGCTGTCACTGGAGATTCTGATGATTTTACTCTTTATGCTGTGCATAAGAATTATTCTTGCAATTTCTGCCTAAAAGACAGTCGAATCTTAGCCTCGTGGTTGGCTGATGTTCTTAGGGACTGTACCTGTTCCTTCCATTGTTTTAGATCCATCCGTGAAGATGGATATGTCTGGTTGGGATGCCACTTCCGTATCAAAGAAAATGTGGTAGTTTTTCCCTAGTATAAATCTAGGGATGAGTGAGTCAGATCGTCCTTCTAGTACAGATAGTCGCTTGACTGCCTCGCCCATAATTCGAGAGTGGCTCACCTCAATACCTTTTCTGTTCAACAACTCTTTATTTTTCAGTCAGTATCGCCGGTTCTCTCACGTGGAGATCCAGTGGAGGCAGGCCCAGGATGGGTTCCATGACGGCTATAAGGGTTGTTCGTATTGCGCAAGGTACGCTAGTCTTTGCACATGGTTGAAAAGTGCTTTGATTGTGGCCACCAGACAATTGCTCCATAACAAAACATAGGTCTTATCACAGCGATTTACAGCCACAGGACAGCCTTTGGGATGGATCCAAATGTCTTCCGATTGGGCGGCGACATTGCCAGAAGGCTTTCTCCGCTTTAAGTTGGATGTGCTTGCTCCAGTTTAGCTTATTGTCAAGTGTAATACCTAAATACTTCACTGACTCTGAACACTGGAGTAGTTTTTGGAAGAGTAGAAGAGCTCGAAGGCCCTCTATCTTCCTTTTCCTTGTGAAGAGAACTACCTCCGTTTCTGTTCCATCACCATTTCTTTGAGCTGGGACGAGTATGATCTAGAAGATCAACCGCGCCGATTCCTTCGTTGTACTGGCGTATCACATAAGACCGTTTGATCTACCTTTTTTGCTTCGCTTTGCTGTGCTTTATAGACAGGATTTGCAGTACGGTAATTACTGGCCACAGTCACAATAGAATTATTATTCCACTCAACGATAATCAAAATATGTACCACGTTCTTCCTTCTAGATTTTTTTGATGCCATAAGGGACATTTATCCTCCACAAGCTCTATGTCTGTGTGATCTTCCATCCGAGAGTGGCTAGTGAAAAATACAACTTGTTTATTTGTGCCATATTGATAACATATATTTTACCATCCTGCTTCCTGGAGGACATCCATCGTTTTCTGATTTTCCACAATAGATTTCCATGTTCTATGGATAATCGTTGGTTCCATACTGCATCCAAATCTTGAAATTATGAACGTCTGTTCAGAATGAAATACCAATCCCAGCAAACACACATATAAAATATACATACAACATTATGTAAATTGAAGTAAATACCCCTACATATGCTTTTTTATATATCAAGTATGTAAGTATTCTTTAATAAGTTATATAAACCGTACGTCACACAATTACGTATATTTTACGTAATAGTATAGAAACTTACGGATATTCTGTATACAGAAATTCATATAATATATACATATTGTAGATAATTACATATCACTCCTGAAATTCATGTGCTGTCATATTTACATGATTAGATTTATGTACGTTATAATATGTAAAATATTATATGTAATATTACTCATTTTTTATGTATGCCTTCTGTAAATATAATTAGAAATTATGATTGCATATATTGTATGGTCGAAAATAAAGTCCGTTTCTATTTGCGCCACATAAGTAATCGAACGCGCGTGTTTTCTACAACCCCAAAAATTGTAGTTCACGTACCTTTAATATTAGACCCGTATCGACTAAAATGCGTCTAATTTGTATAGAAAATAAATAATATAAAATAAATTAAATCCTGGTCATTTTTAACATAAAGTTAAAGATAGGTACAATTATTGAATAAGACTTCACTCAACGGTATAATCAAACAAAATTTAAATTAATAACGCGAAACAGCGCAAAGTTACGATGTACGAAATAATAAAAAGGGATGTTACAGATTAGCGCAGTGGTACAATGTCGGAGACAATGAAAACACATGTCGGATTTCGGAATTTGCAACGCCCACTCCCAAACGTTCGAATCCGGTTAAGGGACACTTTTCAAGCAAGTATATCATAATAAACTGTCGGCTTTCAGTTCAGGTAAAAACGGGTTCGGGCAAGAATTAAGTTAAATATAATTAAAAGTACAGTTGCACGTAAAATGTAGTTTTTCCATTTTTTGTATGGAATTGCTTAAATAATTTTTTACATTGATAATTAACCTCATAGTGTTGTAGACCAATCAGACATTAAGAACAGTGTCACATGCACCAATCACAAGTTTTTTTAACTGAAAAGAATGTATGCTACTTTTCTTGCCGCTACCTCATTGTTTTAGCAACCTATATTTAAAAAAATCAAATGTCATTTTGACAAAAGTAAAAAATTTGACGTATTTAACGCTTCATTCAGTTAATTCTCCAACCGAAGATCATTCGTTCTCAACTCTTGTCAGGCAAGATTTTTTTGTATGAGCATTGATTGCTAAAAGGTAATTAAACTCGATCAAATTCTTGGGAAAAGAACCCTCGCGCTTCGCGCTCGGGTCTTTTCGTCAATTTGATCTCGTTTAATTGCCAAGCAACCAGTGCTCATACAAAAAAATCTTTCCGACAAGAGTTGAGCACTTATGATCTTACTGTTGATAATAATTACATTATGCTTGAGCAGCTGCCATTTTGGTCATCGCAACGCTTTTACAATTAATATTTTTTATGTAAATATTACATAAAATATACATAAAACGTATATAAATTCATGTAGAAGAATTTACATCTAATAGACATATATATTATTTTGAAAATTGCTGACATCCTGACATTATTTTTCTTCCAGTTTTATATAAATCTAAAAAGCTGTTACATAATTTATATTTATTTTATATATAAATGTGTTTGCTGGGATTGATTCACTCCAAATTGTTGAAACTGTTTTATCCTAAAATGGTTTCACTTTTCAGACCTTTGAACTTTCAAATTTTTTATTGTCAGCAAGTAACAGCTAGTTTTCAGATGTTGATCAATGGTCGTTCTCTGTAGGCAGAAATTGATATCACTCACGAAGAATTGGCACATTTCTTCTTGAGAAATTTTCCTGTTTTGCATGGTATAACGATTTACTCAAAAATATCTTCAACCATTCCAGGAGTCATGAACAGACAAAAAGTTTCGTATTCACTCTATCCTAAATGGTCGTTTCCTACTTTATCTACATCAGCTGGCTCGCCCACAAAAGCAACTTCTTGAGACTGAGCTTTCTTCTTCTCTAGATCCTTCACCCCCCGTCTCTCACCAAGGGTCATATCCGCTCTTCTTAAGACCTATCGCTTCCACACTTCCATGTGAGCGAAATCACCCCCACCCCCCCCACAGATTATAATTTTTATTCATTGTGACACAAATCTTTATTTTATTAGTGTATTGCAAATTAAAATCACAATTGAACTGTAGGCATTCTCACGATAAGTAAACGAGTTCAGGGTAGAATTAATTAATTGTTATATAATAGTTTTCCATTTTTAGGTTTCAAATACGAATCTATTTGAACAACTTGATAGCGTTATTAGTTGTGTATGTATAATTTCCTGCTTCATAACCCACTAAATGTTTATTTTCGGTAAATGTACCGTAAATCAAACAGTTAAATTTCGGTTTCAAGCTGAATCTAATTACATAAATCGTATTTGCATAAAGCATGCTATGGTGTTTATAAACAGCGATTCTGATTAACGGCAGTATTTGTTCCTGATAATCTACTTACTTTTGATAATACGAATAAAGCGAAACATTAATAATAATGTAAATTTGAAAAACTATAGTTCATTTCAAAAGTCGATGCAGCATGTCACGAGTTGACAAATATTTTAAAGAGCCGTCAATAACTTTGGCAATCGACAACCGGATTTTTAAAGCCCAGAGATGTAAAAGTGCGCTCAATAATAATAGGGGTTTGCGAAGGTCTCCTACACAATATACCTACATGGTCCTTCAGGAAGAATAGTTGTCATTTACAGCTCATTCAATACCTTCGAGCAGGGGATACAGATACGCGATTGGAATTTTCTCGCTGGATACTTGAAAATCGTCAAATAATCTCACTCGTGACCGCATCAATAACACTCGTAATTCTCATCAGTGGTCCGAAGGCAACCCACATGCCATTGTGGAGATACATGTTCAGGAACGCTTGGTTTGATAGATTAATCAGTTGATAGGACCTGTTAGTTGTGTTAGCGCATCGTCTTAAAGGACCCGGTTATCTACACTTGCATGAAAATGAATTTCCAGCATTATTGGAAGAGATTCCCTTGGGCTACAAGAATGCGTATATGTTCTTCCAACATGACGGGGCTCCTGCACATTCCTGTTATCAGGTGAGACATCATCTAAACCTAACGTTCCCCGGAAAATGGATCGGTAGATATGGTCACGGACCTTACCCCTTTAGATTTACACACTAACAGCTGTATCTCTGTACCTCAATAAAAATTGAACACACGTTAGATGGAATCAAAAAGAAGTAGATAGTTAATAGGCAAATTGAAATTAAACAGAAGACGGAACCAATGATTCTATAAAACTTGATAAAGGTAATAGCAGAAAATCAGCGACAATTTTTGGAGAGATTCCCACAAATGATTAAGCCGGGCCAAGAATGATTTGGAATTTTCGTATGGAATTTGGTAGGAATGTGTAGTAATCAATAATCAAAATCAAGCCTCAAAGCCTCGAAAGTCAAATGAGGACGCTGGAAGTTTCGTAACCTTTTATCCTGTTCATGCCCATACATGTTAAATGGGAGAAAGATCTGGAGATCTTGGAGACCAGGGAAAAAGATGTCCAAGAAAGTTCAAGCAAAACCTTGTTACATGAGGACGTGCATTATCTTGTTGGAATAATGGATCATCGATCATTTGTAAGTATGGCAGACGATGTGTCCCATATAGCATTGACTGACATATTGCCTCGAATGACACCAAGGGAGACCTTCTGCCATAAGTAATTACAGCCGAAGCCATAACAACCACAGTGTCTCTCAACCGTAAATTGAAGATTTCGTCGTTCACCTCGTTTTTCTCTGGCTCTCATACGACTGTCCTGCATGCTTAAACGAAATCTAGATTAGTTACAATTAAAAAGTATTCCGTTCAATGGAACGCCAACGACGTGCCCGTCAAATACTTATGTATTTACCTCGACACCAAGCTCAATTGGAAATACCATGCCCTCAAAAATCTAAACGAGTGTTATATGGGGTAACACATCCAAAACAAACCTCCACAAAATTCAGGTACTGCAAAGCAAAGTCCTCAAAACCGCAGCCAATTCTCCCAGGTTTATCACCAATCAGCAGCTACACTACGAACTGGGCATTCCCACAACTGAGCAGCACATAGCTGAACACTTACTAAAAAATTCCACGCCAGTTCTACTGTAGCGGCGCAGCCTACTATACACTAGGCCGACAGATCATTCACACAAGAATTAAACGCAAACTACCCCCAGATATACAGGGTGGTTAGGCTTGTAATGTCCAGACGATATTTCCTAAACTAATAACATTAGGAAAAAACATTTAAATTGAAGGTTATTCAGCTTTACGTATTCTATTAAAATATTGTAGGGCAAAAATACATTTTTTTTGTTGTGCCATTTTTGGTGAAGAAAAAGATTTTTTTTTTGAATAGCGACAATTTTTTTTATAATTTCAAAAAGAGAAAATTTTTCTGAATTCAACAATGTTTTATTTTCAAATTTTGGAAAAGGAAAAACTTTGTTATTTTAAATGGAACACCCTGTATATTATTACGTAAGTCGATAGAGCTTTTCAATCTCGCCAATTCATGACTGTACTATGTGTCTTCTAAAACTAGTAGTTTTATTTAAAATAACAAAGTTTTCCTATTCGAAATTTACAAAACTTTACGAATTATTGCAAACACCCTGTATAATTAAATCGATAAATATTTTTATATTCACAAAAGAACGACCGTTACTAATTTGTGTACGAAGAATTGACTGGATTTTTTAAAACTGAACAAGCCTAAGCGTTTTTTAAACAGGCCATGTTTCTTCATGAAAAAAATTCATAACTTGGGAGCGCCGCATTTAAAACAAAAAACATAAATATGGACAAAAGAGCAATCGGAATATAACATCAAATATAGGGTGTTTCAATTAAAAAAAAAACAGGTCGGTACGGAGCCATGATGTTATTGAATGAAATTTGGACTTCCTCGCACTAATGGGATACCCTGTATATAACTAATGGTTCGACCAAAATGTCTAATTCGTTGCCCATTTCCCATATATTTTCATCATCTTCCTTTTCACGTTCAATGCATTTTGTCCAGTTGTAGGTACATTGTCTAAACAATTTTGTCAAACACTTACAACTTTTTCCAGTTTGTAGGTGGTGTTATTTTTTGCCGCTTGTCTTTTTACGTTGCCCCACACTATACGATTTAATTCACACTAATTAATAGGACGCTAACTTTGGCACTGAATTGTTAGGATTTCATTTGCTGAAAATGTTCTTGAAACACATCGACTTTCATGTCTTTGTGGTAGTCGTCGTTTTCTTAGATTGAAAAAAGAGCAACCCCTCTTTGAGAAAACCCTCTCAATGTGCGTAATTATAAGCCTTTTACTTCTCGCCGATAGAGATTTAATACCTATGGACCACCCCTCTAAGACAGTTTGGCGACAGTAGATAAGTAATGGCACTTCTGGCTTACTTTGACCTCGTTTGACCCCAAGGTCGCGGGGCGTGACTAACTGTTCCTCTGACTCTATTGTTTTCCTTGTCTACTCGAACAAGTAAAAACAGGTCTTGAACTGGTAACTGTTTTTGCCTGTTCAATACCTGTTACCTATTTAATACCTGTTTTTTACCAGTTCAAGACCTGTTTCTACCTGTTCGATACCTGTTATAGAGCTGTTTTTACCTGTTCGAGTAGACCAGGAAAACAATAGAGTCAGAGGAACAGTTAGCCACCCCCCGCCACCTTGGGGTCAAACGAGGTCAAAGTGGGCCAGAAGTGACACTACTATACTACTGGCGACCACTTTGAACATACCTTCGAAATCGTATGGACCACATTTATCCACGTCTCGTCTAAATTATTCCGTTTTCTTCTCAGTACTGCGTCATTTAAGGTACTGCCTTCTAAAAGATACAATTTCCGGACTGTATATTGATATTGATCTTCTGTCAGTAATGCTTTCCCAGGAAAAATTTAATTCGTGGAGCACCTTCCACGATCGAGTTACACTGATGTCGAGCGGCATGAATTGTGTAGAGTGTTGAAATTTAACTCTCAAAATAACTATTCTTCGAATAGCTGTTTTAACATTTTCACCAATTTCCATTCGTCGTTTCCCTGATTCTGGTGCAGGTTCAATGCGGAGTTCTTTCTTATATTATAAATTGACCTCTTCGAAAATCAGATGTAATAATTAAAAAGGAAAAAAATGGGTAAAAGAACCCTTTACCATTGTGTTGTTTTGAGGTAGATAATTTTGTTTACATGTGTGCGTTATTATTTAAAAAAAATGTAGGGTGTAGTAGCTTAACTAAGATGTATTTAACTTAATATTATTGATTTCAAGAATATGATTCAAAGGCAGGACAAAAGAGCGTGGTTGCAGTCAAAGATCTTCAAGTAATACTTCTCTCTAGGTGTCTTCATTTGTAGAAACCTTCGACCTACGCGATTTTTCTGATCCTTGACGCATCCTTCACTTTACAAACGATTACATGCTCTCCCTTGTCGCAACTAAGCTTTGAATAGTTATCGAACCTCTTGAAGTAACCTTTCGCACAATAGTAATGCATTCTCTTTGCATTTCGATGCCACACAATTACATAGTTCATTCATGTTGCAACATTTGATTATCAAGATAAGTGGGTACTTTTCATGCAAAATATTTTTTGAAGTTACTCTCCTCGTCCCCTTTGGGAAGGGGGCCAATTTTCAACCCCCTGACCCCTTTGTAGGAAAAGTGTGACCAACTGACGCCTAATTACTTGACTTTCTAACTGTAATTTCAGTTAGTGTGTTGTAAATGTTATAACTAAGTTGAAATTTACCCCTTCACCCCTACTGTACTAACGATCATAAGTCGTTTTAGTTTACACAAGCGAAATGGAAATATTCAATCCATTAAAAGCGTTTGTAAAAACCTGAGTAATTCGAAAGATCAAAGTGAGTTAGAATAAAAAATAAAAAAGATCATTAGTAGATGACATGGCATGAAAATTAACGGTAGTCAAAAGATAACCTCAATTTAACGCTAAAGTACAAACTTTAAATAACTGCCACCATTCCCAATTGACCAATTTTAACTTGACAATGTTACAAAGGGCAAATTGATTTTCTATCTCGCTCACGAAACCAACAAGCGTGCGAAATTAGAGACAATCTACGTAAAATCTAAAAAAGAGAATTAACACATGTATTTGACATCATAATTTAGGGCCTTCTCCGCGCTTATAGTTGTTTAAATAGGTAAGTTTTCAAAGTGGGGTGATGTATGGCCTAGTTTATACTAAACTGGGTGCTTTTCCAAGTTTTTGGCATTGTGCCCGTCGTCGGTAAAGGTATCGATTTAAACAAATCAAAGTAAAAAAAAATATGCTCTTCTATCGAGATTTATATGAAATCGTTACATTTAAAATTCAATTCCTTAATATAATTTTCTACGCTTGGCGTTTTCTGTGCCAAATGGTTAGTGGAGATGATAAATTTTCCTTCCTCATTCAGCTAGTAAAAAGCGGAATTAAGGGCGAAATATTCTAATAAAGATTTATTATTATCGGACACTAATTCTAAACAGTGGTTTATCGGATCAAGATTAATGAGAACTTTTTCAAAGGAGAATAATCTGTCACTTTAACTTGTACCATAATTTATCTACTCTGTCACTCCCCTTCCTTCGATTGTAATAGAGAAAGGTGTCAGTCCTAATTAAGCGTATTTTGTACAGTGTTACCAACGAAATTTCGATAAATTACGAAAATAGGCATTTTGTGAAACGCCATTTCAATGTCGTGTCGACTAATAATTGCTCTTGCTACTTTCAATAAACCCTATCTGTGAGAGTCGGTATAATATAATAAGGGAGGAACTAGTAACATGGTACCTGGATGCCAAGATAACTCAACCCCTATTTTCTATAACTGAATAGAACTAAACTAGGACAGTAATACTACTTTAAATTTGACTTTAGTTGCGGATTTAGAAACAAAATGGTGTAAAAATGGAATTTTGCTTAGGTCTTGTCTTTTACATAAATTTTTTTTAGTTGTACTGATTATATAATAATAATATCACTATATTATATAGTCCAATGTTTTCACCGAGAAAAATGTTTTTGTCTACATATTTAACTTAATATCTTTTGATGAAAGTAGGTGGCAAGTGTATTGTTACGTTACACTATACCAAAGAGAATATCTGTACTTTGACTATACTTCTAAATATACCACTTATATTGTACTTAAGAGGAAGTAAAATCCATATTTACTGCTGTACATATACGTGTAAATGATGCCTTTAGTTAGTGAAATAAACAAAAATTTGAAACTGTTTAAGGTAGAGAAGGTCTTTCTATAAAACAGATGTTATGCAACGTTAGACCAGCTTCTATTTTTGTACATTTTATGTTTTAAGCCAGCTCAACAAGGTGTGATATTTTAAAACAAAAGCTATTACAACCTACAATCACAGATACCCCCTCCCCCCAAAGCACGCAAAACGCGAGAATCGCGTGTACCCCCGTTTATAATTAATAAGGGAATGAACGATGGAAAAAGAAAATGAACGAGCAAAATTGAGAATACGACACATAATGAAAAGAAAAGCAGTGTCGATAAGGTGAGGCTGATCTTAGAAACCATGCTAGGTGATGAACGGGTCTGTTCGTGGTCACAATGGACATACGGACGGGACGTCGAGATCGGATTGCGATTGAAGACGCGGATACCTGTGATCAGTATTTTACAGCAAAGGTTAGAATGCCAAAGTCCTTCTGGAAGGAAAGTCGTCCTAATTCTCTAAAGGATTGAACAAAAATGGTTATTACTGAGCAAATTATTGATATTGAAACAAATAGAGAAACCAAAAGAGTTCTTGCGGAATGTACGGCTCTAACAAAGATGAACAAGGGTAACAAATCAACTGAAATCAATCGGGGCGGTAAGATCTAAGAGAATTATGGCTTGAGCAATATTGTCGACCTCTATTTAGATCAAAGCCTCTCAAACGCCTCCAGTGGAGATAATACAAGCACAGGGAAAAACAGTGGCTAAGTTGGCAGCAACTGATGTATTATCGCGTGCATACACTCTCGAGTTGGATTTCGCTAAAGATGAGCAGGCAGTTGGTTTAGGAGCATACGACATATACATTTTTTTTTAATATGTTCTTAATGGGAAAATAGCCACATAAAGCAGCTAATCGGTGAACAAGGGTAGTAAAAGATTTAGTGGGGGCTAAGAAAGGGCGCAATGGCGTTACAGATCATTTTGGTGTTCAAGTATACCGCTTGGGAATCAGTGAGAACAACGTATGTGGCAACCTTGAGAAAAAATAAAGCAAACTCATCGTTCGCAAGAAATATTTTCTTCGCTGTTTGGGTTTTTAGACAAGTTAACGATGGGGCTATATGTGCCTAAAAGATCAAATGTTGTAATTTTGTTTTCAAAAATGGATCAGGATGCCACTTTTTCATTATAATTCGTAGAAGGGAACAGTGGATACTGTAGATAAAACGGCTACTAGATATAAATAGTTCAAAGTACGATACCGAAATATGGCTTTAGTTCCATTTTTCGCATGACAGACGCAGCTGTGGTCTATAATCCCAATGTTTTGGACGAAAGGACTCAGGAAAGAAGCTTCTCGCAATTAAATTTAGGACGTGAACTGGAAGAAACTTATATCCAACAGCGTTTACAAAACAAACATGTGTACCAAAAAGGGCGATAATTGGATTGCTTGCTTTAGGCTACAGTTTGAGCACTCCCGTGCAAAAACAATTAGAAGAAGTCAACACTTCGAAAAGGAGAAGATTTCACTTCTGCCCTCGAAGATCTGACCAAGAAAAATAATCAAAACAGAGTGGCGACAACTGTAGCGCACAATTTGCAGTTTTGAAAAGAAGTGAACAAAAGCGTACTACGCGTATAAACTAAAGAATTGTGATACAAAACAACTCTGGCGTGAGTTTAGTCTGCTCAATATTAAAAAGCCTCCGACCGCACCGATTCCACAACACCTGTGTAATCCAGATAATATTAATAGTTTCTATATTAATCAATTGCCAAATCCTTTACCTGATACCCAGACAATCAATTTTTATTTAAACAATTCTTTTGTAAGTGTGACGGAGAATGAAATTTACAAATGTATTCAGGGGATAAAAAGTCATGCTACGGGATGTGATGGTATCAATATCAGGATGATTAATTTGTGTTGTCCGACTATTCTTAAATATATCACACATATAATCAACTATTGCTTAATGGAGAACGTTTTCCCAGACGTCTGGAAGAGTGCCATCATCGTGCCGCTGCCGAAGGTAGATAGTCCAAAGGAATATGGCGATCTTAGACCAATTAGTATATTGCCTACGTTATCTAAAATCATGGAAAAAGTCATGAACAATCAGATTCAAAATTACTTAACTTTATTTAATATATTACCTGAAATGCAATCAGGCTTTAGAAAATCTCATAGTTGTGCTACGGCACTAATGAATATAACAGATGATGTATTGGAGGCTACGGATAACGGAGAGTTAACGGTACTTGTGCTCTTGGACTACAGCAAAGCCTTTGATACAATTAATCATAATGTCTTGTTTGCAATACTTAACTTCATTGGATTCTCTAAGAACTCTGTTATCTTACTAGAAAGTTACCTAGCTAATAGGTCACAACGAGTAAGAATCGCGGACATAACTTCCACGTCCCTTTCCATAACTCAGGGGGTGCCCCAAGGATCAATTTTAGGCCCACTACTGTTTACCATCTACACCTCTCAATTCTATAAATCTATAAGGCACAGCAAAATTCATATGTATGCAGATGATACACAGATTTATCACTCATTTCAACTCTCGGACATTGACACAGCTTTAGAACGATTAAATAGCGATTTAAGTAGAATCTATGAAATATCTGCTAAACACTCACTCACTCTGAATCCAGCAAAATCTTGCGTTCTTTTATTTGGGCGTCAGCCTGATTACAAAAATGCAGTAGGTAGACTACATATTACCATAAACAGCCATCAGGTCACTGTTAAAACACGTTGAGCGCCGCGTGGCCACCAGTGGGCATTTTTGCATGTTACCAGAGGACCGCGTGCCCACGGGTGGGCACGATGTGTTTTTCTGTTCAGCGCCGCGTGCCCACATGTGAGCACACCTTACGGGTATTTTAGATATGAGACCGTACTATGCGGTCCACGAGGAACGTAATGGTATAATTGGGTGTTAAAAATACCAATTTCTAACAATGCTACAGGATTCGAAAAAATGCATTTATAATTTTTCAGTTATACTTTGCGGTCCATTGGGGACATATAATAATATTAAAGCGGCGCTCAACGTGTTAAGACTAATGCTAAAAATTTGGGATTAATCTTAGACAATAGTTTCAGATACCGAAGTCACATAAATAAATGTATACAAAGAGCATATTCGAGTCTAAAGCTACTATACCCACACAGACTCTATCTAGGACAATCACAAAAGATCTCATTGTGTGATGCGCTCGTGCTATCACATTTCACGTTTTGTTCAGAAATATATGCTACCTGTATGGATTACGACTCGGCTCAGAGAATTCAAAGAGTTCAAAACACGTGTCTGAGATTTATATACGGAATACGTAAATATGACCATATAACTCACACGTTGGTTGATGCTAAATGGCTTAATATGGCAAATAGACGGTTGTTACATTTGACTTGCTTTTACCATAAAATAATAATGGAAAAATCACCGCCATATTTGTATAATAAAATTAAATTCCGTACAGATATACACAATCTAAATCTTAGGTTCAGAGGCTTAATAACACCTCCACAGCATAAAACCGCATTGTTTGAAAGATCTTTTCAATATAACGTAAGTACAATATATAATCAATTATCGCTGGAACTTAAAAATCTACCCCATAAACTGTTTCGAACACATTACTCTAAAAGTCTTTTTCAAAATCAGTGAACTGTATGTATATGGGGGCCGTCAACTCTTCTTACTCCTATACTTATTACTAATCACTCAATCTCAGGTCGATTGCAGAGTTATCACGCGTGTTCTTAATGTATTATTAATTTCTCTTTATTCTTTATTTATTATGTGTATTAATGTATTAATTAGTTATTTATGATTCAAGGCCCAGTTGAAAAGCAGTTTTGTACTGAACTGGACCTTGGGGTTTCAGTACTTTGTGTGGGTTTATCAAATTAATTAATGTAATTGGTACTGAAATAAATTTACTTTATTATTAAATTTACTTTATTATTAACTGTAAAGAACAAAAAGCAAAATAACATACGGAAGCAAGAGGTTTACTCAAAATCAACGGAAGATACAAAGAAAAAACTAGACAATAAAGTATTAAAAGCAATATTACGAAGATACGGTATATGAAGCTAACGGTAACTGCTACAGACTGGAAATGGAATACAGAACTAAAAAAAGCAACAAATAACATGAAAGCTCCAAAATCTAAAAGAAAATATGGTGATAACATAATGAGTGAAGAAAAGAAAAGGACAGAGAAAAGGTAAAAGAAGAAAAAATGAAACCCAAACAAGGACGAAGTAGTAGCAATGAAAAAGAAGAAATATGAGATTCACAGGTGATCTAAACAGAAAAGTAGCAAATGTAGATATAGAGGAGTATATGGGAGAGCAAAAAGAACAACGAAATGACATGGAGAAGCAGGGAAGTGGGCCAAAGTGAAAAAATTCCTCCTGGATGCAGTAACGAAGTAACAAACAAAACTGTAAAATGAACAGAATATGGACCACAGAGATATAGGAAATAGTCAAAAAGAAAAAGACAGGCATTAGAGACAAAATGTGCAAAGATTGCGACAAATACAAAGAAAAAGGCGGAAAAGAGAAATACAAAAATTATGGAGAAGATGGGGAAAAACCCTATACAGAGAACCAAAAGCTATTCTGATAAATCTAAAAAACGAGTAGATACATCAAGTGTTCCAGAAAAAATATTGGCAAGAACCATGATAGGAAGAATAAGGTTGACGATCGAAGAGACAGAGGAACACCAGACCCAATATTTGCGACAAAACCAACCAGCAGGAAGGTAGAAAAAGTACAGGAAGAAAACTAGAAAAGAGAGGAACAAAAACGTTACACGGTGAAAACCAGCAACCAAGAGAATAAGGAATTTGAAATAAGGATCAAACTTAGTGGATATGAGATCCTTAAGACGATTACAAAATATAACCGGGAGAGGAAGGAAGGGTAAGAAATGAGCCATAATGGCAGAAATTGGGGATTAAACAAAAAAAGGACAAAAAGAAATTAATTTGAGTACGATCTCATTACATCATATTATGTAGCCTCCAACTTTCAAGCTGAAAATTTGTCTTGGCAGAAAGCCACAGAGCAATAAGCTCTAATGAAGGAGATGAGGGGTATTGTAGTCCCTGTCGCTTCGTTGGGAGACGCATCTTAAGTATGATTCTGTAAAAAAAAATAAAAAAAAAAGATGTATACTGTATAGATCCTGATGTGGCACCCTCTCCATTCCATTTGAATGGACAATGAACAACGCTAGATCGTATTGGTCTAAACACCATGTTCGAGGGATAAACTTGAAAGGTATTTATCTATTTAACACACTATCATACACACACAAACATAAAAATGATTTCAGAACACATTCCGACAACCACGGGTATCCAACGCGGCATAGTAACCACATAAGACTAGACAAATGTGCACACACAAAATATAAAAGGTCACCAACATACGCAGGCGCGGCTTTGTACAACGCACTGCCGGAAAATATAAGAAGCATCCCCAACCTCAATGAATTTAAGAAACACCTTAAATATTTTTTAATAGCAGGTTGCTATTATTCTGTAAAGGAATATTTAGAACATTAGGTTTTAACGTGTTGTGTTGCATGTCATTTGGTAATGTATGTACCGAGTGTTATATGCAATGTAAATGTAACTATGTATAATGTGTTATATATTATGTGACTTACCTTATGCATTCGAGGGAATGGCGCAAAAGGTGAATAATAAATTCTAAATTCTAAATTCTAAATTCTAAATTCTATGGTTCGTTGTGTCCCTTGCGGTTACAAGGATTCAACCGGTAGATTGATCAATACGCTTTATAATAATAAGAATAATAACTGTGCTCCTCATTAACGGTACGCGACATTTGGGCGCCGGCGATTGGGCGCCGGCGATTGGGCGACGGCGATTGGGCGCCAGGCGTTTCGGTGCCCGGCGTTTGGGCGCCGGGCGTTTGGGCGCCAGACTATTTATCGCCGGGCGTTTGGGCGCCAAATCTTTAGTTTTACATTCCCGTTTCTGTTTCAATTGAAAAACAAATAATATACTAAACCTACCTTTAACCTCGCATCAATCTACGCTTAGGTTAGCAGTCGTTCTAGTTTTAAACGTTCTTTAGTTTCACATTCCCGTTTTTGTTTCAATTGAAAAAAAATATACTAAACCTACCTTTAACCTCGCATCAATCTACGCTTAGGTTAGCATTCGTTCTAGTTTCAAACGATCTTTAGTGTCACATTCCCGTTTTTGTTTCAATTGAAAAAAAATGTACTAAACCTACCTTCAACCTCGCATCAATTTACGCTTAGGTTAGCAGTCGTTCTAGTTTTAAACGTTCTTTAGTTTCACATTCCCGTTTTTGTTTCAATTGAAAAAAAATATACTAAACCTACCTTTAACCTCGCATCAATCTACGCTTAGGTTAGCATTCGTTCTAGTTTCAAATGTTCTTTAGTGTCACATTCCCGTTTTTGTTTCAATTGAAAAAAAATATAATAAACCTACCTTTAACCTCGCATCAATCTACGCTTAGGTTAGCATTCGTTCTAGTTTCAAACGTTCTTTAGTGTCACATTCCCGTTTTTGTTTCAATTGAAAAAAAATATAATAAACCTACCTTTAACCTCGTATCAATCTACGCTTAGGTTAGCATTCGTTCTAGTTTCAAACGTTCTTTAGTGTCACATTCCCGTTTTTGTTTCAATTGAAAAAAAATATCCTAAACCTACCTTTAACCTCGCATCAATCTACGCTTAGGTTAGCATTCGTTCTAGTTTCAAACGTTCTTTAGTGTCACATTCCCGTTTTTGTTTCAATTGAAAAAAAATATCCTAAACCTACCTTTAACCTCGCATCAATCTACGCTTAGGTTAGCATTCGTTCTAGTTTCAAACGTTCTTTAGTGTCACATTCCCGTTTTTGTTTCAATTGAAAAAAAATATCCTAAACCTACCTTTAACCTCGCATCAATCTACGCTTAGGTTAGCATTCGTTCTAGTTTCAAACGTTCTTTAGTGTCACATTCCCGTTTTTGTTTCAATTGAAAAAAAATATAATAAACCTACCTTTAACCTCGCATCAATCTACGCTTAGGTTAGCATTCGTTCTAGTTTCAAACGTTCTTTAGTGTCACATTCCCGTTTTTGTTTCAATTGAAAAAAAATATAATAAACCTACCTTTAACCTCGCATCAATCTACGCTTAGGTTAGCATTCGTTCTAGTTTCAAACGTTCTTTAGTGTCACATTCCCGTTTTTGTTTCAATTGAAAAAAATATAATAAACCTACCTTTAACCTCGCATCAATCTACGCTTAGGTTAGCATTCGTTCTAGTTTCAAACGTTCTTTAGTGTCACATTCCCGTTTTTGTTTCAATTGAAAAAAAATATAATAAACCTACCTTTAACCTCGCATCAATCTACGCTTAGGTTAGCATTCGTTCTAGTTTCAAACGTTCTTTAGTGTCACATTCCCGTTTTTGTTTCAATTGAAAAAAAATATCCTAAACCTACCTTTAACCTCGCATCAATCTACGCTTAGGTTAGCATTCGTTCTAGTTTCAAACGTTCTTTAGTGTCACATTCCCGTTTTTGTTTCAATTGAAAAAAAATATAATAAACCTACCTTTAACCTCGCATCAATCTACGCTTAGGTTAGCATTCGTTCTAGTTTCAAACGTTCTTTAGTGTCACATTCCCGTTTTTGTTTCAATTGAAAAAAAATGTACTAAACCTACCTTCAACCTCGCATCAATTTACGCTTAGGTTAGCAGTCGTTCTAGTTTTAAACGTTCTTTAGTTTCACATTCCCGTTTTTGTTTCAATTGAAAAAAAATATCCTAAACCTACCTTTAACCTCGCATCAATCTACGCTTAGGTTAGCATTCGTTCTAGTTTCAAACGATCTTTAGTGTCACATTCCCGTTTTTGTTTCAATTGAAAAAAAATGTACTAAACCTACCTTCAACCTCGCATCAATTTACGCTTAGGTTAGCAGTCGTTCTAGTTTTAAACGTTCTTTAGTTTCACATTCCCGTTTTTGTTTCAATTGAAAAAAAATATACTAAACCTACCTTTAACCTCGCATCAATCTACGCTTAGGTTAGCATTCGTTCTAGTTTCAAATGTTCTTTAGTGTCACATTCCCGTTTTTGTTTCAATTGAAAAAAAATATAATAAACCTACCTTTAACCTCGCATCAATCTACGCTTAGGTTAGCATTCGTTCTAGTTTCAAACGTTCTTTAGTGTCACATTCCCGTTTTTGTTTCAATTGAAAAAAAATATCCTAAACCTACCTTTAACCTCGCATCAATCTACGCTTAGGTTAGCATTCGTTCTAGTTTCAAACGTTCTTTAGTGTCACATTCCCGTTTTTGTTTCAATTGAAAAAAAATATAATAAACCTACCTTTAACCTCGCATCAATCTACGCTTAGGTTAGCATTCGTTCTAGTTTCAAACGTTCTTTAGTGTCACATTCCCGTTTTTGTTTCAATTGAAAAAAAATATAATAAACCTACCTTTAACCTCGCATCAATCTACGCTTAGGTTAGCATTCGTTCTAGTTTCAAACGTTCTTTAGTGTCACATTCCCGTTTTTGTTTCAATTGAAAAAAAATATAATAAACCTACCTTTAACCTCGCATCAATCTACGCTTAGGTTAGCATTCGTTCTAGTTTCAAATGTTCTTTAGTGTCACATTCCCGTTTTTGTTTCAATTGAAAAAAAATATAATAAACCTACCTTTAACCTCGCATCAATCTACTCTTAGGTTAGCATTCGTTCTAGTTTCAAACGTTCTTTAGTGTCACATTCCCGTTTTTGTTTCAATTGAAAAAAAATATCCTAAACCTACCTTTAACCTCGCATCAATCTACGCTTAGGTTAGCATTCGTTCTAGTTTCAAACGTTCTTTAGTGTCACATTCCCGTTTTTGTTTCAATTGAAAAAAATATAATGAACCTACCTTTAACCTCGCATCAATCTACGCTTAGGTTAGCATTCGTTCTAGTTTCAAACGGTCTTTAGTGTCACATTCCCGTTTTTGTTTCAATTGAAAAAAAATATACTAAACCTACCTTTAACCTCGCATCAATCTACGCTTAGGTTAGCATTCGTTCTAGTTTCAAAAGTCCTGTTCCGATGTAAAGTAGCGTTTTGAAAGTGCGTTGGTAAAATTTTCTTGCATAACATAATTACGGCGCCGAAACGCCCGGCGCCCAAAAGCCTGGCGCCCAAACACCGTCGCCCAATCGCCCAACCGCCGGCGCCCAAACGTCCTGCTCCGCCTTATTAACGTCTACCACTCAAGGATTTCCGTATCTTTAATAAACTCGAGGACTTTAGTAGGGTGAATCTTTGTTGCTTCCTTTCATATTCAAGTGGGTGTTCGCTTGCCTTTATGTATGGCCCATAGCGACAGATGACGTGGTGTGACACTTCGTTTTCCTGACAACACCTCCTTAACGAGATATTGGGCCAGTCTCATGCTGCGAAGGAGTTTCTTCAGTTGGCAGCAGTTTAAGCTGGATGCAGCTAAATCACCGTTTAAATGCTCCAGAAAAGGGTCTGTCCTAAAAATTTTGGCCAAACACTGCAACTTTAACTTTTGTATGTACCGCTCGATACTCTTGGGTGTGTCATATTTAATCTCACAGCAGGTTCGGGCGGTGTACGTGATTTTTCGTTTGTAACTTTTTGCAAGGTCGTCCATAACCTAATATAATTGCCTGCGATTCAAGCGCACCCACATGCTCGCGATTGAAGCGTACCCACATGCCCACACTAGGCTGACAACATTACTTTTTTCTAGCACACTTAACGGCTGGCCTTGAATGTATGATACAAGGATATATTGCTGCACTTTCTGTTCACCTGCCTTCTTAGTTACAATGTGCAGGTTTTTATCTCGGGAAACATCCTCGAGGAAAGGTGACTTCTCCGCTCTCAATGATTCCTGAATGCCATTAAATTTCAGCTCCTCTGAGAGTCTCCACCCTAATTATTAGACGTAGAAGCGGTAAGTTCAAGAGTGTCTCCATAGCTGTTGTAGGGGTTATTGTCACTGCTACTGCAATACCAAGCCAGGGTCCGCGATATATATAATTATGTATGTATGTTCCTGGGTGCAAGGGGTATATGATACCATACCAGTGGTATGTAATGGGTAGTTTAATAATTATACTTAGTGTGCATCCAGTGGCTTATCTTCTTCGTATGAAATGTGGATGTCCTTGGTGTAATGTAATACCTAAGTATTTTGGGAAGCTTTGTTAGGCCTCCTTCTTTGTGAGAAGAGAATGTATCTGTGTTTGTTGGATTAACCAACAATCCCTCCCCGCACAATGCTTCCACCAGGATTACAGCTCCCCGGGCTGCATCCATAGAAGCAGCGATCGATCATCCTCCCGTGAACATCTTCGCGAACTGTGGGAAAGTCGATATCAATAGAGGGAGTGTTGTTCCTGTGTTTCAGTACAGTATCTATGTACCCCCTTGATTTCCACATTATTTTTAGTTGAATTATGGCTTACTGACGCCTATAGAACCATTGTTGTAAAGCAACATTTTTGATCTTCAAGCTGAATAATTCAAAACTCATCAATTCTTGACTCCATTTACGTCAACTAATTATGGAAGACAGGCAGTGCTTCCAGGTCATTAAGGTCATTAATTCGATTTTTTTTACTACCGTTTTTATTTTCTTACGGCGGATTTTTTCTTGTGCTACACTAAGAATATCCCCCTTTGACGAAGATTGCAAATTCTGTAATATTCATCACACCCCTGTTACAAGCTTGGAAGATTTATTTACTTGGTTGAAGAGCACATTGGTTCAATGAGCTTCTCCAATAACAGACAGGATTGAATAAATGACAGATTGGTCGGAATAATCTCTTCCAGGTTCTTTTTCCTACTGCCTTTTTATTTTGAGCTTTTCTCACAGTCGATTGGATCAAGGGTAACAATTTTCCCCATTGTTAACGTCAGCGTCTCAATAGCTTTTCTGGTGAAACCGATGACCTCTCTGTTTTTTTTTTTGGAAGGCTTGCCCTACCAAGATTTTCAAATTTCCTTACGGCTCATGCCCCTTATATTGTCAAAAAGCTTCTGGACAGTGAGAGTGCCATTAATGCCATTAAAGCTCTATTTTAAAACTATTCTCCTCTTAGTGAACCTATGTGTGGTTGAAGAGATTTTGTTTTTCCAAACATTCCATTGATACAGTGCTACTAGTTGTAACAATTAGATAAGGATTTGTTTATTTGCCTTATTTACTATCTTATACCATGTATTGAATAGTCTGGCACTCTTCCTTTGATGCAACTGCTGCTCCAAAACGTCTGGTAAGCATCAGCATCGCGTGCATTCCTTATCTTGTTCACTGGCAGTATTTAACCAGTCGTACAACATGGTTGATTGATTGTGTTGCAGACGAACATAATTGGAAGCCCAGTTGCCAATTTTCTGAACGTTGGAATACGTGTGGAAAATGGAAAGACAGAAAAAAACCAAAAACGTGTTTCTTTCCCAGTCTCCTTGTGGTTTTTCGTAATAGGCAACATCGAACGTACAAACAGAAACATCGTTCGTGAATATTTACAGCCCTTAATAATTAAAATGATCCTTAATCCCCCCCATTTTCACGATCTAAAGAATAAAGAAATGGGTACGGTTCTTTTTAGGTACATTCTTAACATAATGACAACCCCTGAATAAGCTAGTACGTAGATTACATGGCTCACAAATTTTATGAAATTTTCCGTTAGTTTAGACGTCCAAGTAGGGGGTCTTTCCTTAATCTTAGTTAAGCAAGGGTTTGATTAATTGAAAATTTCAAGTTTGTATTGCCGTCGTTCCTTTCACAAGATATTTTAAGTTTAAGGACCTCCCTCTGAGCGAACCTGATTTACTTTTAATACAAATTTCCACCACGTTAACGTCTACAAGATGATGTTATAAATTATGGATTTATATAAGTAATACCGAGCTAAAAATTACATGATTCAATTCCAAATTTTAATTAGCAACGTTTTCAAAATACTCTCGTCATAAATATACGTATGTACCTACATACAAAAAGAAACGAGACTAACATCTGAAAGGTAATTAATTAAAAAACGACGAGTTTTCCTCCTTTTTCCATTTCCTAAGTAATTTTCCTTATCTGTCGCGTTTTTTCTTCTGGATCATAACGTTTACTTAATGAAAATGAAAAACAGTAAAGGCCTTTGCCGGAGATCAAATGAAGCCTTTGCGAACTATTATAAAATAATAAAAGCTCCTGCTAGACAACTTTATTAAAATTGTCTTTGTCGTTATAACCAATTTGCACCCTTTGTAAATGAAATTCGTGACAAACGATAATTTTCCTTTCGTGCCGTTCTACATTATTAAGTAGTTGATGTTAACACAATGTTATACCCGAATTATTACATACTTGTGTACGAGTTATATTATAATAATAACAAATAATTCTACAATCTGGCCATTCTTGGCCTATTCCTGCCTTTGTAAGAAGGAAAGGACTTCGTGTTTCATTTTCTTTCCGCATCTAAATAAAGTAAGCATGTCGATGGGTAAAAGAGGATAGGCTTGAAAGTAGAGATAGTGAGGTGCGCGACGTAATGGTCCAGTATTCCCCTTGTAGAGCGCAGAGGAGGGGATACCAGGGATTTTGAGAGAGGCAATTTTATGCCCAGTGTACAAGAAATTATAGGGCGGTGAGTGTGGGATATAAGGTGTTGAGCATGATAGTGCAAGAAAAAATGGAGGAGGAGGGCTTTAGAGAGGGGGAGGGGGTGTGCTTTGGATAACATACATTAAAGCGGTTAGTAAATAAGGAGTTCGAGAAAAAAGGGGGAAGGGTGTACGATATGTGTATCGATATAAAGGCTGCTTTTGATAGTGTGAACAGGACAAAATTTGGGGAAAGGTATTGAAGATGGATGAGGACAGTGGGGATGATAGAAGAAATTTACAAAGAGATAAAGTACAGGGTGAGGGTGGAGAAAGAAAAGGGTATAGGTCTTAGCCTACGCTGACGATGTGGTGTTGGTGGTGAGAGAGGTAAAAGAGATAATTAGAGTGGGTAAGGAGATATATGGGGAAAATAGGGTTGGAATTCGAAAAATACATAATTGGTGAAGTTCCATAAGAAAAGAGGGAGAGGGTGGGATGGAGGTGGGGAGAAGAGTGTATAGAAAGTGTAGATGAGGTGACTTAATTAGTGTACGGGCTAAGTAAAGTATTACAATAAGGACAAGGGAGTTGACTAGGAAAGTAAATAGAATACTAGGGTAGGTTTTGTGTTTGGGGAAAAGGTGGATAGAGGGAGATATACAGAAAAGGAGGTGGCTATTTGATAAAGTAGTAAATAGTGTGATGCCGCGGAAATATGGGGTAGGTAAAAAGGGAGCGGTTGGAAATGATACAACTAACGTACTTAAAGTGAATTTTAGCGTTGGCAAGGGAAACGCTGGAGTATGTTGTAGAGGAGGAGTTAAAAGCTAGAGAAGATAAGAATCTGTGGCTGTGAAGAGGACCATGGCATTCGAAGAAATGATGGAAAGCGGAGTCTCGAGAAGTTGTTTGGATGAGGTAAAGAGAAAGAGAGCAAGTGGAAAGAAGCCTATATTTTAGAAGAGGGTGGTATGCGAGAGGAGTGGTAGAGAGGAAGAGGAGCGGAGGATAGGGGATGAAATAATACTGAAAGACAAGGATGTATGTACAGATGGGAGATAGAGGAAAGGAAAATAGTGGCCTCAGGAACTTCGACGTACCTGAGGAGAGGAGAGAGTTTAAAGAGAAAGAGGATTGTTGTGCGGTTAGAATGGAAAATGAGAACGATAATAAGTATTAGTGGGAAGATGAAAGGGTAATCTGCAGATTGTGTGGAGAGGGAAGGGAAAATAAAGAGCATATTATGATGCAGGAATGTAATGAGTTAAGAAAAGAGAGGCGGAAGAGGAGTCTTGAGTGAAGGAGGGGAAGGATTAAAATGGATGATGTGTTCGAGTTTAGAAGAAAGGAAGGAGTAAAAAGTGGAGAAAAAAGGGATTGGATGAGTTGACGGGAGGGAGAGATGAAGGGTTGTATTAGTATTGGAGCTTTACCTGTTAGGTACAATATGTAATTTTTTGGAGTAGATTAATGTTAATGGAGTCGACTTTATTTTTTTTTTTTTTTGGGAATACGAATCATTGTATATGGAAATACAATAAACAATTTACAACATTACATTTGAATTTTAACAAGTAGTGTAAAAACCTGCGACTTTGATCCCAAATGTGCATTTTCTCACATGGCATATACAATTAAGACGATGCCCATGTAGCATTTAATATTGGTGTAATATTGGCTTTCATTATAAATATATTAGTAAAATATGAATGTTACAATATTAACCAAACATTGATATGTGATCAATTTTACATATTGGCTAAATATTACGAAATGTTGGGAAAAATATTTATACAATATTGGCCCATTATTGTTTTGTAATGTATCTCAAAATAGTATAAAGGGGGTGTGACCTTGGCCACTATAAAGCCCTAACTGCTGCGGGGACCATTTCCCATTGCGCCTTGCAGGGCTCCATGTGGTCCGGTAACGTTCCCCCAGAAACCCCATTCACATTGTGAAGACTCGGAAGAGATCGGTGATGCTGGAAAAAGCTCTTGCTTCAAGTAGGACTCGAACCATCGATCACCCCGTTAGAAGGTTAGCCATTATACCATTGAGCTACGGAACGTTATATAATTTTGGAATTTAAAGTTGAACAGTGGAGGAGGGCGTGCATATTATATTTTCATTATTTTGATATCTCTAAATCGGTGAAAACTAACATTTGGCGGATTTTGAGAAAATATCATAACCTTGTTATTATTATTATTATTATTTGTGAATATTTTTTTCGTGTTGCCAAATATATCATTTTAAATATCCAGTAATATTGAAAACGCAGCATTATTATGTGTTACTGATAAATAAATACTGACTTTATATTGTATAGTAATATTTACTAAATATTGTAAATATATATGTTATATTGTTTAAATACCGATTTTCAATATTTACTAATATTGTACACGCAAATGTACAACATTTGAATTTACATTAAATAGCAATACTAAATATTGCAAATATTGTTCTTATATTCACTAAATATTGTATTTCCAATATACGTATAATATTACAAAAATATAATATTCACCCAATATTGGCTGCAGTCCGACAATATTGCCCCAATCTCTCTATATTAGGCCAATATTCCGCCAAGCTAACGCCAACAAACGGTGCTACATTCGGCGGATTTTGAGAAAATATCATAAGCTTATTATTATTATTATTTGTAAATATTTTTTTCATGTTGCCTAAATATATCAATTTAAATATCCAGTAATATTGAAAACGCACCATTATTATATTATTGATAAATAAATATTGGCTTTATATTGTATAGTAATATTTACTAAATATTGTAAATATTTATGTTATATTGTTTCGATTTTAAAAATTGAGTAATATTGTACACCCAATATTGGTACATTGTTGTGTGTAAAATATTTGAAATTACATTAAATAGCAATATTTACTAAACATTGCAAATACTGTTCTTATATTCACTAAATATTGTATTTCTAATATTTGTATAATATTACAAAAATATATTCACACAATATTGGCTGCAGTCCAACAATATTGTCCCAATCTCTCCATATTAGGTCAATATTCCACCAAGCTAACGCCAATAAACGGTGCTACATGGGAGGGAAAGGTGCTAATACTAAATTTAGTTTGATTGGTGGTTTGATTTTTATTTTTTTGGAAAAAGTTCTTCAAACGACAATTTTGAGAACACGAGATTAGCGTACCCCTTATAAGCATCAGCATACATTTCCGGAAAGCCCCTTTGACCCGACGAAAGTTTTGGCGTGCTTTCCTCAAAGCTCAGCGTTATTAATTGACTCACTGCCACGTCATCGCTTGTAAAGTTATGCACGAGATTGTCAAAGGACGCCTGGCTGATCTTCACTTCGTCTATAACAACTTGTCCCACGTTTGTTATCTTTCCATTTAAACTTATATCAAACTTAAAATTAACTGAAATTGTTGCAAATTAATGAATATAATCCATCTGTGGTTTGTGCCTACCAACATCGACGACACAAATTCCTGTACTGTCAACTGTCACATTTTCTGTCGGCAGAAATGCGTCTTTGAACTCGTAATCGGCCACAAATTGTACCTTGTCAGTAAATGCTGTGAAGTGTATTGTAATTTCAGAATCTGTTATAATCGCCCTATAACATATTTTTTTATACAATAATATACCTATAAAATCACTTACTCGACATTCGAGATTTGACTACGACTATTACCGTACACTTTAACGTTCGTGTATACTTGATCGTAATCGTACGGTGGCGTACCCTTCATTGTCGTTTTTGACAATTCAACTGGATCAACTCTCGGTATTCCCAGTTCCGGTATTCCATCTTTATTTACCAAAAGGAAGTTTTGAATGGCATCTCGCAAACATTCGTTGAGTTTCAGATCATTTCTCGAACAAATTTTAAATTTTGCTAAAAGAACAATCAAATCTCGAAAACCTTTAGGAAAAATGCTCACCTGTCAATTGACTGTGACAGTACAATACCGTCACAAAAAGAAAAGTTGTTTTCATCATTATCGCGGATTTGAATGGTGCGATTAGCCTTGACGTTGGCTTTTATTTAATGGTATCCTCGCACAATTTCTCAGATCTTATCTATTTTAATGGATTATTGTACAAAATTCTATTAGCAATTTGATAATGGTTCACATATTTAAATTAAAGCATTTTGCGACATATTTTATCACCCATTTCAAAATGTTGATTACATTTATGGTTTTATTCTCCTATACCTGTTTAATTATTAACTTTATGTAAATTCTTTCCCAAGTCTTATCAATCAGTATATTACCTATACAAATTTTATTCTTCGTAACATCATAACTTAGTAGGCTTTATTTAATTTTGAATAAATAATTACAACCTCTTCCTTCAACATCACAATTTTGACTTTTTTAGACCTTTATTTTTCCAAGCAATCTGTGACTCTAAAGTAAATTTCAAGTCTGCTACCAACTTCTGTGTCTCAGCAATTCTACCTTATATTACCCATGAACCACTATCTAACCCAGCAAACACACATATAAAATATACATACAACATATATAAATTGAAGTAAATACTCTTACATATGCTTTTTTATATCAAGTATGTAAGTATTCTTTAATAAAGTTATATAAACCGTATGTCACACAATTACGTATATTTTACATAATAGTATAGAAACTTACGGATATTCTGTATACAGAAATTCATATAATATATACATATAGATAATTACATATCACTCATGAAATTCATGTGCTGTCATATTTACATGATTAGATTTATGTACGTTATATGTAAAATATTGTATGTAATATTACTTATTTTTTATGTATGCTTTCTGTAAATATAATTAGAATTTATCATTACATTACATACAGGTCGAAAATAAAGTCCGTTTCTATTTGCGCCACATAAGTAATAAATCACGCGCGTGTTTTCTATAACGCCAAAAATTGTAGTTCACGTACCTTTAATATTAGATCCGTATCGACTAAAATGCGTCTAATTTATATAGAAAATAAATAATATAAAATGTATTAAATCCTGGTCATTTTTAACATTAAGTTAAAGATAGGTATAATGAATTATTAAATAAGACTTCACTCAAGGGTATAATCAAACAAAATTTAAACTAATAACGCGAAACAGCGCAAAGTTACGAAGTACGAAATAAAAAGAAGGGATGTTACAGATTAGCGCAGTGGTACAATGTCGAATTTCAGAATTTGCAACGCCCACCCGCAAACGTACGAATCCGGTTAAGGGACACTTTTCAAGCAAGTATATCATAATAAACTGTCGGCTTTCAGTTCAGGTGAAAACGGGTTCGTGCAAGAATTAAGTTAAATATAATTAAAAGTACAGTTGCACGTAAAATGTAGTTTTTCCATTTTTTGTATGGAGCTGTTTAAATAATTTTTTACATTGATAATAATTACATTATGTTCGAGTAGCTGCCATTTTGGTCATCGCAACGCTTTTACAACTAATATTTTTTTTATGTAAATATTACATAAAATATACATAAAACGTATATAAATTCATGTAGAAGAATTTACATCTAATAGACATATATATTATTTTGAAAATTGCTGACATCCTGACATTAAATATCTCTTATTTTTCTTCCAGTTTTATATAAATTTAAAAAGCTCTTACATAATTTATATGTTTTTTATATATAAATGTGTTTGCTGGGAAGCAACAGTGAGTTTCCTTCCATATCAAAAAAAAGTTTTCTCCTCAAAACTTTTTTCAGATTTGCGACATGTGAGTATCTGACTTATTCGACCATCTCTTCTTTTTTATAAACATATTGGTCCCTTTTTCCGATTCCAGACATCTTTTACTATCATTTTTCCCTACCTAATTTGAGCATCAGAATTTATAAGACTTTTACACTGAATTTCAGAATTATTCAGTTCTCTGTAGATTAAGTTTCAAATTCCTCTTTTCATTTGTGTCAGTCAGTTCGTCAGTCAATTTGAGGCAAAATAGTTCTCATCATTCGTAAAGGATCATGGTTTTCAGTAGCAGTACCCGTATAAAAAGAATACGATGTTATGGCTCCCAGGACCTTGTATACAGTCTTAGTTATAAGTTTAGGAACCCGAAAGGACTCTTGGTATACAAAAGTCAACAGCATTCGCTGGCAGTGGAACATTGAAATTGGGAAACAAAAAGTATCGATAAGGATGATTTACATACCTACAGTTCCGAATATTATGGGAAACGGTAATAAAATTGTATTCCGTAGTAATTAGCAACAAATTAATTCCTCATTGAAAAGCAGAGTTTCTAACCAAGTTTTAATGCAAAATTATTCATTGCTTAAGATTTTATTACGGTATTATTTTCGTTTCAAAATAAATTAATATTCAAGAGTAAACACACTAACAATAAATAATTAATATACTGGGTGCGAGGAGATAACGCAACAGAATATTTTGCAATATTTATTAAACAAGGGAACAACGCAATTATTTTGCAGTAAGATACTCAAGTGGTCACCCTCAGTGTCAATACAGAACCCTAAAGATTTCTTACAATTTTCGCTTTTAGGTGACAATTATTAATCCCACTCGCAGCACGGCGGCTCCAAACTCTTGTGGATTTTAGCACTTGTCCTGGCTTCCGAAATCCATCACACACTTAATCTACAGAATTGAGATGTGGCGAGCAGGACGGCCATTTTGGAGATCTCTTAATCGCCTTGGACTGTAATATGTGTAATTGTATAGCAGGTTTGCTTACCAGATAAATCCAGTCAACTGAATGGGAATATCTAGTAAATGAACTGTGAATGCTTGAAGCAACCCATATGGCATCGCTTATTGGCGTTAGCTTACCGGAATATTGGCCCTATATTGTCGAATTGGAGCTTACATTTGGTACATAAATATATTTTTGTAATATTATTAATACAACTATTGGAAATATAATATTTAGTGAGTACCTATAAGAATAAGGTTTGCAATATTGCGTGTACAATATTACTAAATATTGAAAATCGATATTTAAGCAATATAATTTACATATTTGTAATATTTAGTAAATATTGCTATATAGTGTAAATTCAAATATTGTACACACAATAATGTACCAATATTACTAAATATTCCATGCACTCTACACAACACCCCTCTTTTGAGCATTCATTATTTGGACTAACATTACAAAACAATAATTGGCTAATATTGTATAAATATTTTCCCCAATATTGAAATAATATCGGTTAGCAATATTTAGCCAATATGTAAAATTGTTCACATTTAAATGTTGGAAAAATATTGAAGGTACATTAATATTCTACCAATATATTTACAATGAAAGGGAAGTGTTACAAGAGCGCGTTACACATGGAATAGCAGCAACGTAAGGTGGGCAGGCAAAATTATGCCTACAGTATGTTCAGATGTTCAAGGTCTTATTGGCTTGAGAGAGTGTTAAAACAACTTCCCGATCGAGATGACCGGAGCAGCCAGCAAAAGTACAATCCTACTCACCAACAACACGCGCCCACGTAATGCTCACTTGACTCAACAGACACTTGCATTTGGGAAGTTTCCTCATCCCCCATATGGTTTGTCCACTTTTCTTGCGATTTTCATTACTTTGGGCACCTTCAGAAGGCTTAAGTGACATAAATGACGATGAGGTGCAACTAGCCTTGTACCACAGTGATTTTGTCGTTAGCTTGGTGGAATATTGCCCCAATATAGAGAGATTAGGGCAATATTGTGATTGCTTGAATATATTTTTGTAATATTATTGGAAATATAATATTTAGTGAATATAAGAAGAATATTTGGAATATTTAGTAAATATTGCTATTTAATGTAAATTCAAATATTGTACAATATTAGTAAATATTGAAAATTGATATTTAAGCAATATACCAAAAATATATGTAAAGTTTAGTAAATATTGCTATTTAATGTAAATTCAATTAATATTGTACACACAATAATGAACAAAAAATGGGACACTCGTTTTGCAAGTTCATAGGGTATAATCTGCCTTAAAAGAGTTATAGGTTACTCATGCCCCCCGAGGGGTCTGGAAGGCGGTGAGTCCCCAGCTTGTGCAAGGGGAGCTACCGCTTCGATCCCGTCATTGCGCCGGAACGATAACATCCCACTGCCACATACCATCCCGGTGGAGGCGATGCATGAGGCTACTCGGAAAGGTGAAATTTTCCTTCGCATCTCGATCGCTCCGAGATTTTCGGGCGGGTTAGCGGTAGCACCTTCACCTCATCCCGTTTAAGGACCGAGCCAGACCCACATACTTAAAATCATAGTGGTTTTACGGAACCACGAACCCGCAAGAGTCCAACGCCTAACAGATGGACAACTTGCTAAGCGAACAGCTACCTTGCTGCCAGTGTTACCGAGGTTACCCTTGACGCCTTCATTGGTCGAGGCTGGAAGTTCTCTTTCGAGAGCTCCTACCCACATTTCCCACAGCCAATTGGTTCCCGCCGCCGCATACACAAACACGAGTGCAAGGGGGCATCCCTGAGTGATGCGATCGCTCCGAGTGTCACGAGTGACCGACAGTGCCATACGGGATCAGGCAGTCGGGTCAGGTTGAGATCGCTCCGAGAGACACAAATGCCTAACGGTGACGTCAGCTATCGCGATCCTTTACTTACTTGTGCCTGGACAATAGGTCCATCCACGCTCACGATTACGCTCCAACGGCGATGTGGCAGTTGGAAGTACCCTGCCTCTATATCGCTCCGAGGTGGTATGCAGAGGCAACGTGAGGGGCAGGGGCCAATCGCGATTGCTCCAAGCCCCCTCGCCCGTGAGACCGAGGCACAACCCGTAGTTTGTACTCGTGTGTGCTTTGATGAGTCGCGGTCGAGAACGGGCACGTCGCGAGAGGGGACATTTACTCTCTGCTCCGCGAGTCGTAAGGTTCCTGACTTGCTGTTGGAGACCCACTCGAGATCGGATTTCACCCTCGTGGAGTCTGCGGGCCACCGTCGTTACTCCTGTTAGCCGAGTTCCCACGCAACGTGTCATGAGTGTCCGTCGGGGTCGCCGTAGCAAGTCCCTATGCCACATCTTCACTCTTCACCAATGGCGGCTCGTAACCGAGGCACTGACTGCCGAACAAGTGTGTTAAACTACTTCACTGTGTCTACCGAGGAACGGTTGCTCGAAGAAATCTCACGAACGCAAATTCGGGATCGGGTAGAAACCTTAATCGGGGAGAGTGAATGCCGCGGGGTGGAGCATCACTCATCCGGACGACCGGGTTGACTCGGTCACCTTCAGACCAGTTTCGAACCTTGAGATATGTTGGTCTCGCGGTTCTCCTCGCAATTTGATACTGGCGTCATCGTTCTTATGAACAGCCCTACGTTTTCAATCCGGTAAACCACGCCAGTTGTATAGGTAAACCCCTGCGAGCGAGAGTTTACCCACATATATACTTTAAGTTTTAAATTTGAATTTTCCTTGTGAATTTAACTGTAGGTATATTGCCAATCCATACAGATTAGATGCAATAAAGTATATAAATAAGTGAACAGATGCACGGTTAATGAAGAAAATGATGAAGCGTAGCGTAATTCCATAATAAAACCCTTTCTATAATTGAACACTATGACTTGATTAAAATTAATGGCAATAAATCAAGCAATTCATTACAAATTCATACAGATCTGTAACAGTAAGGTGTATAAATAATGAAGAAAATAATAGAACGTAATCCTCACTCAGTTAATTAATATACGTCATTGATGAAGCTTCCATTCGCCTAATGATCTAAATTGGTTTCACATTTTCTAAACGCAATTTATTGCATTACACGGTGAGTAACACAATAGATCATTAGGGGTCGTTGATGTTTAATGAAGTATAGAAATGGCGGTTACAAAAACGGTTTAATGAGTAAAAACATCATTACCATGATGGTAATTATTGGGAAACTATGTACATAAATTATTAAAATTTCATCAAACAAAGTAGTTCGAAAAGGGAACGTTTGTTGAAAAACCGTCTAAATTCAAAGTCTGGAATAAGTAAATAAGGGTTTCGTTAGTATTAAAAAGTTGATAGCGAAATGCCCAGTCTGACATCCAAAAAAATACGATACCTGATTGAGGGTAGTTTATAACACGAGCCCTAAGGGCGGTTTTTGCTGAAAACAAAAACTTACATTAGCGCTTCAATCTAACGCGAGCTTAAAATTTTCACTTTGAGAAATCGATTGTCACTTTCTTTCTATAGGTAGTCAGCCCTTGAGGTCCTTCTTCGCACCATTCACCAGATATATTTTTAACAATGATAAATTTAAACGTGATCCAGAAATTTGTGCCCGCTCATCCGTAACTCTTGAACGTAATCAATCTCCTTAAAATCAATTTTAACACACCTCCACAATTAACCGCTTTAGAAGCTCTAAAACAAGATAAAATTACAATATATATACCTACATTTTAGGATTTACGCCGTTTCGTTTAAATGCGATTTAATTAAACCGAATGGTAAACAGCTCTTTTTTTTTTTATTTTCGTATACGATGCTTTTGTAAAACGTGACTAATTAAGTGGAGGGTGGGTTATTTGTTGAATATATATAGGAAAGATGGGATAAACGTTTCATCAAAATACACAGGTTTTGTACACAAGAGATACACCGAAATTTACACATCCACTTTAATTATAAAATCAGAAACCATTATTTCGTTTCAGTAATGGATAGCTTTGTTTCACGTTTTCCTTGAAACTGGGCACCACAATGGATCAATGGATACACACAACACTATCAATATAGGTGTAAATTAGTCAAAGCGAAATATATTATTATTATTATTATTATTATGTTTCCCTTATGCACAGTGTGGTACATTTAGATTTAACAGACAGTGACAAAATAAACAGTTCAATCCCAGCAAACACATTTATATATAAAATACATATAAATTATAAAAGAGCTTTTTAGATTTATTTAAAACTGGAAGAAAAAAAAGAGATATTTAATGTCAGGATGTCAGCAATTTTCAAAATAATATATATGTCTATTAGATGTAAATTCTTCTACATGAATTTATATACGTTTTATGTATATTTTATGTAATATTTACATAAAAAATATTAGTTGTAAAAGCGTTGCGATGACCAAAATGGCAGCTACTCGAGCATAATGTAATTATTATCAATGTAAAAAATTATTTAAGTTCCATACAAAAAATGGAAAAACTAAATTTTACGTGCACCGTACTTTTAATTATATTTAACTTAATTCTTGCACGAACCCGTTTTTACCTGAACTGAAAGCCGACAGTTTATTATTATATACTTGCTTGAAAAGTGTCCCTTAACCGGATTCGAACTTTTGGGAGTGGGCGTTGCAAATTCCGAAATCCGACATGTGTTTTCATTGTCTCCGACATTGTACCACTGCGCTAATCTGTAACATCCCTTTTTTTTTTATTTCGTACTTCGTAACTTTGCGCTGTTTCGCGTTATTAGTTTAAATTTTGTTTGATTATACCGTTGAGAGAAGTCTTATTCAATAATTATCTTTAACTTTATGTTAAAAATGAGCAGGATTTAATTTATTTTATATTATTTATTTTCTATATAAATTAGACGCATTTTAGTCGATACGGATCTAATATTAAAGGTACGTGAACTACAATTTTTGGCGTTGTAGAAAACACACGCGTTCGATTACTTATGTGGCGCAAATAGAAACGGACTTTATTTTCGACCATACAATATATGTAATGCAATCATAATTTCTAATTATATTTACAGACGGCATACATAAAAAATGAGTAATATTACATATAATATTTTACATATAACGTACGTAAATCTAATAATGTAAATATGACAGCACATGAATTTCATGAGTGATATGTAATTATCTATATAATATATATTATATGAATTTCTGTATACAGAATATACAGATGGAATCGAAACGTAGGCATTTTCTACAAAAAAACCAACACGGAGAAACTCCAGAAGAAAATACAAACAATGTCCGTAAGTTTCTATACTATTCTGTAAAATATACGTAATTGTGTGACATGCGGTTTATATAACTTATTAAAGAATCCTTACATACTTGATATACATATAAAAAAGCATATGTAGGGGTATTTACTTCAATTTACATATGTTGTATGTATATTTTATATGTGTGTTTGCTGGGATGGTTTATTGTCTATGAGCACGTGTGCTATTTAAAATGTGTTTTTGGATCTGATATTCTTTGGTGACACCCTGTATATTTTTGTGGTATTTTTTAAAATTCTATATGCTTTTCTGATGTTACACAGACAAAATTTTATGTACGTTGCAGAAATATGTTTTGCTCTAAATGCCACAGTTTATAAGTGTTGAAGACATTATGCCACGCCCTATCTGGCCAGAGGCGGTTCCCATCACCCCCACGGGGGATGATTGGGCGACTGCTGATCAGATAGCAGACGTGACAAGGGTTACCTGGGCGGTGAAGACGTTCTCAGCATACAAATCACCAGGATTGGACGGCATAATACCAGCTCTTCTGCAGTGGGGACTGGATGTTATTGTTGTACACCTGGTGAGAATTTATGCGGGCTGTATCGCTTTCAGATACATACCAAAACAATGGAGGGAGATAAAAATTGTTATTATCTCCAAACCTGGTAAAGGTGATTATTCCACACCTAAATCATACCGTCCAATCAGTCTAATGTCTAACCTACATGCATACTCTCCAGGAAGATCCACAGAATCAGCCCTACACTCTATCGTGGGGAGGATTGAGAGATCGTTGGACTATAAACAGTCCACCCAGGGAGTATTCATAGACATAGAAGGGGCGTTTGACAAAACAACCTTTGAGACAATCGAAGCTGCATTACGCCATCATGGTGTAACTGACATCGTACGAAGCTGGATTGTGCAGCTACTGAAATCCAGGGCAGTGCACATCAGCGTAGGCGATATAACGATGAGATGCACAGTAGTGAGAGGGTGCCCCCAAGGTGGGGTGCTGTCACCACTTCTGTGGAACCTAACCGTAAACAGCCTGCTCTGTCGTCTTAACGACACCGGCTACTACACGCTGGGCTATGCGGATGATCTATCCATCCTAATAACCGGCAACTTTGAGGCCACTCTGTGCAGTCTGATGCAATCAGCTCTCAGAAGAAAGGAACACTCCCTGTCAATAAACCCGACAAAAACGGAGGTAGTTCTATTCACAAGGAAAAGGAAGATTGTGGGCCTTCGAGCACCTATACTCTTCCAAAAACACCTCCAGTTTTCAGAGTCAGTGAAGTATCTAGGTATTACACTTGACAACAAACTGAACTGGAGCAAGCACATCCAGCTTAAAGCGGAAAAGGTAAATAGGGCTTTCTGGCAATGTCGCCGCGCAATGGGAAGACTTTGGGGTACATCCCCAAAGGCTGTCCTGTGGCTGTACACCGCTGTGATCAGACCTATGTTCTGTTACGGAGCAATTGTCTGGTGGCCTAGAACCAGACTATCCACAACCAAAGCACTGTTCAATCATGTGCAAAGACTAGCGTGCCTTGCGTGCACGGGCGCAATGCGAACAACCCCCACAGCCGTCATGGAAGCCCTCCTTGGACTGCCTCCACTGGATCTCCACGTGAGAGAGCAGGCCATGTTGGCAGCCTTGCGTCTGAAAAATAAAGGGTTGTTGAACAGTAGAGGTATTGAGGTGGGACACTCGCGAATTCTGGGCGAAGCAGTCAAGCGACTGCCTATACTAGAAGGACGATCTGGCTCACTCACCCCTCGATACATACTAGGGAAAAACTACCGCATCTTCTTTGATGCGGAAGTGGCATCCCAACCGGACATATCCATCTTCACGGACGGATCCAAAACAATGGAAGGAACAGGCACCGGAATTTATTCCGACGAACTGAACTTCCATATTAGCCAAGCACTAGGCAAAATTTCGACTGTCTTTCAGGCAGAACTAGCAGGAATAACGCTTAGTGCGAAAACAATTCTTATGCGCGGCATAAAGAATAAAACAATAAGAATTTCCAGTGATAGCAGAGCCGCTCTGCAGGCACTAGGTCAATACAAAATCACCTCTAGGCTGGTTTCAGAGTGTCACCAAGCACTAGATCAAGTGACAAACAGCAATACCCTTCAGCTCGTATGGGTCAAAGGGCATGCTGGAACAATAGGCAACGAAAAAGCCGATAAGTTAGCCCGACTGGCCTCAAAACAACTGTTTTATGGTCCAGAGCCGGCTCTCCCACTTACAGTATCAACTGTAACCAACTTGATTACTCAACATACCCAAGTCCAACACAAGACTAGGTGGAACTTGATGTCAGACAGCCGTCACGCGAGAGAGGCATTTAGAGGACCATCCCGTAGCCTGGCGCGCTTTTGCACAGGGCTATCCAGAAGGAACCTGCGACTACTTGTGGGCATACTATCTGGGCACTGTAAACTCAACAAGCACATGCACCGCATGGGCTTGGTCGAATCACCATCCTGTAGAGGATGCTACACAGACGACGAGACGGCGCAACACATACTCTGTGAGTGTCCCGTACTCGTCGAAACAAGACGATCCATGTTGGGGGAATCCTGGCCGGACATGGCTATGATTAGAGCCACCCCCCCGTCCAGCATCCTCAGGTTCATCTCAAGCGTGGGGTGGCTTGAGTGATGTTGCGGGGCTGAGTGACTCTAGTCAGGGAGGCAGCACAAAGGGCCCGAATAGGTGGCCTACGTGCGCGTGGACTTTTGACCTCCCTCCCATCGTAATCCAGAATCCAGAATCCAAGTTTTGAAGACAACTAAACAAGGAAAAACGCTACAGCTTTGGCAAATGTTTTCAATTAAAATAAAAAAACTCACAACATCCACTTTAGCTTGTAATTATAGACAATTAATTATTATTTATGAGGAGTCAAGCGTGATCCCGAAACATGTCGCTTGACTCGTCATAAATAATTAATTGTCTATAATTACAAGCTAAAGGGGAGGTTGTGAGTTTTTTTCTATTTTACTTCTCCTCTACATGTGACCCATGTAAACTCTTAATAACTTCGACATCCCTTGTCAAATCGACAAACGTCATACCACAGTTGATGCGTCATTTCTAGAAGTTACTTACCATAGATACTATAGTCCGCCTGAACTCGCTTAAATTGTTCATCTATACATCCAAAAAAGTGTCTCAATCGTGGCTACTCAACGTGTGTTTCGTTTAAAAAATAAAAACAAATGTACTCCCGCAAAAAACACCATAAAGCGTTTGTACGAAAAATTTATATCGAGTGAGGCGTCCAAATAAAGGTAGAGCTGTAAAGATCCCAAAATTTTATGGATCCGGGTATCGGATCCAAAAATATCCGGATCCAATAGATCCGAATACCGGATTTTTGTGGATCCGAATCGAAAATCCGAAGGTTAAATCCGGATCTATGGAATTGGGGGTAAATCCAGATCCCGACGTGAGTTAAATCCGGACCTGCATTACTATTAATTTACATAGGATCCGGATCTAAAGTCTGTAGATGTATCCGTATTTGAGTAAATTCGTGGAGGAGATTACTAGATTACAGTAAATTTTATTTACTAATCCGGATACCTCCATTTTGAAATTCCGGTGGATAAATTTTATAGGTACCTACCACAAAGAATCACGAAGTTCATTCCATACATCAACAACAGAATTCACGTGTTGTCGAATTTCGGATCCGGATACGCGGATCCGGTTAAACAAATTCGGATCTATGGATCCGGATCCGAATTGTGTATGAGATCCCGAGAAATGCGGATCCGGATATATCGTAGCCGCAGATCCGGAGAAGATCCGGATCTATACCGGATCTTGTTTTGGATCCGGAACCGTTTCACACCCCCAAACAAACTAAGACCAACGCGTTCTGATGAAAATATCGCTGCCGTACATGCCAGTGTTGAAAGATCTCCGGAAACATCGAGTCAACGTCGATCTGCGCAGTTAAATATCCCAAGATCAACTCTCCACCGCATAATCCATGACGATTTGAATTTACTCCCAAATAAATTACAAAATGATGATCAAAATCGATCCAAAGGACAGACCGCGTCGGGTTGCATACGGACAATATTTTGTGTCAACATGGCCGAGAATGACGGTGATTTTTGGCGTCAAATAATCATGAGCGACAACTCATGTTTATTGGCATTAGTTTGGCGGAATATTAGTGCAATATAGAGAGATTGGGATTATATTGTCGAACTCCGCCAATATTGGGTGACTATATTTCTGTAGTATTATAAAAATATTGGAAATACAATATACGGTGAATATAAGAACAATATTTGCAATATTTAGGAAATACTTCTATTTAATGTATATTCAAATATTATACACACAATAATCTACCAATATTGCGTGTACAATATTGAAAATCTATATTTAAGCAATATAACATACATATTTGTAATATTAAGTAAATATTGATATTCAATGTAAATTCAAATTTTGTACATACAACAATGTACCAATGTTGCGAGTACAATATTACTAAATATTGAAAATCGACATTGAAGCAATATAGCATACATATTTACAATATATTTAAAATGATATATTTCGCCTACATGGAAAAAATATTCATAAATAATAACGTTATGATACCTTCTAAAAATTCGCCGAATGTGAATTTTCGCCGATTTAGAGATATAAAAATAATCAAAATATAACATGCAATGCACGTCCTCCTCAATATTTTATAGTGTTTAACTGTAAATTCCAAAATTATGTAAGTTTCCGTGGCTCAGTTGTATCAGGGATGACTTCTTTACCGGGTGATCGATGGTTCGAATCCTACTTGAAGCGGAAGACTGGGGAAGGACGCCTGTGGGGCGCTGCGCACTGGGAAATAGTCCCTCGCAACAGTTAGGGCTCTGGGGTGACGCAGGTCAACCCCTTTCTTACTATTTTCCGACACATTACAAATCAATAATGGACCAATATTGTATAAATAAAATTTCCCAACATTGAAATAATATCGGTTAGTAATATTTAGCCAATATGTAAAATTTATCACATTTCAATGTGGCGACAATATTGTACATTAATATATTTACAATGAAATGCCAATATTACACCATATTAAATGCTACATGGGAAGGCAGATTTCTCACTGAATGGAATTGTAAACAAACAAAACTCCCGCTACTACGCCACTGAAAACCCACAAATAATCGACGAAAAGTCTCTCTATGACCAAAGAGTTACCATTTGGTGTGGTATTACCGCGAAATGTGTGATTGGACCGTACTTTTTCGAGGACGAGCGATCGAAGCCACTTACCGTCAATGGCGACCGTTATAGAGCCATGATAACCGAGTTTTTTATGCCAACTGTGCGTAGAAAGCAAATGCGTAACTTCTGGTTCCAACAGGATGGCGCACCATGCCATACTGTAACCTCCACAATGGATTTATTGAGGTTATTCTTCCCTGGTCGCTTGATATCTAAAAATGGCGATTTTGACTGGCCACCGCGCTCACCCGATCTGACACCGCCCGACGTCTATTTGTGGGGATTTTTGAAATTGACAAGGGTACATGCCACGGAAAAGGGAGAGCACTTGAGCCAAATATATTTTAAAAGTAATTGATATTTATCACCCGTGCAAAAAAAATAAAATTGTCTTTTCCTAAAATTTTTTATTTGAGAATCACATGGATCACATGTCGATGGTCCACCCTGTATGCCTCTTCATTTTGTTATGATATTTACTATTTCTTGTTTACCCCCTTAATAATTAAAAAAAAACTATTTCCCCTTGCCCAATTACACTTTTAAATTTGCTCCCTTTCTCTCTCCTCTCCTATTCCTTTCCTTCTACTTCCTTCCTCTACCTCTTCCATCCATTTTACACCATCCCCTCCTACTTCCTCCTTATCCCTTAACTCCTCACACATATGTTCCAAGTTCTGCCAATCTTTGCCACGCACTCTCTATTTTATCCTCTCGTCCTCCCACATTGTTTTCATTTTCCCCATATCTCCTCGCCGTCATTTTTTTCTTCCACTTCTTAAGGAACCCAGTACCTCATCCGTCTTTATCTCCCCGTACTGTCCGTTATATTTCCCATCCCCAATCTGTGTTCTTCTTTCTTGCATCTGTGTCTCTTTGTCTCTTCCTACAATCTCCTCTCTCTATTATATTCCACTCACTTCCCTTTTCATTCTCTTTTGTATCTCCTCCCTTGCATATCCTCTTCTTTCATAATATCTTCTCCTATCGTCCTGTGCGTATTTTATTTTCCCTTTTTCACCTCTTTTCAGCAACTTTGTAGTACTCTACCTCCCACCCCCACCCACTTCTTCTTCGTATCACATAGCCAACTTACCAGCTTGTATCCTTATCCTCTCCAGTTTTACCCGAGGTCTCCCTGTCCAAACCTAGTACCCATTTCCAATGTGTTTCTTATATCCTTTCGAGAACATCCCATTCCTTCCACCCTAACTAACTTATCAATAAACCACCCCCTTCTCACATCCTTCACCAATATTCTTTCCCATAATCTCAATCTATACCCCAGATATTCCACTTCACCCACCCTTACAATTTCCTCATTTTACCATCTCCATTTCACCTTTCTTCACCCCTTCACCACCTTTAGTGGAGACTCGTTGCAAGGTCCCATCACGTTCTTCGAAGCTATCGGGAGCTCCAGCAATGACTGAAACTTTTACTTGGCAGCTTGTCCACACCAATGTTCGCTCGTGCTTCCAAAGACCTCCAAGACAGTAAGCTTATCCCCGCTTAATGTCCTTACCGCAAGACTTTCAGGGGATAGACTGCTTGAAATAGTTGGTCTTGCACGTTTTGTTCTGGTGATCCTGAGTTGCGCTCCTGGTTTTGACCACAAAATGGTAATAAAATTTTAAATGATCCAAACCCTCACTGACTGAACGGTGTAGCACATTGGCTATAGTGGCGTTTTCCTATTCAATCCTCATCACATGGCTCCCACTTTGTCTCATCTAGGGAGGCTCTAAAAATCGATTACAAGTAAACACACTTCAAGTGTGGTTTTCAAGTTTTGAACATAAGATCTCTTTGTCGACACAAATTATTGAAATGTTGAGATCATGCATGTTTTTAAGTTGTCCAAATGAACCTTTTCATCGTGAGATACAGGAAAGTAAATGAGGGAGGAATAAGTACTTTGTTCAATTAATTTTAATTGAGGACGGAATTTTTTCCATTCCCCATCCTTTGGTTCATCTTTGGGGACAGCAGGCCATAAGAAGAAAAGTTAGATGTTTACCGATTAGTTTATTAGGCAAACGGGAACATGGAGACAAATCAAGGGTGGGAACAATTCTCGGTACATCCTCTAAAAATAATTTCGTATAGGATTGCATGTAAAACACTAACAAGGAGGTTCTACAAAGTTTTATGTTTCTTTATTGGAATTACATAACGTCAGTTGACAATTTTCAACCAATCGGAAGGCATAATGTAAATTTAGTGTTTAGTTTATTGTTAAAGAATTTATTTATGGTTACTGCTCGAAGAGAAATCTCTTACTAAAATTTTCAATTAAAATTTACTGTTTTCCAAAGCGTTTTTTATATTTGTTTTCGGAGTTTGTTTGGAAAAGATTTAATTATTTTTTTATGCGTCGTTTAGTTTGTAATGATGTAGCTAATTAGGATGTTTTCCTTTTCGCATTCTTATACATTGAACGTAATTTAATTTAATTAATTTAAGGCAGTTTTGTGATTTTCTATAATCTATTGCATCTCATTTGCAATGAGCAAGGTAACAGCTCTTATTTGGGAAACCTTTCCAAATCTTTCCTCATTTTTCAAGAAAAATTTGATTTAGGGATTAATCTTTCACGATGTCGCTTCTTATTAGCTTTAAGGGTCCGAACTCCATTGGAAACTACTGATAATTTGAACTTTTGCAGTCTGCGACAACATGGGCTGGAAAAAAGACACGTAGGAAGAAAATTACATTATTTCATAGTTATGAATTTATTCCAAAGTTTCATCAAGTAATTAGTAATTATATTCGTCAGCGCACCAAAATATTGTTCAGCAGCTTCTTACACTTCATCATCGTAAGCAAACCCTCTAGTTCTCATATTCTTTTAGATGTTTGAATAGCAATGTTATGTACCGAAAATTATACACTTCCGTAAATAATGTTATGATAAAAATGTAAAAATAGATAAAATTGAATTAATAACTGTAAAAGGAGATCGGAGAAATTCTAATATTAACAGAGCTTTGCCGGGAAGGTAAGACAACAAAGTCCAGTAAATTGATTGATTGGTAATATAGTCGTTAACTAAGTGTACGTTTGAGGTAGATAATTTTGTTTTTTGTGTGTGTCAGTATCATATGTTGGCTAGGGCTAACTTCCTATAAAAGTGAATTCATTCGTAGATTTTTATTCCGCGCGTTTAGATACATTAGTGTGCAAAAATTCGTACACCATCTCCCCATAATACATTTCTGACACTGGTAGATATACCCCAAAACGATGGAAAATCCACTTCATGGGATAGGAAAAGTTGCTGCAAATCCGAAATTGTGGAGATATTTCAGATGTTGATGCATATTTTCATTCCACATGTTTAGATACATTAGTGGGCAATAAGTTGTACACCATCTTCCAATAATACATTTCTGGCACTGGTAGATATACCCCAAAAGGATGGAAAATTCCCCTTCATACGATAGGAAAAGTGGCTGCAAATCCGCAATTGTGGAGATATTTCAGATGTTGATGCATATTTTCATTCCACATGTTTAGATACATTAGTGAGCAATAACTCGTACACCATCTTCCAATAATACATTTCTGACACTGGTAGATATACCCCAAAACGATGAAAATGCATTTAATGCGATAGAAAAAGCTGCTGCAAATCCGAAATTGCGCAGATAATTCAGATGTTGATGCATATTTTCATTCCACATGTTTGGATAAATTAGTGAACAATAAGACGTACACCATCTCTCAATAATACATTTCTGACACTGATGGATATACCCCAAAAAGATGGAAAATTCATTTAATGCGATAGAAGAAGCTGCTGATAATACGCAATTGTGGAGATATTTCTGATGTTGATGCATATTTTCATTCCACATGTTTAGATACATTAATAATAATAGTGTCTTTATTATTTGCTTCAGCAGGTATACATCCATAGAATTAATATTAAGAACAAGGCAGGTGAAACAAATAACCTCAAGGCGCAGTTCAAAAGAAAAGATATTTTGCTCTTCCACTGAACCTTGGAGAAGAAAAAGAAAGCATACACGTAATTATTGTGTGACGTAATGCAATAGAGCTGACACAAAGGAAGTACCTACACAAAACACATTAGTGAGCAATAAGACGTACACCATCTTCCAATAATGCATTTCTGACACTGGTAGATATTCCCCAAAACCATGAAAATTCCCCTTCATACGATAGGAAAAGTTGCTGAAAATCAGCAATTGTGGAGATAATTCAGATGTTGATGCATATTTTCATTCCACATGTATAGATAAATTAGTGAGCAATAAGACGTACACCATTTCCCAATAATACATTTCTGACGCTGATGGATATACCCCAAAAAGGTAGAAAATTCATTTAATGCGATAGAAGAAGCTGCTGATAATACGCAATTGAGGAGATATTTCTGATGTTGATGTATATTTTCATTCTACATGTTTAGATACATTAGTGAGCAATAAGTCGTACACCATCTTCCAATAATAGATTTCTGACACTGGTAGATATACCCCAAAACGGTGGAAAATTCACTTAATGCGATAGAAAAAGCTGCTGCAAATCCGCAATTATGGAGATATTTCAGATGTTGATGTATATTTTCATTCCACATGTTTAGATACATTAGTGAGAAACAAGTCTTACACCATCTTCCAATAATACATTTCTGGCACTGGTAGATATACCCCAAAACGATGAAAAATTCCTTTCATACGATAGGAAAAATTTCTGCAAATCCGCAATTGTGCAGATATTTCAGATGATGATGCATATTTTCATTCCACATGTTTAGATACATTAGTGAGAAACAAATCTTACACCATCTTCCAATAATACATTTCTGGCACTGGTAGATATACCCCAAAACGATGGAAAATTCACTTAATGCGATAGAAAAAGCTACTGCAAACCGCAATTGTTGAGATATTTCAGATGTTGATGCATATTTTCATTCCACATGTTTAGATACATTAGTGAGAAACAAGTCTTACACCATCTTCCAATAATACATTTCTGGCACTGGTAGATATACCCCAAAACGATGAAAAATTCCTTTCATACGATAGGAAAAATTTCTGCAAATCCGCAATTGTGCAGATATTTCAGATGATGATGCAGTCCTACACCATCTTCCAATAATACATTTCTGACGCTGGTAGATATACCCAAAAACCATGAAAATTCCCCTTCATACGATAGGAAAATTTGCCGAAAATCCGAAATTGTGGATATTTTCATTCCACATGTTTAGATACATTAGTGAGCAATAAGTCGTAGCCCATCTTCCAATAATACCTTTCTGAAACGTAGATATACCCCAAAACGATGGAAAATTAACTTAATGCGATAGAAAATGCTACTTCAAATCCGCAAATGTGCAGATATTTCGGAAGTTGATGCATATTTTCATTCCACATGTTTAGATAAATTAGTGAACAATAAGACGTACACCATCTCCCAATAATACATTTCTGACACTGATGGATATACCCCAAAACCATGAAAATTCCCCTTCATACGATAGATACGAAAAGTTGCTGAAAATCCGCAATTGTGGAGATAATTCAGATGTTGATGCATATTTTCATTCCACATGTTTGGATAAATTAGTGAACAATAAGACGTACACCATCTTCCAATAATACATTTCTGACACTGATGGATATACCCCAAAAAGATGGAAAATTCATTTAATGCGATAGAAGAAGCTGCTGCTAATACGCAATTGTGGAGATATTTCTGACGTTGATGCATATTTTCATTCCACATGTTTAGATACATTAGTGAGCAATAAGTCGTAGCCCATCTTCCAATAATAGATTTATGAAACGTAGATATACCCCAAAACGGTGGAAAATTCACTTAATGCGATTGAAAAAGTTGCTGCAAATCCGCAATTGTGGAGATATTTTAGATGATGATGCATATATTCATTCCAAATGTTTAGATACATTAGTGAGCAATTAGACGTACACCATCTTCCAATAATACATTCCTGACACTGGTAGATATACCCCAAAATGATGGAAAATTCACTTAATGCGATAGAAAAAGCTACTGCAAATCCGCAATTATTGAGATATTTCAGATGTTGATGCATATTTTCATTCCACATGTTTAGATACATTAGTGAGCAACAATTCTTTCACCATCTTCCAATAATACATTTCTGGCACTGGTAGATATACCCCAAAACGATGAAAAATCCCTTTCATACGATAGGAAAATTTTCTGCAAATCCGCAATTGTACAGATATTTCAGATGTTGATGCATATTTTCATTCCACATGTTTAGATACGTTAGTGAGCAATAAGTTGTACACCATCTTCCAATAATACATTTCTGGCACTGGTGGATATACCCCAAAACGACTGAAAATCCACTTAATGCGAGAGAAAAGTTGCTGCAAATCCGCAATTGTCCAGATACTGCAGATGTCGATGCAGATTTTCATTCATCATGTTTATGTGCATCAGTGTGCAAGCTTTGGTCCACTTGCTCCTAATAATAGATTCATGGCACCAGAATATATACCCTTTACCGTTGGAGAATCCACTTCTTAGTTCAGATAGGAATCCTTTTTATGTCCTGAGCCAGACTGTGACATATTGAAATATTATTATTCTTCACATACATATTATTCAGAAGTGTCAGTTAGTGAAATTATGCACATTATCATGAGGTTGTTGTTTAAGCAAAGTTCCCTTTTAGTTATTCATTTTTATTCTTCTTTCTGATATTTCCTCTAATTTATTTTTGTAACTCTGTTCAGTACCCTGTGTCTTATACATATTTGTGTGTTACGTTAAGAATGGGGTTGTAACAATCGCTTAGTCTATGGAGGCAAAATGGGTCGTGGGTAATTTCAGGGAGGAAAGGAAAGAATTTTTCTTCTATTAGAGCACCACTGAGTTCTAGGAAACTCTTCGCTATTCCAAACTGGTAACCATACTCCGAAGGTGTTAGCAGCTTCTTCAGGAACAACGATTCGATTGCTATAGAAAAAGGGATTGAACTATGATATAAATCAGCTGAGCTAGACTTGAATAGGTTGTAATGCAGCATGTAATAAATGGGATAACAAGTAAAAGTATAAGATGTATGAATACATTGCAGTAATGCTGAACAATTGGGTATCTGGTTTACGTTAATATGACCGTAAAGGAATATTAAAATAAGTGACGTTGATAAAATACAATATACTTACCAGGATACGATTGACACAATAATACCTTTACAAGCACGTAATTAATTCAAACTTCTTACCTAAAATCCGGTAGTGCCTTGATCAAAGACGTACCATACCTAATCAAATGGGCATAGGATTGGTCCAATATGAATTCGTAAATTACTGACTTGATCGGTAATCAATCGGATACTGAAATAAATATTCCCGAAGGTATTAATAAATATAAATATTGAATGAATGTAAGCAATATGTTAAAGGTAAAAAAGATAAGCAGGATGTTTAACGTTACAAATCTTAATCGCTAGCAATCACCTTCTGATAGGAAGTTATGAATTAACAAGTTCAATAATTAAAGTAATGATTCTTATAAAACAAAATTGAATAAGCAAGTAAATTATAATAAAGGACAGATCAGGTTAATAAATAACCTCATCCCATACATGCACCTCAAACGATATATAAAGCTGGTTGAGCTTCAAAAGTTTATAATTAAAGAACGAACACTTTACTACCCTTTCCGATTTACACAAGTACAAAAAGTGATCTAAAGCTCATTGATTTAAGTAGATTTATTGGAAAAGAACCAGATTTATTTCAAAGAAGGTGCGAAAGTGTGATTTTCTCGCTCGTTGGATATTGTGTAAATCTTAAAGGACAATGAAGAGAACCTAAATTGTTCCGTCAAGATTAAGTAGGTACATGCGTATTCCCAAACCATTTCGAAAAGTTTAAGGGTTTCACATATAAGTTAGATCCTGAAAGTAATCAAAAGTTCGAGCCTTATGCTAGAATCGCAAAAACTTCAAAACTAATCAAGCCATTTCGTAAATACACGTATTTTATTTATCTGCAGCTATCGATCTGATTCACCATTTCTCTTAGATAAACACTCTTTTAACTTCCTGTTGGAGGTTTAACTAAAGGGAAGTTACTTACATAATACAAACCCTTAACAAAGTTTCGACTCTTGTTGAAGTTTTCGAATAATAATTATAAGATAAGTTTCAGGCTTTCATATAATTTTCATCGAGATATCTATTAAGAAAGTCGTAATTGTATAGTTGAAAGTTTCGAGTTGAAACATTTTTGTTTGAGATTTCCCAATTTCGTATTAAGGCTATGAGCACTTCCAAAACGCTTGCCTTATTCTGTCAAAACTTTTCCCATATTTGACGTTATCATAATTAAAAGCTTGACGAGTTAACATGACGCGTTTCGGTTAATTGTGCACCTTCCGAAAAGTTGAAAAAGTAACAGTTTCTGAAAATATTCGGATAAGCTCTCGCCATATTTGTGTTCTTCTCTTCGTGCCCCCATTTATGAGGTAACACATGCTGCCTCTTGGTATGCATAATAAATCAAGCCAAACATGTCAAAATTTGCATTAGCTCCACTGTTTTGCATGGTCGGGTTTATTTTATAGATTTGCTAAATATTATCCTATTTAATATTCCTTCGCCTTCGGTAAGAAAATTTACACATTTTCATTTAAATTTTGGAGTGTGTATCAGTTTTTTGCACTTTTCAATTATAAAATCCAAACATTTACACTTATTAAAGCGCGGGTAAGCGAACAGAAAACCACTGTATTTCAAATAATGTTACAGTTAATTTTATTGGAAACCCTAGTCCGTGTAATACCAGTTACCCTAAAAATGTGGTCACAATTATGGGGACCGAAGGTTCTCACCACAGAACACTCACTTTTTATTCTCACCTTATTTCGTGTGATCATAAACTATAGAACAGTATTGAGTGAGCATTAAACTATCGAGCAAAATGAAAATAGTAACCCTAATGCGTTTACCATAGCGGAGACAGTGGACATGACAGTAGGTAAGTAACATCGGTGACAATGCCAATGTCATGCTGAGCAGTGAGCACCTTTAGTAATTCTACATGGTTAATATAAACTAATTAAGCTTAACTAACACCATGGAGTGCGGCTTATAATTTGGTGCACGGGCAGGTTATCACAACCTCCAACCAAATGAACGAATAATTGGTTCAGCACAGAGCCAGTGGCAGCTAACACCCACCGGAAACAAGGAGAATATTCCATTTTGTGGAAAACGGTGAGGGTAATACCCAAGGAAAAAAACATTATGACCCATGGCTCTGCTGTGTCATCTGGAGAAGATGTTAGAATTAGATTAGTGTCCAAACTACCTGGCCTGTACGAAGGGAAATGTCATATCATTTGTTCATGTTTACAGAAGGAAAATCAAAAAACATATCCTATAGGAATCACCAGGATTGGACGGCGTAGTACCGGCTCTTTTACAGTGGGGACTGGAAGTTATTGTTGTCCACCTGGTGAGAATTTATACGGACTGTATCGCCTTTAGATACATACCAAAACAGTGGAGGGAGATAAAAATTGCTTTATCCCCAAACCTGGCAAAGGACTCCACACCTAAATCATATCGTCCAATCAGTCTAATGTCTTTTCTCCTCAAGGCACATGAAAAATTGTGCGACAGACATATAAGGGATACAGCGCTTGTACAATTTCCGCTTCACCCTAATCAACATGCATACTCTCCAGGAAGATCCACAGAATCAGCCCTACATTCCGTCGTGGGGAGGATTGAGAGATAAACAGTCCACCCTGGGAGCATTCATAGACATAGAAGGGGCCTTTGGCAAAACAACCTTCGAAACAATTGAAGCTGCACAACGCCACCATAGCGTAACTGACGTCGTACGAAGCTACTGAAATTCAGGGCAGTGCACATCAGCGTAGACGACATAAGGATGAGGTGCACAGTAGTGAGAGGATGCCCCCAAGGTGGGATGCTGTTACCACTTCTGTGGAACTTAACTGTAAACAGCCTGCTGTGTCGTCTCAACGACAGCGGCTACTATACGCTGCGCTATGCGGGTGATCTATCTATCCTAATAACCGGCAAGTTTGAGGCTACTCTGTGCAGTCTTATGCAAGCAGCCCTCAGAGTAACCGAAGAATGGTGTAAGGAACACTCCCTGTCCATAAACCCGACAAAAACGGAGCTAGTTCTATTCACAAAGAAAAGGAAGATTCAGGGCCTTCGAGCTCCTGTACTCTTCCAAAAACACCTCCATCAGTTTTCAGAGTCAGTGAAGTATCTAGGTATTACACTTGACAACAAACTGAACTGGAGCAAACACATCCAGCTTAAAGCGGAGAAAACAAATAGGGCCTTCTGGCAATGTCGCCGCGCAATGGGAAGACTTTTGGACCCATCCCCAAAGGCTGTCCTGTGGCTGTACACCGCTGTGATTAGTCCTATCTTTTGTTACGGAGCAATTGTCTGGTGGCCTAGAACCAGACTCTCCAGAACCATAGCACTTCTTAACCATGTGCAAAGACTAGCGTGCCTTTCGTGCACGGGCGCAATGCGGACGACCACCACAGCTGCCATGGAAGCCCTCCTGGGTCTGACTCCACTGGACCTCCACGTGAGAGAGCAGGCCACGGTGGCAGCCTTGCGTCTGAAAATAAAGGGTTGTTGAACAGCAGAGGTACTGAGGTGGAACACTCTCGAATTCTGGGTGAGGCAGTCAAGCGAGTGCCTATACTAGAAGGACGATCTGACTCACGCATCCCTCGATTTACACTAGGGAAAAACTACCGCATCTTTTTTGATGCGGAAGTGGCATCTCAACCAGACATATCCATCTTCACGGACGGATCTAAAACAATGGAAGGAACAGGCACCGGAATTTATTCCAAAGAACTGAACCTCCATATCAGCCAACCACTAGGCAAAATTTCGACTGTCTTTCAGGCAGAACTAGCAGGAATAACGCTTAGTGCAAGAATAATTCTTATGCACAGCATAACGAATAAAAGTATCAGGATTTCCAGTGACAGCAGAACCGCTCTGCAGGCACTAGGTCAACACAAAATTACCTCCAGGCTAGTTTCCAAGTGTCACCAAACACTAGAGCAAGTGACAAACAGCAACACCCTTGAACTTGTATGGGTTAAAGGGCATGCTGGAACAACAGGTAATGAAGAAGCCGATAAGTTAGCCTGACTGGCCTCAAAACAACTGTTTTATGGTCCAGAGCCGGCTCTCCCACTTACAGTATCAACTGTAAACAACTTAATAACTCAAGACACCCAAGCCCAGCATAAGGCTAGGTGGAACTTTATGTCAGAATGTCGTCACGCGAGAGAGGCATTTAGAGGACCATCTCGTAGCCTGGCGCGTTTTTGCACAGGGCTATCCAGAAAGAACCAGCTTCTACTTGTGGGCATACTTTCTGGGTACTGTAAACTTAACAAGCACATGCACCGCATGGGCTTGGTTTAATCACCATCCTGTAGAGGATGCTACACCGAAGATGAGACCGCGCAACACATACTTTGTGAGTGTCCCGTACTTGTCGAATGAAGACGATCCATGTTAGGGGACTCCTGGCCGGACATGGCTAAGATTAGAGCCACTTCCCCGTCCAGCATCCTCAGGTTTACCTCACGTGTGGGATGGCTTGAGTGATGATGCGGAATCGAACGACTCTAATCAGGGAGGCAGCAAAAAGGGCTCGAATAGGTGGCCTATGTGCGAGTGGACTTCTGACCACCCTCCCATCGTAATCCACAATCCAGAATCCTATAGGATTCTCTACTGGGGCAAGTACTATCAATTGTGGCGTATGGTGCCGTACGCGACAAACTGCAGGAAAGGCCAAACAGAAAGTGTTTAGAGATAAAAACAAATGGGAAGTAGCCAATTAATCATAGTTAAAAAGAAAACCAGCGCTGCTTCAATAGCGGGCAGGGGCACTATTACTTTGTAAGGGTGTGGGTGGCAACATTTTATACACCAGAAGGGCTGCCAACTAAATTTCGTCCATTGTTTTAGACTGCTTAGCTACTGTGAAAAAAACAAACCCCTGGAGGAGGATATACGAGGTAATCAACATCAGTTCAGAAAGCCGAGGTCACTAAACAGCAGGTACTCAGATTAGTGCGCTGGTTTAGGCCCGGACCAAAAGAAGACAATTTCAACAAATAACATAAATTTCAAGAAAGAAGACATTAAAAATGGTCAGATCCTAACAGAGGCATGAGAAGTAATGCACAAATGGGTAAAGTATTTTTAGGGGTTGTTACATAGGCAAGCGCACAAGAGAAATAACTGCTGAATTTAGCATTGGCTGCGACATTACAATGTAAAAACTAATAGAGGAGGGAAAAATGAGCTCGCAGATGATAAAAGTTGTAAAAGAATCTGGGAGGTAATTTTTAATTTTGAAAGCCAGAATACCCAGCGATTGATAAATTGAAGTAAATATTCCCCTATAAAAAAGGCAACGCAAAAATACGAGGGTTGGAACTTTAATAGTGACAACACTGCTGTAAAAACGCTACGCAACAAAACCAAAGAATGTCGCGTATACCACACGTGAGCTACATACCTACTTTACCTCTCAGAAAATGGACTCGTCCTTCCTACGTCACGCGCATGCGGAGTGAAGTGACGATCTTTTTTTAGATAATAAAGTTTATTGTATGCTTCTTACAAATAAATAAATACAAGATTCTTATTTACATTAACAAAACATCTTATTTCTAATACCATCTGTCTTTCCCCCTTTTCCCTCCTTTTTAACACTTCCTTCATCCATCCCAATCCTTCCCCCTTCTCTCCTTGTATCACCCTTCTCTCTTGTCTCTTCTCTGCACATTCCACAAACCCTTTTCTCATCCTACCACCAATACCTATTTTCATTCTCCTCATTTCCGCACCTAAATCGCGGCCACAATTCCTTTCTACTTCAATCCCATCTCCCCCAACAGGTACTTGACCTTGCCATCTACCACATTCTCCCCGTATCCCTCATTATACCTCTCCCCAGCTATCCTCTCTCTCCTTTCCTGACCTTGCACATCCTTATCCCTCCTAACAACCTCCTCTTCCATCTCTCTTCCTTCCTCCCTCCTTCTTTCCACCTCCTCCACCCTTTCATAATATAATCTCCTCTCCTCTTGTCCATACTTTATCCGTTTCCCCCCCATCTCCTTCATACATTCGTTCACCATTACTATTTCTGTCTTCTTCCTGATCTCCTCCTCGTACTTCACCGCTCTCTTTCACGCCTGCATCCTTACTTTTTCCACTTTCGCCTCTTCCCCCACTATGTACCCCGGTGTCTCTCTGTCCAGCCCTAGTGTCCATCTCCAATACTTCTCCTGAACCTCCACTCCCATATCTCCGCCCCGTATCTCATCAGGCTCCTCACCAACTTATCAAAAATCCATCTTCTTTTCCATATCCTCCCCGAACACTCTTTCCCCTACCCCCCCCACACACTCCCCACTATCCTATTTCCTTTCATAGGCCGTTCTCTTATGTGCCCATTGTCCATATTGTCATATCTCATTATATATCCCAAATACTTCCACACGTTTACGCTTTCCAACCCGTCTTCCCCCCACCACCATTTTTCCTTCCCTCCCCTCCCTCTTCTCTTCTTGAATACCATTATTTTCGTCTTAGCGACATTCACTCTTAGGTCCTTTTTCTCCAAATCAGTTTAATTCATGAAAATTGCAAAATCAAAGTGCGAATATGAAAGTGAACTGACAAAATGAACAAATATAATTTTGTGCTGATGACAGATCAATATATACTTAACACTACCTTCATATCACGTTCAATTTATTTTTATAAATCCAATATCTGAAGTTTATTTTTGTTTCAGGTACACGTTCAATATTTGTTAAACTTCTATTCGGTAAGTATCGACTTTTATGGCCGTTTTCTATTTGAATTTTTATTCTTTTCTCTGAAACTATTTGAAATGTAATATCATTTTTGAATGGCTTCTCTTATTTGCCTTTTCAAACCGACTCTATTCATGAAAACGCGGAATGCTTGTGAAAATTTATGAAAACATTTGCAACTTTTACAAAATTACACTGCACAAAAGGTCAAAGAGAGGGGGGAGGGGGGTATTCGAGAGGAAATAGAGTTTTAAATGCAGATACCTCAAAAGCAAACATTCATATGCGAACACTTCTATAAATAAATATATATATACTTTCAAAGTTCTCCAATATTCCTTTTTTTTTCTTAGAGACGAAGCCGACCTCCGTTTTTTGTTTGCACGCGAAGAGATGACTGAAAAAGTAATCGAACTTACATTTTGAAATTTAAATCTGTTCAAATTTGCAATTGCAAATTTCAATACCTAGGAGACCACCGCGTTCTTTACGACGTTGAGGTAAAGTCGCGTAAACTGTTTTATCGACATGGAAATTGGTCTACATTTGTATGTTTCTAGGGCGAAATAATTAGGATAAATTAGGTAGGTCAAGATTAACAGAAAAGTAGGTTTCCACCCTGGCTTTTACTGCTGCATCAGTTGAAAATCTTTGACCCCCTAGGAAATTTTTGTGGGAGGCCAAGATAGTACAAGGGGCAAACAATTACTGAACGTCTAAAAGAAAACCCTTTGGGAACAAATTAGGCATCGATTCGGTATTCGGTAAAGAACTACACTGGAGTAACGGTAAACGTTGTTATAATGAATAAATATATAACAGTTAACGCTTGGAAATGAACAATTAATCTAATGATTAACGAAACTGCTTCACAATATTAAATGAAACAATAAGGGGGTTTACTTTTACCTTGGGAGCGACTGACATACACCATAAAAAATCACATAGTGTTTGTAATAAAACATAATATATCAGCAACAGACTAGTTGACTGTACAAAAGTCAGTAAATGTAATTAAACAACTCTTACCTTATTACATACCAGTAATGCTGATTGCGCAACCACAGTACTGTTGAATTATCTAAACAAAAAGGGTTAATTAACAGAAATTAGGGCTTCGACAAGCACACCGACTGAAATATAACAGTTGCGAACTTGAGGAAATATCGGGTGTTGACATTTAATGAATTAGCACTTGACTTTTGAGTTTTAACTTTCAACAAATTAAATTAATCAAGGTAAAAGGTCACATGAATATCAAAAGTAGTTTTAAAGGCAATAAACAAAGTTAGTGAAAAATTAAATAAGAACGTTACAAAATGAATTAAGTGTAATTTAGTATAACACAGTTTAGGTAGTGAAATTCAAATAATAATAAGCAAAAATGAGGACGCTTCAAATTACAGAGTTTACGAAAAAGTGTCGCTTAGACTTTCCAGAATACAACATTCGCCTTCACGTGATGATAAGCATTATACGACGCTACAAATATATGAGGAAGAAAACAGTCAACCATTATGGGAATAGAACCCACGACCACGCGAACCAAAGCTAAAAGCGGTGACCGCTAGACCAGTCCCTTCGATGTTTTCAGCGATTAACGGTATCACTTCCATTTGACCAGGTGGTAATAGCGAGAGGTTTTTAGAAAGTCAACGAATGGTCCATGAACAATGCGTGGAAGGAAACCGAAACTCCCAGAAAGCTCTTCGTCCAGTAATCAGATTTTAGGGCTTTAATTCCCAAAGCACAGTAAATGTCAAACAACCCTTAGATATTTTGAGAACATAATAATTGGAAAACATGGCCGAATTTTATATAACTTAAGGACTTTTAAGTACATTTAATTATTGACGGTAAGTCTTAATTCATTAGCATAATAAATCAGGTACAAGGTACGCCCTTACAATAGACATTTAACTAATAAATGAATATATTAATTTGACCTTTTTTTTGCAATTAAATGAAGTCTGTAAAGTAGGGAGTATAATTTTCATCAAGCGGCATAACACAACCGTGCAAACGTAATTAATTTCGAGATGATGACGAAACCTCGTGAAGTATGAAAGATCGTGTCTGAAAAATTGACACGTGGTCCTTGATGTTCAGAGCGAACTTAGTAATACATGGTTGAGTTACAATTTCAATAATTATTATAGAACGAAATTAAGTTGGAATTTAATGCGAAACTTTATCTTCATAAAAGCTTCCAATTTCCAATTTTGTTATGGCTGTGTAAGTTTTAAAATTATGTTCATTCGACTAACCGTAAGGTATTATGTAAATATGAACGTAGATGCAGTACAGTAAGGATGGAAGTTTGTGCCAAATCTTTGAAAAGCTTATGACTTTGACTAGTAATGTCCATTGGATATTGAGACTTAGGCAACCAACATATCACATAGTCGATGATGCACGATGTTTAACGTGTGTATATTTTTATAAATAAGAAAACGAAACGATTAGTTTTAGTATATTCACGAATTCCATTCGTTATTTATAAATCTTCATTACACATCCTGCATCATATACTATGTGATATGTTGGTTGCCTAAGTCACAGTATCCAAGGGACATTACTAAAGTGAAAGACTTGGTTCCTCCCGGATGTATAAGTGATACGATCTCCATACTGCTCAGAAAGTTTCTTGGTTCTGCTTGATCATCACACACAACGAAGACATTTTGTCAACATTTCTTTGTTGAAGGGGCCACGAGAGTTTACATTTCAAAGGAACAACCTGTCCTCTTTTGCTTTGACGATTGACTAACAAGGTATTGAGATGTTACATTAATAATCCAAATTTGCCCGCATTACCCGTAAATCGTCAAATTGCTTTAAACTAGTCATCTTACAGATTCAATCTACAAAGACAGAAAACTGTAAAATGGAAATTTGAGCAGATAGGAGGGGATTTTTGAAAATGTGTAAGTGTCCAAATGATGCGGTGCCTTTAATTTCGTACCCCACCTTCGGTGGCTTTCAAAAAAAACTTTTAGGACGCACTTCGAGAGCTTTGAAGTTTTCCGTTACGGAAGTGCTAACAAAGGATGTACCACAAGAGTCGGTCTTCGGACCCTTACTATGGGATATTGTGGTAGATTTCTCCTTGGACAAGAACTTCCTGAAACCGTTCACCTATACGTACGATATTGATCTCGCTATCTCTGCAAACAATAGGCACAATTTAAGGATTCCAGCTTCCCTCTGCTTGCACTGACCACCTGGGCGAGTAGTAATAAATTATCTCAGTTAACAGACCTAATTACATAGTTTTTGTTCACGTCGCAAAGTCCAATTTGTCATTTGTACAACCGGTCAGTCTGCAGAGTTTTCTTCGAGTTTAAGTATCTCGGACTGTTGTACTTTGATGACAAGTCTTCTTTCGAGAGCAAGGGCGGATCCAGGATTATTCCAGGAGGGGGGGGCGGATCTGTGGCTCAGTAATGAAACGTAATTAATCTAACTATTAAAATATAAAAATCCATTAATCCTGCACTGAAATATTCATTATTTTTCTAGCTCCCTGCGCCCTGTCCCTGGATCCGCCCCTGTTCGAGAAGCATTATTTATTGTAATACAGACACGTGCTTATGGTTAAGACATTCGGTAGGTGCGATTCACATGTGGTTAGGAAGCTTGTGACGCTTTACCCTTCAAGACTTGCCTTGGTATAATGATACGGGTAGGTAGTAGTCCCAAAGATCCTTCAAATTTTCTGCATAGGAGTCATTCGCTAAATAGCCCTATATGCAACTTGATATATAATCGTGCTTCAGCAGAAGGTTTTCCTTTTTTTTTGGACGCTTGTTATCAAGGCCTTCATCTTTTCCACCTGACCAGATGTTATAGATATAGGCCTGTTTCACAACGTGGGTTTATATTACCAACTCCAAAGCATTGCAGATCTCAGCTCTAATCACAATCCAACTGCTCTTCAACTTGGAGTAGTGGAACCCCCAACACCAATCCTGCGACAAAGGACATCTTGGTCAAAGGACAATAAAATTATTGAACAATCGCTTCTTTCAATCCCAACCATATACACTACAGCCGATCTTCAAGCAACAGTTGACTCCTTACCAACACGTTTAACCAAAGCCCTACAATCTGCATATAGCCATTTTTTTGCAAAAAGTGAATTTTTTGTCGAAAAGTGAAATATCTTCTAAAATACGCACCCCACGCTAAAAGTATGTGCAGCTTGAAGCTTCGGCGATCTTATGAGATGAATCCTCACCACAAATAGGAAAAGGAGCTTTTAACCAATTTCTCCATGACAATGCGGACGTGAATGTTAACACGCTGGATGGTGATAACACATTTCATGAGATGGGAAGCATTATGTGCGTGACTCCCTCGAGTGCTGTAATGCGAGACAAAAACATCCCACAGTATACAAAACTATGTTTCTGCCCAATATGTGACCTCCAGCAGTGAAGTACAAATCAATGAGTGCATTGTTAAAAAAAAGTGGATTGGCAGCAATCATCGTTGAGGATATTTGCAAGGAACCTATGAAATTGATGGTAAAATTTTGCCCTCGGTTCCTGATCTAATATGGTTGTATGGGAAGTCGCTCAACAAACAGTCGATACCAGGGTGGAATGAATTTATGGAGCAAGTCACAGACGGGCTTCAGTTTTCACACTCAAAATTCCTTTTCCTTCCATTTATCCGTGCCCCTCCCACTGAATACCATATGGTCTTCACTAAACTCATTGAATCCTGCAACCGGAACAAAGCTCTTGTCCAGAAAATCACCTTTCGACCAGCCATTATTCATAAAAGCAAGAGATATTTTCGAGGGTGGACTTCACCCGGAGTTGAACAGTGTAGTTGTACGGCTTGGTGAATTTCACCTCTTACTGTCCTATATGGGATGCATTGACACAATAATGGGTTTGAGTTGTCTGAAAGAGCTATTAACCACCATCTACGCAGGTCACAGTGCTGACAAGAATTTGAATAGGCAGGCATATTCACGAGCTGTTCGAGCCCACATTTTGACAAACCTCACACTGGCCGGCATTGTTTTTGATGAGGTTGACATGACTCTTGAGGAGTGAGACGAGACTGAAAATTTGCTGTGTCAGCAGAAGAAATTGATACCTATCAAATACTAAAGGCCAAATTCAAAAGTGCCTTGGAGAAAATTGAAGCAAATGGTCTAACATCAGAGTTGTGGGTCAAATACTTTCGTATAACCACTTTCATCTAACTATTCATACAGGAAGAGGGTGCTGGTGATTGGAACCTTCATTTGTACACTGTCCAAAAGATGCTTCATTTTTTCCACGCAGTTGGACATTTTTTGTACGCTAAAAGCGCGCACCTCTACCTTCAGGATGTGATGGCTCTACAAGGTCGGATGGATAAAAGTGAATACGACATGCTCACAAAAGGATCCTTCACCATTCGTCGGTCTGACAATTTTTGGTCTGGGTTATGGTCGGACCTAACAATTGAACAGAAGCTGATGCGATCCATGAAGACCTACGACGAGTTGACACAAGGAAGGGGGCACATCACTCATGTCCTACTGGGGAGCAGCATGTAGACATGAGACCTTCTCGAATCATCCGAGATAACAGTGATGTAGAAAAACTCAAAAACCGGTTTGTTCTCCACCCTCCATTTCCCAAAACGGATAGTTTGCTTTCTATCAGTGATGGTTTACTGGCAGGCCCTGATAGTAATTGCCACACGGCCCAGAGGGTTAGCACGGATGGAGTGATGGGGCAAATGTAGTACAAGGCGGTAATAAAACGGAAAAATAAGCTTACCACACTGGCATGGATCACCCCATCCGTTAAATTGGCGGACAAAAACAGAAGAGTAGCTGTGGATCTGCTCACAATTTTCCAGTGAGTGTGTATTGTAAAGCAATCTGAACGGGATTTACAGGATGACTTCAAGTATGAGTTGGCCCCGATCCCGATGTCTATGTTCAATGAACAGGAGATGCGCAAGAGCACAAAATCCAATCCATACTCTGCCTTCACTCCTCTTTCAAGCCACACGCCGATAGGTACCAGCACTCACGTCGTTTTAGATGGTAGGTATCTCTTGTGCAAGGTCGTGTGGCAGCGGAAGAGCACAGTTTGAGCAATTTTGGCGCGATATACCACCTACGTCCATAACCACTTTGGGAAGAATGTCTCCATCGTTTTTGACGGCTACCCCGACGATGCTACCAAAAAAAAACATCAAAACAACGGAACGACTCCGGGGCTACGCAGCTCATTCCAGCTACGAATAGACGTTAGATGAATCCGCAGTAATTCAAATTGCTCAAGTCCATGTATTGGGCAATGAGAACAACAAAAAATTCCTATTTTCGACCAACTGTATCATGGGAACCAAGGGCTGGCTGTATATAACACACCCTAGTCGCAAATTGTAGCAGTCTAGTCTACTTTAAAAGTATATAGGGTGACTATATCGGTCAGACCCTTCCTTCACTGAGATATTGAGCAAAAAACTAAAAAAGTTCGAAAATTTCATGGTTTTTTGGGTACACCGCCGCTCGCACAGCACTTTGGAAATCGAAAATCTTAATTTTTTATATTGGTTTAGGTCCTGACAACATACAAAAAATTCCAAACGACCAGACCTTTGCAAGCACGGATGTATATCTTGACTGGACTAATGTGATAACACTGCACCCTGATTAGCACCTGTTGTGTAAAAAACTACATCTTTTTAATTAGATTCATCATTTGTGTTTCCTTTATTTAAGCTTTAAAACTAAATACAATACTATCAATAAGTTCGTTAACTTCATCAACTCTTACACAGATTTATCATATTATGAAACTTGTAGGGAAATTAAACATTGTGCAGAGGAAGTTGTAACATTTCGAGATTCAACTTGTAATTGCAAATTTTCGTGTCGCAACTTGAACGAAGCTAAAAGTAATATCAGTTCAAAGGGCACGAATAGCCATCAATTCTGGTCAACTTAATTTATATTATGAACGTTCAAGTAATCCTTAATCTAAGTTTTGCTAAATACGTTAATATTATTATTATAGAGGAAGCTCACTGAGTTAAATCGATTAGGTACTTAGTTCATTACGATAGGTACTTGAGTATTATGGCACATCATCTCAGATTTACAATAATACCACTTACCTGCCTCAAAAGTTTCATAGTTTTAGACAAACAAGAAGAAGGTATATTTAAAGTAATCCAGATAAGGAAACGTTATTGATTACCCTATTTAAGTTTTAATACGGCTATGTAGAGAATAAATGTGGGGTAGTTTTCGAAACTTTTCTCTCCGGAAAGTATCCCCTATGTCTTATAAATAAAAGAAGATGTATAACATACATTTTTCAAACCCCTTATATGAGAAATTGTTAAAGTCGAGCTGACATTCTTATTTTGATATTTTATATTATGTATTTTGATGCGAAAGGATTTGTAGAAATTGATACTAAGTTACGGAACATGTACGCACATTTTTCATTCTCCTTCCCGAAAATCTATGGTTTCATTTTCTTTTCATATTATGTTTGTGCTTTACTTTTTATACAAAAACTGATTTACGAAGGGCATGAAAACATGCAAGAGGTGACCATTTGTGTGTAGAAAACGTTGATGGCGGCCGGATGCTAACTCCATATTGAAGTTAATGAGTACTTCAAACTCGCTTGAAGTGTCTCCATTTTGAGAACGTTAACATTATATTAGGAAACTGTGAATATATCGTCCTTTGTATAGAATCGGCACCTTTAACGTGTGTGTAATAATTATAGTCGCATGGCAAAATTTCACACATTTGTAGGTCGACTACTTCACAATTGGTTGCATCTCATAATGACCTGTTTACAGCAATATATGTATATATTAGGGTTGTGGAAACGTTGTAAACGTAATTGGATATAGTTATTGCAATTGAATGCACTTAATTAGAATAATCATAGAGCTAAATTGGTAATAAGATACCTAATCCAGATTCCGTACAGCAAAAGTCTGAAAAAATTTATTTCTTAGTCGGCGACTATGTGAGATTGAGGACAGTTTTGATCCACGCGATTGAACCAATTAACAACACTGATAAAAGATATTTTTCCCTCTGAAAGCCAAACATGGTGCATCTTCCCTTTTTTCATTATAATTATACGGATTATATTTTGAGTTTCCTTGAACCATAAACCCTTTCAAAAGTGACATCTAGCCGCTTTGATGCAAATCAGCTCATGCTCTTGCCAAACTGTTATGAAGTTTAGCATCCCAAAGGCATTTATTTTGCTATTTATATTCTAATTTACACGCTTCTACCGTGTTCATTTAGGGGGGAGGGGGGGATAAGACCATTTCATTTAATAAATAATAACCACCCCCATTCATTAAATGACCACTATTAATTTTTTTACTCCAAATACAATTACGATCTGCTATAACTACACTTTTTTTATACAGGGTGCAACGCAATTATTGTACATTTTGCACAAAATAAAATTAACAAAACAACAACGACTAACAATGACGCAAAGGTTTGCAGTAAAATACTCAATTGTTTTCTAAGTACGCGCTCTTAACGTCAATACAAGCCCCGAATGATCCCATTCTCCCACTCACGGCTCCAAAATTAAAATATGAATAATAAGAAATCAACAAATTGCGATTACCGCACCTCGTCCATTATAATCCACAACGGTATCCATCACAGACGGCTGGATCACTTCGGAGGTTGGATACCTAATTTTATCAATAGGAAACTTCTGAAATTTTGGACGTACACTGTAAGCTGTATATTGTATAATCTTAAGGTTGGAGATACACCAATTTTACGACAAGTTTGGTATATCCCATGTAGCAGCGTTTATTGACGTTAGCTTGGCGGAATATTAGCGCAATATAGAGAGATTGGGGCAATATTGTCCAACTTCCGCAATATTTAGTGAATATAAGAACAATATTTGCAATATTTAGTAAATATTGTTACTTAATGTATATTCAAATATTCTACACTTAATAATGTACCAATCTTGCATGTAAAATATTACTAAAATATTGAAAATCTATATTTAAGTAATATAACATACATATTTGTAATATTAAGTAAATATTGATATTCAATGTAAATTCAAATATTGTATATACAACAATATGTACCTACCAATATTGCGTGTAAAATATTACTAAAAATTGAAAGTCGATATTTAAACAATATAGCATACATATTTACAACATTTAGTAAATATTGCTATACAATATAAAGTCAATATTTATTTATCAATAACATTACAATATTGTGTTTTCAATATTACTAGATATTTAGGCAACATGAAAAAAATATGATGTTATGATACTTTCTCAAAATCCGCCGAATGTTAATTTTCGCCGATTTAGAGATATCAAAATAATCGAAATATAATATGCACCCCCTCCTTAATATTTTATAGTGTTCAATTTTAAATTCCAGAATTATATAAGTTTCCGTAGCTCAGTTGTTTAAGAGCTGACTTCTTAACCTGGTGATCGATGGTTCGAGTCCTACTTGGCACATGGAGCCCTACAGGCGCTGCGCACTGGGAAATAGTCCCTCGGAACAGTTAGGGCTGTGGGGTGGCGCAGGTCACTCTTCGTCCTACTATTTTGAGACACATTACAAAACAGTAATGGGCCAACATTGTATAAATATTTTCCTCAATATTGAAACAATATCGGTTAGTAATATTTTGCCAATATGTAAAATTGTTCACATTTCAATGTTTGTAACAATATTGTGCATTAATGTTCTACCAAAATATTTACAATGAAACGCCAATATTACACCAATATTAAATGCTACATGGAATGGCTTATTTCAAGAGTTGTTAAGAAAAAAATAGACGCCTCCTTTAAGGGCCATATTTCGAAATTATCTTGAACTATACAGGGTGTTACATAACTCCGTTACAAAGCAAGCGATATTTTTTAAATGAGAGCCCCTAAATATTATGCCAAATTCGGATTGCCCATATTTTTTCGAATATTTTGATACAAGGTTTTGCTACGTTATACAGAGTGTTGCGGTTGAAGGAAACATTTTCAAATATTTAAATGTACCGCCTAAATACTTCTTAATTTGAATGTATTCTGAAAAAGACGACAGAGTTAGCTCCGCCTTCTCAGCAAGCATGTTTGCTTCGGTCAACTGTATGTACAGGGTGTTTCAGACCACCCGTACCGCCCAAATATCTCGCGAAATACAAAACGCATTGATAAAAGAAAAAATACGTCTCAGAAATTCTTTAAGACTCTATTGTTTGATAGTAATAGGATGTCCCCACTCGTAATCTTAAATAGCACCCCCCAGTTTATTATGCAGATTTGAACTCTGCGTTAACAAGTAGGAACTTTTTATTTGAAACATTTTTTGAAGTTCGTGACAGATGGCGCTATGATCACCGAAAGAAGTTTTTCCCATTACCTATGCTAATTTGATGTCAGTTTTGTTAAGTGACAATCAAAAATGTTAATGCTTTGTAAAAGGGAAGAGGGGAGCTTTATTAACCCCCCCCCCTCCCCACACCGCCACTTCGCGACTACGGCCCATAACATAGGATGGGAAAACGCAACCATTTTAGATTTAAACAACTGTTCAATACCACGATTGAAGAAGTTAAATTTTGTAAATTTTGTCTGATGGAAAATAGAAAAAAAAATTTGAAATACTTTAGGGGTAAAGTGGAGGTGTGGGGGAGGGGGGGGGGGGGTAAATAAAGCTCCCCTCTTCCCTTTTACAAAGCATTAACATTTTTGATTGTCACTTAACAAAACTGACATCAAATTAGCATAGGTAATCGGAAAACTTCTTTCGGTGATCATAGCGCCATCTGTCACGAACTTCAAAGAATGTTTCAAACAAATAGTTCCTATTTGTTAACGCAGAGTTCAAATCTGCACAATAAACTGGGGGGTGCTATTTAAGATTACGAAGTTAACCCCCTCTCCACCCCCCGGGGTGGGAGTGGGGACATCCTATTACTATCAAACAATAGAGTCTTAAAGAATTGTTTAGACGTATTTTTTCTTTTTTCAATGCGTTTTGTATTTCGCGAGATATTTGGGCGGTACGGGTGGTCTGAAACACCCTGTATATTTTGAGCACGTGATAACCACTTCATTTTTATGGTTACGCACAAAGGGCTTTAAAACCAAGCACCCACCGTAACAACTGGTATAGAAAGCTGGAAAGTTTATTCGACCTGAACGAAGTGCTGATGGCCCATGGATGAATCACGAATTCAAGAATATAGCAATTGATTTGAGTCCTTGATCGATGTTAGACGAGGTGCAAACTGGCGCAAATTCCTCCCCATATCATGATGGACTTTTGGCGTTTCGATGCTGAGGACTGAGGTACCAAAAGTTTTGGCGGACCAGATCCTAACAACTTCCCGTCCATGGGAAAATTCGTTACCATTTTCGGAGCGTACATGGAATTGGCGGCATCTTTGAAATCGCACCCACTTGTTATCGCCTTTGCCAGAAGTTCTAGTTGATCATCAGTTGCTAGATTAGTCGTCATATTAACGCTGTATTCTCGTAAGTTCTTTCCCTTTAAATGGATCGAACGTTTAATAACTCTGTTCTCTCCATACCTTTAACCTTTCTTCTGTGTAGGAAACTTTTATAAGCGCTACTAAATTTTTCTTCTTCCTTCCATTCGCCTGTAACTTCTTTGATAGAGCGTTCCCTCTCCATCTCCCTTCAACCTCAGTCCCCTATCCTTCCTATGGTGTTGAGTGATGGTACTTGCCTCGAATTGATGATGTATTCCGTAGTGGTTTGCACTGACGCTACTTCTTCCAGCTCTGCCAGGATGGGATACCGATTTTCATTTATCTACTAATTCATAATACATATTATAAGTTTATTCCCACGAATTGCCACCAAACGTAGACGCAGTTCAGTCCATACCACCCGGATGGGTCTTAATACTATAGAGAGACCCATATTTTACCAACAGGTGTTTTAATGCTACGAGCACATCAAACACTTAACTAAATGCTACTGTACCCTGCTTCGCATTAGAGCTAGGATGTGTTAAATTCGAACCAACCTCCCACCTCGATCCCGTTTCGCGCTTTAACAATACAAATTATTTCACCCCCTTAACGTGGTAGAGTGACTAGACTACTTAGATTCAGAGACGGTACTAGTTTTCGTGTAAAAATAGTAATTATTCCAACTACTCTCTATTAGGTTGGTGACGCGAATTAAAAGAGGGGAGTTTAAACATAATCGAAACCCGGCGTAGCCAGGGTAGAGGATTTTCCTTAGAATATAGACGAACTACAGAAACGTTTGTTTACATTGGTTTGTGAAGCCAGGACAAAGATAGCCTGATTCAGTCTTATTTATTGTACTTTGCAATGCAATGTTGTCCAATTATCAACATCGCAACTAAAATAGTAGGTAATTAAAATCTATAAATATCTATAATAAGTGTTATTGAAAATGATAAACTATAACATTAAGCAACTGTTAAACGTGTATAACTTTTATTAATTTACGTTCTTAAATAAAATCTTCCATAAGTACAAAGTGAAACAATTTGACAACACAGCGGTAATTGTGCGTGCTGTCAATTGTTATAAATTGATTGTTTAAATACAAGAAGGATTATTTTGTTCTACATTTAATTATTAAAATGGAAAAGGCAATAATGCCCCGATGGTGCTTTGTGTGCAAAATAAACCTTTTACGGACGTTCAAGAGCAAATAGAAAATATAACTTTACATAGGTGTGATTATTTACTTAAAATTTGAAGGAGAAGCTTAGATTATTAATTATTTCAGACGTAGTTGGGTACCCTTTATCACTTTAATTCTCTTTAATTTAAAACGACGTATTAACGTAGTGTTCTGGATGTATTTAAACGTGCTAAAGGATAAAATTACTATAAATGTAATCGGTACCGTAACAAGCGTTAAGGTGTTTCTGTTTAACTTTCTCCGTCATTCACATCAGACGGAATGTATGTAAATTTGCTTTATTTGCTTTTCATTACGGACGTACCGTTCGACGTATAGCAACTAAAGGGTGGCAAACTCACAAAGGCCTCTCTACATTTGATTAGGCATCAAGGAAATAGGTGGAAAGCTGTGAAAATATTGGTTGAGTAAATTGTTAGTTTCATACTAACAGATGAACGTGACGTGTATATTGGAAACTATAACGAGAAATTGATAAATCATTAGTAGACGTGATAGATCGGTTTGGGATTTTCTGTAGGTCCAAATGGGTTAATGATCACCTACAGCTGATATATAGCCGAGTCATTACGTCCTAATACCTGCCTCATATATCACAAAAATATATAAGTTTTTGACTTATGGTTGAGTTCTTTCTTAACACACTTCCAATATTGAGTATTTTTTATGATATCTATGTTTAAAATGTCACCTAATAACCGGAAATAAACCACCAATGTGAGTTTGAGAAATATTCGATTATTATTAACAATTTCAGATCAATATCATATTTTTTCATGAAAAAATTCCCAATGTGAGTAATACACAAAGGCAAGGGAACACATACTACGAAGAATATTCGCCCTACTAAAATCCTGGACTTTGTTAAAGATATAGGTATTCTGGTAGGGTAGGCAATAGCGGGGAGCACGGTAGACCAAAAGGTCGCAGTGCAGGAACCAATCGGAACCATCCCCAGAATTAAATAATGATAATAATAAAGAAATACTTATCTTACTACAGTGCTATGTCCTATAGCTTTATCGGTTTTTTTGGCAATGACCACAGTGGTGGTGAGTGAACTCTCCTGCGAACACCTCCACGCAGCTTGTAATGCTACAGAGTCGTGATTGAGTGAGGATATGTTTCCTTGGGCAAAATTTTGAACGCTTGTTATTAATGTTTTTTTTTTAATTTTGTTGGTTTTTTAATGGTATTTATTTTCTTTGTTTAATAGTAGCAAAGCCAAATTTGAAAATTAGCGCTCTCCTACAAAGATAGTAGTGCGAGTTAAAAAAATCTTTTGGACTATTTAAGTACTTCTGACTTTCATCTACGAATTTACAAAAACAAATTCCGATATTTCAAAAAACACCAATTTTGTGGCCATTTGTTTCTGATGCTTCATTTTTTAAAGAAATTGCTCTTAAGTTGCAACGCCGCAATCAATTTAAAAAATTTAATCAGTATTTTTCGTCTAATTAGATCGAACAGCATTAAAAAAACTAAACACTCTGTATAAACAAAAATATTTTTAAAACATGCCGCTTTCCAATAGAAATAAGTGCAGTACTAAACATTTTATGCTGACAGAATATGCAGAATAAGTTTTAGTTTCACTACCTCTAATTAAAGTAATACCAGCGTCTAATTGTCAATTCACATGCTTAAAAGAAATTTCTGCATCAATTCATAAGTTAGGAAAAATTAGCCGCCTTAATTAAAATTTATAAATATTGTAGTGGTAACGACAAAATTTAATATGTACAGAATATCACAGAAAAATTTTACGTTTACCTCAGAGAAATATAATCTTTTAATTAGCGAATACAGTAATTAATGTGGGTACTAATTATGTTACTAATTGTAAATTTTACAAACTGAATATTACAAATAGTAACATTGAAAGATCTCATATTTTTTAATTACATCCTGTATAATTAGAAGAATAGATAAATGAAATAATGCGGTTCATCTTATTCCTGATATTGGAATGCAGTTAATTAGTATTCGTAATGACGCTTTACATACCACTTTACAATTGCAGAGATTAATTACTAGCAAATTGGTGTTATTATTCCTAATTAATTAACAAACTATTCCTTTTAGGAATTTTATTTTATCAACAAAATTGATTGTCAAATAAAATTCGCCAGAACATTTAAAGATAGGTATCGAAAAATTCCAGTGAAGTATTTTTGTTTTAATTAAATTGAGGAATATAAAATATTTTTATGATAGAAACTAAATTTCAAAATACATATAACTGTATAATTAATTTTTAATAATAATAGAAATTCATATTTCATTAGCATTAATTATATTGATTTTTCTGTCACCACCTAATGCAGTATTAATTACTTAATTCATTACCGATTCGGCGAAATTAATTGGTAGTTCATTTCAGTGTCAGTATAATTAAAAAAATAAAAAATGTAACTGACAGATATATTGTTAGTTGTAACTCACTTTTTACATAATTATCTAATAATTGTTATTAGACGAATACTATTTGGAACAATAGTAAGGAAATGCGAGTCAAAAATTAGGCGTCCAAGTAAGCGTAATGAAAATTGAATACTACGAGACTCTAATTAAAATGTAATTTAGTCAAGGAATAAGCGGTTGAGTGTCTTATAAAGTGTGAGAGATATAATTATGGATTAATTGAAATAATTTTTATTTTATACTTAATTAGGTGACACACCTTAATTTACAATTTTTGTATATACTTAATTGCACAGTCGATTTTTGTTGTTGTTGAGCGCCAAGGTCATTAGCGCTTCTTTTTCCGTTCACCTCTTCCTCATATCATAACCAGTCTACTCATTTTATCGGGACCCTTCCAGCCCTTCTTTACATCTTTTTTTATTTTACTCAAGTGGTGATCTATTTCACTCCACTCATCCTGCCAATTCTGCTTTTAACTTTTCTTTGAGTACTCTCTTTAGTACGCCCGGTACGTAGACCTCCACGTCAATCGTATTCTGGTCTGCAGCATCGTGCGCTGCTACGTCCGCTCTCTCATTTCCTGTTATGCCTCTGTGACCCGGTACCCATAGAAAGATCACTTTCTTTCCCCACTATTTTCCAGATGCGTTAACGTGCCTGCCAGCATCTGCGACATGGGGTTCCAGGGACACACCTTGTGCAGGCTGTTAATGGCGCCGTTTGCATCCGATACTAATGAATTGTTTTGGGGCAGACATGTTGCAGAATTTTAGCGTCTGCCAGATAACGTACTGTTCCGCTAGGTTAGCAGTAGCGTCCGGCGGTACCGACCACGTATGTACGTTTTCGTCTACTACCATGGCTGCTCCTACACCCCCCTGATTTTTGGATCCGTCTGTGTAGAGGACGACCGAGTCATGGTAAGCTACTCTATATTCTTCACCTGCCGTCTCTCTTTTAGGCAACGCACTAAGATCGCATAACATCGTCGGTTCCTTTCTAATCCACGGTGGACATCACTAGGCTTTAGGGGAAGTGGCCTAGGTAAGATTATCCTAGCTGATTGCACAATTCTAGCGCACGGACGCTAACCGGTCTCGTGATCGTTGTCCTTACAAGGAATCTCGCTCTGCCTGCGAACAGGACGTCTCGTTTGGAGCGGTGGAGCACCGGCCTCGCTTTGTAGGCTAACCGCCGGGCTGGTGCGAAAGACACCCAGGCAGCACCGTAGCGCAGCATTTTGCACCGGGTCTAACAGCGTGAGTGTCGTCTTACGTGCTGATGAGTACTCGACACATCCATAGTCGATCTTTGCACGGATCAACGAACGGTAGACATCTAGTAACATCTCCGTTTCCCCTCCAAACCTGGTCCCAGTGCGTTCAAAGCACGACGTCGATGATGTGTGGCTTCCAAGTGAGCTTTGAGTCGAAGGCAATGCACTAAGATCGCATAACATCGTCGGTTCCTGTCTAATCCACGGTGGAAATTTACTTGGCTTTAGCGAAAGTGGCCTAGGTAAGATTATCCTAGCGCATTGCACAATTCTAGCGCACGGACTCTAACCGGTCTCGTGATCGTTGTCCTTACAAGGAATCTCGCCCTGCCTGCGAACAGGACGTGTCGTTTGCAGCGGTGGGGCACCGGCTTCGCTTTGTAGGCTAACCGCCGGGCTGGTGCAAAAGACACCCAGACAGCACCGTAGCGTAGCATTTTGCACCGGGTCTAACAGCGTGAGTGTCGTCTTACGTGCTGATGAGTACGCCACACATCCATAGTCGATCTTTGCATGGATCAACGAACGGTAGACATCTAGTAACATCTCCGTTTCCCCTCCGAACCTGGTCTCAGTGCGTTCAGAGCACGATGTCGATGATGTGTGGCTTCCAAGTGAGCTTCGAATCGAATATGGGTCCTAACAATCTGACGGTTTCTTTACATGCTGTTGGTGTTTCATGCATATATAGCTGCGGACCATAGTGGTTTTCGCCTGTGACAGAAGTTTGGGTTTTCTGCGCGGAGAAACGAAACTCAGTTGTTTCCGCGTTCAGCAATATGATGTTAATCGCTCTTTGTAATTTGTCAACGATTGTTCTCATTTTTGGTGCTGAGTAAAGTATGACCAAGTCGTTGAGATACAAACACAAGCGAACAGATGTATCTAGGAATGGCGAAAAGGGTCACGCTGAGCGTGGACCCCTGCGGCACTCCGTTTTCCAATACTCTCCTGGTTGATAGCTCACTCCTCATTCGCACTCTGAAGCTCTTGTCGTCTAAGAAGGAGGCGACAAACTTCAGCACATTACCAGTCATTCCCCAATCGTGGAGCTTCCGGACAATTGCGTAGCGCCATGCCGTGTCGTAGGCCTTTTCCAGGTCAAAGGAGCCGGTGACTGCATGTTCTCGCTTACTGAACGCTTCTAAGATTTTCCAACGTCGATCGTCCGTTTCCTGAAACCCGCTTGGTGTTCCGCCAGAATATTATTCGGTTACTGACCTTTTTTTCCAAAAGTTTGCCTAATGAACAGGAGGGGTCCTTTCCTTCGTTCGGGATCGTGACGATCACAGCTTTTTTCCAAGCGATGGGGTATGTGCCTTCGTTCCATACCTTGTTAAATGTTGCGAGGAGTAATTTTTTTAGGGTCGGACCTCACGATCTCATAGGGGATTCCATCCGGATCTAGTGCTGAGTTTTTACATGGCCCCAATGCTTCTTCCAACTCGGCCATTCAACAATAAGTAACCTTATTTCTGTAAGTGTGGTGAGTTGAGGCAGTCTTCGCTTTTTAGCCAATGTTCAGTTAAATCGTTTACACTTTCTTACGCCTAAAACATATGGTAATACTTAAAAAAAGCTCTAGAAAAAGGGCAAAATTTTCATTTAGGATAGTAGCAGTTGAAATTTTTAATTGAATTCGCATCGCAGAATATCATTCATTTACGTAATCATAGTTACCTAAGAGTAATTAAACTTTGTAATTAACGTAGAGTTTCATTTCGTGTACCTACTTAAATTAATCTTAACTAATTAGTGTTGAATAAAGCAGAGGTAAAGAGCATTGGATACGTGGGCTGGGCATCTATTCCGGACTTGTCATTGACTGTGCACGAAACTTCAATCTACATTATTCATTATCCTTGCTTTTGCTTGATTGAAGAAGAGACGCTGGAATTGCATTTTCACCTAACCACAAAAACTCAATCAACTATTAGCATATTTTAGAATTTTAAAGCGCAGTTTGAAAGCCCTGAACATTTTGTTAGGAAAAACTTTACACAAAACTTGTTGGAATAAAAGGAAAGTTTAAAAGCCTCCAGTTACAAATGTCCTTAAGCATTTATATATGTTTTCTCTCAAAAGTACCCACAAAACTTTAACCACGAAAAACTCAATTTCACGAGCAAAAACTTGAAAACACAATTAATTACCGTTACAGAGACGGGCAGATTTTAAAAGTAACAACCATAAAGGGCGGGTGCGCACAATAATTACAATTACGATAATGAAAATGGTACACGAACCCTTATCATAGTATATTTTCTTAAGGGTATTAACGAGTAAAGATAACATTCTACAAGTCCTTAAGATTCAATTAAATTGCAATTATAACTTAGTAACCTTCTCCCTTATTTGCCTCGAGCTTCGTCTTACCCATCTTCCTCTAGCTAACGCATTCCGAATCGATGGAAAAGAGAAGGATGAGACGGCAAATATTTAATTGTTTCGTCTGAATTTTTTACGACATCGTTAAGAATAAAATTAGCTTGAAAGTTTTACTCTAAACGTAATACGATAAAAAGTTTGTCAGCATCAACAGTTTTTTTTTTTGTCTTAACGTTAACTAGAGTTCTGTTTATGAAGGGGACCTTATTTTAAATTGTACTACTTATTTTTAAGTTCGTACAGTTCGTGTGAATAATTCAATACATTACGTCTGGGTTAAACCCCAATAGATCAGCTGGTATTTAGGGTATCTAATGAACTCATCCGTTTGATAATATTATTAGTGACTCCCTTGGGTCTCGCTTGCAGGGAAAAGTTTTTCAAATGAAGGTTCCCCCTTTTCCCATATTTGCCTGAAGTTTTGTCTTCAAGCTTGTTTTCAGTGCAAAAAGCTCATGCACAGCCTTGTCCAAAATTCAAAGAGGGAATTGTTACTAAATTGTCTTTTGATTTTGCCTCGTGCAGTGAAGTCCTTGGCAATTGAGAGACCTCCGGGTTGGATTTCCAACCGATTCGAAACTTGCTGTTCTCTTTCCCAACAGAACTGCTCTTCAACTTTGTAAGTGATCCACACTTTTCGATTTCTTTTATTCCTTTTCGACCCATTGTCAGCATCATCAACTCCCCCATCACAAGCTCGCTAAGTACATGGAAAATTATTCATTCATCCCATCTACTCATTTTCAGCTCCGAAGTAAGTTTTCCGAACCAGATGCCTGTCCAAAAATCAATTCCATAGTTCATCATGCTGTGACCGACATTCCCTCCACGAAAGGGGGGAAATCCCCAAAGGTAAATCGTTATATAGCTTCAAAACCCCCGTAACATCGAGAAGAAGGTCTCCAGGAATATTGAATTCTTGCCCCATGTCAAGAGAGTCACTGTTCAGCTACCAAACTCCTGTGTCGCATATATGCAAACCCGTTTTATTGGCTGGTGTTTCATTTTCTCACCACGGAATGGATCCAGCTGGTGTACCTTTGTCTTGCCAATGTTCCAGTGTGTGCAGTTTAGTGCAGTAGAGTAGTGTTGTTCCGCAAAGATTTGGGTAACACAAACGGGTACAAAATCAAGGAGGATGTGTCATAAGGAAATTTGACGTAGGGTACAATTTCATACTTAAACCAATTAGGTGACATGTAGAGGGGCGGTAAGTAACGACAGAGGGAGGATAATGATAGAATGGTTACACGAATATGAGATGACAATATTAAGCGAAGGTCCTACGTAAACTTGACCATGGTGTGTATTGCACGACAAGTAATAAGCCGGAAGACTTCCCAAGAAGAAATATTAAGAGATCATCTCTTAGTATGACTAGAAGATACAATGAAAATAAAACCTCCTTCCGAATGGAAAGGGTAAATAAAGGTTCTAGTGACGCCCATCATGGGTTCCTAAGAGGAAAATAACAGATGATTTCTAAGAACCAAAAAGCTCGTAAGGGCGAAGGGCACCATGCGAACAACCTCCACAACCGTCATGGAAGTCCTCTTGGGTTTGCCTCCACTGGATCTCCACGTAAGAGAGGAGGCCATGCCTGAAAAATAAAGGGTTGTTGAACAACAGAGGTATTGAGATGGGCTACTCTCGAATTCTAGGCGAGGTAGTCAAGCAACTGCCTATACTAGAAGGACGATCCGTCTCACTCATCCCTCGATATACTCTAGGGAAAAATTACCACATTTTCCTTGATGATGTGGACATGGCATCCCAACCAGACATATCCATCTACACGGATTGATCTAAAACAATGGAAGAAACGGGTACTGGACTTTACTCCAAAGAACTGAACTTAAATATCAGCCAATAACTAAGCAAAATTTCGACTGTCGACTGTCTATCAGGCAGAACTTGCAGGGATAACGCTTAGTGCAAAAACAATTCTGATGAAAAGCATAAAGAATAAAATCATCAGAATATCGAGCGAGAGCAGAGCCGCTTTGTAGGCACTGGGTCAATACAAAATCGCCTCTAAGCTGGTTTCCGAGTGTCACCAGATACTAGAGCATGTGACAAATAGCAATACCCTTGAGCTTGTATGGGTTAAAGGTCACGCTGGAACAATTGGCAATGAAAAAGGCGATTGGCCCCAAAACAACCGTTTTATGGTCCAGAGTAGGCTCTTACATTTTCAGCATCAACTGTAAACAACTGAATAACCCAAGGCACCCAAGCCCAGCATACGGCTAGGTGGAACTTGATGTTAGACTGCCGCCACGTGAGAGAGGCCTTCAGAGGGCCATCTCGTTGCCTGGCGCGCTACTGCACAGGGTCATCCAGAAGGAGCCTACGGCTACTTGGAGGCATACTTCCTGGGAACTGTTCCGTTTTTGTCGAATTAAGACGATCCATGTTGGGGGAATCCTGGCCGGACATGGCTAAGATTAGAGCCGCTTCCCCGTCCAGCATTCTCAGGTTTATCTCACGGGCGTGATGGCTTGAGTGACGTTGCGGGGACCAATTGACTTTAATCGGGGAGGCAGCAGAAAGGGCCCGAATAGGTGGCCTATGTGCGCGTGGACTTTATCACCCTCCCATCGCAATCCACAATCCAAAAAGGCGAAGGGTCCTAAAACGGTATATTAATAATGATAGACATTAAAAACGCATTTAAGAAATCCATTATAATAATAAAAAGGGGAGAGATGTACCACAGGGTTCAGTACTGGGGCGGACAATGTAGAGCATACTGTATGATGGAAGTGCTGAACTGAATACGACCAGGTGAATGTAAGTAGTCTCCAATGTTGGTACAGGAAGTGTTATAAACTTAACCGAAAAAGGAAGCGTTATGATAAATATCCCGGGGAACTGCATTAGAGATCTGGAGTCCTGTAATCTGGAACGAACGATGTACAAATATGATCGAGAAGCTAAGTATATCTTAGAATTGGAACAGAATGGGGGGAATAGAATCGAATATTCCAAAATGTTCGAAAATAAAGTTAATATTATCTAACGACAAGCCTCTTACCCGCAGATTTGCCCACAGTCTTGCAGCTTTGACTACAAGAAAACTTCTCGACCATATTGTGACCAAACGGTCATTGACACGTATACGGGAATTGTTCAGCTCGTCGAGCTCAATCAAATAGGCACCAAGGGGTGATCTTTCAACCATTGAAAACTGGAAGTGACCTTGACCGGTTCGATGCTCACTAACCACCCCAGGACCATCTGTGATACTCATACAAAATTTCAGCCCTACATTATGAGCTCTACAGCCTACAGCTCTTACGGTTTTCGAGTCTATTGGCATCATAGAAAAGTGACGTACGAATGATAGCTGTGTTATCGTTCGGATGTGGCGGGAATTTTTCTTCTCAAAGAGGTAGTGACGTGCTGATGTTGCTCCATAAACGGCAAAGGTACGAGTTGCTTGGTTTTCGTATACCTAAAAGCGTCCTTCTTGAACTATTCTTGCTTCAGCGGGATAAACCTGCGATGTTCTTTTGGTAAAAATAGCATGAAAATTCGGTAGGCGGTTTTTGAGTTTATCGATTTCAGACAGACAGACAGAAAGACAGATGCTATAACATGTATAGATTTCAATTTAAAACTTTCTCGGGAATCTTTATTAATAAAATTGACAAACACTCCTAAATTCCAATCGTTTACACATACCTGAGAGTTGAAAATGCCGACCGTGGAATATCGCCGCGCTTCAACCCATCAAACACATTTATATAGAAAATACATATAAATTATGTATAGATATTTAATGTCAGGATGTCAGCAATTTTCAAAATAATATATATGTCTATTAGATGTAAATTCTTCTACATGAATTTATATACGTTTTATGTATATTTTATGTAATATTTACATAAAAAATATTCGTTGTAAAAGCGTTGCGATGACCAAAATGGCAGCTACTCGAGCATAATGTAATTATTATCAATGTAAAAAATTATTTAAGCAGTTCCATACAAAAAATGGAAAAATTACATTTTACGTGCAACTTAGGTATCTGTAACATCCCTTCTTTTTATTTCGTACTTCGTAACTTTGCTCTGTTTCGCGATATTAGTTTAAATTTTGTTTGATTATACCGTTGAGTGAAGTCTTATTCAATAACTATACCTATCTTTGACTTTATGTTAAAAATGACCAGGATTTAATTTATTTTATATTATTTATTTTCTATATAAATTAGACGCATTTAGTCGATACGGATCTAATATTAAAGGTACGTGAACTACAATTTTTGGCGTTATAGAAAACCCGCGCGTGCGATTAATTATGCGGCGCAAATAGAAACGGACTTTTATTTTCGACAATATAATATATGTAATGATAATTTATAATTATATTTACAGAAGGCTTACATAAAGAATATGTAATACTTCTTACATATAAGATTTTACATATAACGTACATAAATCTAATCATATAAATATGACAGCACATAAATTTCATGGGTAATATGTAATTATCTATATGTATATATATATTATATGAATTTCTGTATACAGAATATCCGTAAGTTTCTATACTATTATGTAAAATATACGTAATTGTGTGACATACGGTTTATATAACTTTATTAAAGAATACTTACATACTTGATATATAAAAAAGCATATGTTGGGGTATTTACTTCAATTTATATATGTTGTATGTATATTTTATATGTGTGTTTGCTGGGAATTGTATTGCAACGGGGTAAGCCATACTGGTTTATTTACAAAATAAAGGATTTGAGCAAATAGCTCTTCAAATCTATTAGCCGGTCACTATAATTATAGGCGTTATGCATTAATTTTATATTTTTGAATCCCTATCTCTACAACAAAACCGATATCTGCAAATGCAACTTCTGAGCAGCTAAATTTTAAACTCTTCCTTAAAAAAAACCGTAGCTTTCACGTCCGCAGTACATAAGTGGCAACCATACAACTTCTTTTACAATCCCATTCGTTGTATTGCACTACATTTTTCTCACTCAAAAATCCCTTGAAGCGTAAAACAATATCTCTCGTTCTATTAAATAATGAGTACGTTAGAATACCTACTTGCGTTAAACGAGTAGTTGATGAGAATGTCGTTGCATCAGATATCTTAGATTAGAATCAGTCAACTACCGTAGTCAGACAAAAGGCAAAAAATAAAGACTCTTCTGTTCTTTCGCGGTATCCTTGGTTCTGACATGACGTGACTAAATTAAAATTTTAATTACGTATAGATTCACAAAAGCTTTCATCTAGCTGTCACTCGCCTTTTATAATGAAATCTTTATTAAAATACTGAAACGGATAGGTTCGCTTTGAATATAAATATGTAAATACATATCATATACTTTGACCCACATTCTCTCACTTGGAAAATCTTATGGGAAATCTACCACACTCTACAATGATTACTAGAGAAAATTATGTAAGGCGTTATATTATAAGTGATGTGTACTTCATTACGTTCGTATAATTTAAGTAAAATTTAAATAACAGTTGACATATTCTTCTAATAAACAAATAACAAGTTAAACATCTCAACTGTCAATTAAATTCGGCGCAGTTGAACTTTACTTGAATACATCATAAGATGCAGTCGGGAAATTGGTATTGGTTAGGAAATTGGTGCATCAATTTTCTATTTCGCATAAAATCAAAATCGAGAGAGAAACTAATTGATCCTATAATTTAAGTGATTAAACGAGAGTTAGACTTGGTCAAAAATATTTGATTATTTCAATGGCTGAAATTCCAGATCTTGCAAAATAATAACATTAGTATAACAAAATTTATATGAATGACAAAGAGTATACTGACGTTAACCAATTCACCTGGCAACACGATGCTCCTCTCATCTTACCATTATATTCAAGAATTCAACTACACATTGGGGTTTCTCCTTAATTTCATTAGTGTTCCTAGATCTCTTTCGTAAAGTAACCATCTTGTTCAGATGCTCTGCGGTGATTGTGTGAACATCTTTGCATAGGTCGTTTTGGAGGGAACGCAGGATAGTGCCTTTTCCAACCTGCCTTTCGGATCCGCATGTGGCCGTCAGACATTACCAAACAGAAATTGGATTCAAACTGCGTTAAGGGTAGTATAAGCAACGATTGGATGAAGAACTATAACCATTGTTGAACGAGGCGAACAAGTAGACAGTGGCTGGCAACCCGAGTCAATACTATTCACTGAGATCGACAGGCTACTCCCATGTAGCATCGTTTATTGGCGTTAAATATGGAGCGATTCGGGCAATATTGTCGAACTACAACTAATATTTGGTGAATATATTTTTGTAATATTATACAAATATTGCAAATACAACATTTAGGGAATATAAGAACAATATTTGCAATATTTACTAAATATTTAATGTAAATTCAAATATTGTAAATAGACACAATAATGTAACAATATTGCGTGTAGAATATTACTATAAATTTCGAAAATCGATATTTAAGCAATATAACATATATATTAATTTGTAATATTTAGTAAATATTGCTATTTAACGTAAATTCAAATATTTTACTCACAATAATGTACCAATATTGCGTGTACAATATTACTAAATATTGAAAATCGATATTTAAGCAATATAACATAAATATTTACAGTATTTAGTCAATATTGCTATGTATACACTATAAAGTAAAATATTTATTTATCAATAGCATAACAATATTGTGCTTTCAATATTACTGGATATTTAAAAGGATGAATTACGCTACATGAAAAAAATATTCACAAATAATAAGGTTATGAGATACTTTCTCAAAATCCGCCGTATATTAATTTTCGCCGATTTAGAGATATCAAAATAATCAAAATATGTTATGCACGTCCTCTTGTGTATTTTATAGTATTCAACTTTAAATTCCCAAATTATATAAATGTCCGTATCTCAGTTGTTTCATGGCTGACTTCTTAACCGGGCGATCGATGGTTCAAGCCCAACTGGAAGCAAAAGGTTTTTTCAGCATCACGAATCTAATCCGAGTATACACACTGGGAAAGGTTTCACCGGAACACACGGAGCCCTTGAGGCGCTGAGCATTGAGAAAGATTGCCCCTCGTAGCAGTTATGGCTCTAAGGGTGGCCCAGGTCACACCCCCTTTCTTACTATTTTGGCACACACGGGAATGAAATATCTGCGTACAATGGCATACCATCTCCAACCAAAACGGAAAAGTGAAACGCTTCTATCGAACATTTAAATCAGAGAACAAGAACAGAGCGTTCGGCGAAAGTACTACCTACCATTCCCATGGGGCTTCGCGCAACTCCCGCAGATGATTTACGGACTCCGCATCACTGGCGAATTTTTTGCCAGCAGTCGACAGTCTGTTGACACAATGACTTCCACGACTTCCGACCGTCTTACACAAGGATCGTGAAACAACAAAAATGTGTTTTTACGGATTAGGGTTATAGAAGTCATTCTAACACTTTCAGGAAGCGTTTTTTGAGTAATTTGCAGCCGTGTTCACACTCTAAGAGTTCTAAATTTCCTTCGCTCAAAGCGAATTTTTTTTTAAGAATGTTGCCGGCACTGTATCACATTTCAATGTGTATAGAGAGTAGAATGTGCCTTCGCTCCTCTCAGTCTTTTGAAAATTTTCGTTATAGTGTCGCACTACTATAGTCTGTGGCGCGTGATATTGTCGAAGATGGGAACGAGCCAAATTGATGAAGAAGAAATTAGAATTGTATATTATGGGGATGGTGACATTAATCTTACTAATTTGTACAAGCGGTGTCGAAGATGGGATTCGTGAAAATCGTCGATTGACTTTGAAGGAGATGAACGCGGTGTTTCCACAAATCCTCAGATCTCTTCCCCATGAAATCATTGCTGAAACACTTGTGCGCGAGCTGGATTCCAAAACAGCTCACAGATCAACACAAAGCCAACAAAATCTTCTAGAGAATTTTATAGCGTCTGTCTTTTGGGATCGTAAAGGAACCCATCCCATTGATAGATAATATGTTGTCGCAGGGGGAAAAAGCTACGACGATCCGTAACAGAACAGAAGAAGTGGAATATTTGCAAAGGGGCTGTGTTTGTTGCATGACAATGCTCCCTCCCATACAACCAGCGCCACTCTTGTACTCACTTGGTTGGATTATCTTGAACGACTTCGCTAACAGTTCTGCTCTGGTATGATACCAATAAGATCAAGAGACCCGTCAGACAATGGGAAAACTCATTTTTGGGCTCACGAAGTACCTAAAAAAGTGTTTTAATGTATACTGTATTACTTTATAATTTTTTCAAAAATTCTTAACATTCCCAAATTATACTGTTAGGAAACCCGTGTTTCATTTGCGGAAAAATATCAACCAATCGCATTGAAATACTTTAAATATGCGAAAGTGATTTTTCTGTTACCCACAGAGACTCAATTATTTCCTCTCCCTTCTATACCACTTCCAAATCCTAATAAGTCCAAGGTAAATGAAATTACATTCCAATGAAGCTATAATTTTACTTACAAGAGCGCAAAAAGCTTTTTCAGGCTAAAGCTAAATTTAATTAAATCCTAAAAGTATGATTCTTGAAAACATTTGATTTTGACAGCGCTTTAGTGAAAAACTGAAAGTTTCTTAATTAGTAGTTCCACTAAGAACATAAATGGATACATTCAAAGTCAGCACTTGCCATTATTATTTTATTTACGGCTTAACTAACGCCTTTATAACAATCTTTACGTGTCTAAATAATAACAGATGTTCACATATAGTCCTTTCTTTGATTCTTTGTTATGTTTCAGAATGTTTCCTTGCGGATTACATCGCAGAGATCGGCTGACGATATGACTTTATGAACGTCATTAAAAAGGATATTAAACAAACCGTGTTAGATATACTTTTGTCATAAAAGTTTTGTGGACTGAATATACCGCGCTTTTAAAGTTATTAAACATGAACAATGAGTGCTTGCATGTCAATAATGTTCAAGCGTGTTAAGTTAATAAGCAGTTGAATTTAAAACGTAACAGTTTAAACGGTCGTTGAAAGTATATTGGTTAGCGTTCAGCCAAATTAAAATACTAATTTACTAGATGAGCGGCGAGATGTAATTAGTATATTATTCAACAAGCATGTAATGATAGCTATTACTCACGAAGATGAAGTTTGCCACATGAGCCACCATGCGAGTGTGGTAATTATCTGAGTGAGTAATGGGAGTAGAATACTATACTTTTTCTAAGACTTGCTTTTTACTGACCAGACCAAAGTATATAGTAAGTAATTAAAATAGCGTTAGTTGTCAATTATTACTTTTCATTGGGAATTTTAGGGTTTCTTTTTATATTTAGACACTTTTTTGATCATAAATATATATGAATATGAATCGTTTTAAAAATATGTTCTTCATAAGAAAACCAATAAATTAAACAACTTTAGCGCTTATAATAATGTATTGTCACTAAGCATGGGTCATATGGGCCATTGAACCCGTGAGTAATAAAATTCATTACTCACGGGTAGGTAATAGGTGTTATTATCTATTCGAAACTAGCGAATAAAAAGCATATTATTAAACAGTCGTAGAAAAAAATTATTACTTAATCAATTCCAATTATGGGACGGACGCAGGACCGGCTGGTTCGCAGTGATGATTTAATTGAGGTTAAAGTTACAATAAGATTATGTACTTTTAATATGTTATAATTACGGTGAATAAAATAGTTTTCAATTATTATGAGAGTGTGAACGATTGAAAATAAGAATGTATTTGACTAATTAAGCCCCAGTAAACACATTTATATATAAAATACATATAAATTATATAAGAGCTTTTTAGATTTATATAAAACTGGAAGAAAAATAAGAGATATTTAATGTCAGGATGTCAATTTTCAAACTAATATAATATACCTATATGTCTATTAGATGTAAATTTTTTATATCTGTAGTACATGAATTTATATACGTTTTATATATATTTTATGTAATATTCACATAAAAAATATTAGTTGTAAAAGCGTTGCGATGACCAAATGGCAGCTACTCGAGCATAATGTAATTATTACCAATGTAAAAAATTATTTAAGCAGTTTCATACAAAAAAATGGAAAAACTACATTTTTACGTGCAACTGTACTTTTAATTAACTTAATTCTTGCACGAACCCGTTTTTACCTGAACTGATAGCCGACAGTTTATTATGATATTATACCTATACTACTTGCTTGAAAAGTTTCCCTTAACCGGATTCGAACCGTTGCGGGTGGGCGTTGCAAATTCCGAAATCCGACATGTGTTTTCTTTGTATCCGACATTGTACCACTGCGCTAATCTGAAACATTCCTTTTTTTTATTTCGTTCTTCCTTTGCGCTGTTTCGCGAGTTTAAATTATGTTTAATTATATCGTTGAGTGAAGTCTTATTCAATGATTATACCTACCGTTATGTTAAAAATGACCAGGACTTAATTTACTTTATATTATTTATTTTCTATATAAATTAGACGCATTTTAGTCGATACGGCTCTAATATTAAAGGTACGTGAACTACAATTTTTGGCGTTATAGAAAAGCCGCACGTGCGATTAATTATGCGGCGCAAATAGAAACGGACTTTTATTTTCGACAATATAATATATGCAATGATAATTTATAATTATATTTACAGAAGGCATACATAAAAAATATGTAATACTTCTTACATATAAGATTTTACATATAACGTACATAAATCTAATCATATAAATTTGATAGCACATAAATTTCATGGGTAATATGTAATTATCTATATGTATATATTATATGAATTTCTGTATACAGAATATCCGGAAGTTTATATACTATTATGTAAAATATATGTAATCTGTGACGTACGGTTTATATAACTTTATTAATGAACACTTACATACTTGATATATAAAAAAGCACATGTAGGGGTATTTACTTCAATCTTATATGTTGTATGTATATTTTATATGTGTGTTTGCTGGGGTAGATCGCTTCACTTCTCGGTTTGTTTGATCCATTTTTAACGTATGACTTCACCAGCAGTATGTTCTACTAGCCCTTTCCGTACGGATCCATTTTACCTAACATTGCTGCACAGACGGTGCCAGGTAGTCAAATGGTACAGACTGATTTTTTTATTTGATTATATAATTAATAAAGTAATTAAAAATTGGTTTAGCAAAAAAAATAACTTTAATAATAATAATAATAATAATCGTTCGAGCAGGACAAGTTTTCTGCTATAGAGGTTAGAAATTTTCCTTGGTTCATTAATGGGTCAAAGTTTGGCCAAATTACAGCAACATCCAAGGAATTAATAAAAAAACGTGTCGACCCCACCTTCGTCACCCAATCATATGAATCTTCGCACTTTTGAACGGATTCAATGTCACAGTGGGCCGAAAAACTGTATTGCATTGCTCAAATAACCAGCAGCAAATAACAATTATAACAAAGTGCATATCGCTCGATACTATTGTACGAGTATTTACATTTTCTAGCGCTTAGGATCTTAATAACAGTATCCTTGTTGATACATGTACGTACCTCAACGCTTTTTCCCTCCCCCTCCTTCCCTCCACCTCCTTCCTCGCCATACCCCCTCTCTCGGGGTATTTTTTCCTTTCTTTTGGGTCCCACTTCGTCCTATTCTCCTTCAGTTCCTTCCAACATTTTTGCAATATCTCGTTTTCACCTCTCAATTCCATTCCTTCTTCATACCTCACACTCCTTCCAGTCTGAACTCTTATTTTCTCCCATTTCAACTCTCTTTGCCGGTGTCTCTCTGTCGCTAAGCCCATTGTCCATTTCCAGTATTTCTCCTGTATCCTCTCATATCTCTGGTCCATATACCATCACACTTTTTACTAGTTTTTCGTACAGCCATTTTCTTTTCTGTATGTCCTTTCCGAATACTCTTTCTCATACCTGCCCTAACGCTTTGTTCCCTTTCTTCACCAGTTCTCTTGACTTTCATCTCTTTTATTATATATGTATACTTCAGCATATACCCTAGATATCTCCATTAATCCACCCTCTCCATCTTCTCTTCCTCCACCACCACTTTTCACTTGATCTTCTTCCCCTCCATCTTTCAAATACCATTAATTTTGGCTTTTTCACATTCACCCTTTAATTCTTTTTTTCCAAATACCTTTTCAAAACTCCTATTGCTCCCCTTATCTCACCCTCATCTTTTGCTACTACCGCCACAGCACCCGCGTACGCGTACTTTACATCTTGCTATGGCCACCCATCCTCTCTGCTGCCCTCTCATAACTTTTTCCAGGTCCCCTATGTGAATGGAGAACAGGCTAGGACTCAACGGGCATCCTTGTTTCACTCCTTTTTTTTTACCAGAACTGTTCTCCCATCTTCATCCCCACTTTAGTTCTACACCTCGTCTCGTCATGCACTTCTTCCAATGCCTCCACTAAATCCTCCTTCACATTTTGCCACCTTATTCCCTCCACAGCTTCTCGCTATGCACATTATCAAACGCCGCTTTTATATCTAGGAACAACGTATAGACCTCTCCTCCTTTCTTTTGCAACTCCTTAATACTCAACTGTCTCAGAACATATATATGTTATAAAACTCACCCCTCTATAACTTGTTACTTCTTTCCTATCGCCTCCCTTATACATCGGGCATACTAACCCTTCCCTCCATTTTTCTGGAAACGCTTGTCCCCTACAAATTCTACTCAGTATCCTTCTGATGACTTCCCTCCTGTGTATTTCTATTCTTCTCCTTGGATTCCATCCCTTCCTACCACATTTATCTTTCCACCCTCCTGTTTTTCCTCATTCCGTCGAGAAGTTCCACGCAATGCTTTTCCATTCTTCTTCCTCTATTCTGACCCCTACTCCCTTTCTCTTATTTCCCATTCTATTCACTACTTTCCACATTTCTCCCTCGTTTTTTAGTTTCTTTATTTCATCCTCCACTTCTTGCTTCCACTCCTCCTTTCTTCTCTCTCAAAACTTCATTAAACTTCCTTTTCAGCCTTTTGTATAGCTCTATTTCCATTTTCCTCTCCTTCATCCTTGTGAGGACACCTTTTCTCTGCAGTACCTTAGCTTGAGTTCCTCATATACGTCTCACTTTCTCTTTATCTTGCAGTTTGCTGTGTTAACTTCCTAAATATATTTTCTTCCGATATCTGTGTATGCTTACTTTACCACTTTTAAGCTTAACTCTATTAACTCTCTTGCTAAACCTTTTGCCGTTTCGTTCATTTTGTTGTTAACATATTTTCCGCTGGCTTCGGCTAAGAAATCTGAAATGTTCAAGGTTTTTTTTTATTTCCTTGTCGCCTTCATTCGGTTGTGGGGGCATGTGTAGATAGACTACATCTTCCTCTTCTTATTGGTTCCTCGCTGACTGACACTTCCGTAGGTATTCGGCTCGTCAACTGAGTAACCCTAAGTCAAGTAAAGTTCTCGTCTTCAACGATGCTTAGTATATGAATCCCGACACTTTTTGGTTCCAAATCTAAGCCAAGTTCGAACCAAGTGAACCAAGAAGAAGCAAATCAAATAAAATTTGAAATGTTTCGTATGTTCAATTGTTGAATGAATCATAAAAATAAGAATATGAAACGTATTGAGCGTAAATAAAAGAAAGAATACAAAAGATACTAGAGAAGTTTGGAAAAAACAATAAATAGGGTATGGACTTGAGGTAAAATAAATTCTTGTTCTCCTAAAACGACCATGTCGGGCGTTTTGGAAGTGTGGACAATGGGACCAGATCATCCAAAAACTCATGACATCCGTACGACTTAAGTCGTAAGATTCATTTACAATACATCGTGCATAAGTTTTTCCAATGCTCTTCTCTATTCTTTTATACTTTTCGTTTCTTTTTCTTCCAGTCTTTAATATTCCTGTTCTGAAGAATCTTTTCCACAATGTTCGTCCACCTTTTTCTTCTTCGTTTCTATTGCTTTCTTTATGATCGTTGATTCTTTCAACACGTCCAGCTGCCATATCTTCTTATCCATGATCATTGTTGCTTTGCAAAATTGTTTCATTTTTTTTCTTCTTCTTCACCATTTCCTCTTTTATATTGTTCTCAAAGATGTCTTCTCTCAACGCTTAACTGGTGTATTACATTCATCATTCTTCATTAATGAGTGCAATGTTGGGTCTTCTGTGCAGCATTGTCTTGTCCGTATCTCAGTAAGTATAATTTATTTTCATTGTTTTCTAATAAATTTATTGTACTCTGTACATCTATGATCTTCTTCATCTGCGGTCGGCAATCTGTCATGGCAAATTTCTGTAGGAGTGGTGGTGTTGTGGTACGTTGCAGAACTAACTCATTATACACTTAAAACAGGCCACCTAGAGCACTACTAAGCAACCTTGAAGATTGACCCTCATCCTTTGCGTCACACCGTTTTAACCGTTGAATTGGTCACACCAAAGTTCAAACTAACGAATAAAGAAGAGGAAAAGCGCCCTCTGTACCAGTACTATAGAAAATGCCTCACAGTTGAAGGTTTGGGCCTTCCCATCCACACTAAACACTTACTACTTGCGGAAATAAATTTAACGTACGATAATAATTGGACTGAATGCAACAGTTTCCTTTGTGCACCGCCTTAAAATAATAATAAGAGATATTTCATTGAATAAAAAGAAGGCAAAGTCGACAAGCGTTCCTGTCAATATCACGTCTCGCATTTCAGCTAGAAAATGTAATAAGTTTCAGTATAATCGAGCTCGTGTTGTAGCGACATCTGTCTCGAATTTATAAATGTTCAATCGCAAATGATTACTACGGAAAATTACAATGTTGTGCAAGTGGACTTACGTCACAAATTGTAATCTCTTCTACGACGAATACACGTATTGAATTGAAACCTAATCTGCCTTTCGTTCGAGTTTCTAATAATAAAAGCGTATTACGGAGTAACACCTCGGCTTATGCCTTAAATATTCACATTTTTTCTTATTTTCACGTAAAAAAGTTGCTTTGTATTACTCAATTTGGACGTTTTTAGTTATACTTCAAATAGACGGTAAAAGGGAAAACCGCAAACAATTTTTTTCTCGTTCCAATCCGATTTGTGCAAACTAAATTTGAAACTCGCATTAAAAGTAAGTAGATTACCTTCCTTTTCATTTTTGAAGTTTCCTGAATGCGGAACTACGGAATACTTATTTCGAGCAAGTTCTCCGGAAAATGTGATAATTATGTTACATTTTTGTTAACGCATAAATAGACAGGTAGAAGCGATTACCAAGATTGCGATGAATTATATTCTTTTGTTGCTAGTCCGGTATGGTGCATTACGTTCAAGAGGAGACATCTCGCGCCATCTTTTAACAAGTAAGACTACAAAATGGAGCAGCTTTGCTCGAAGTTCCTGCCATTTCAACTTATTGGTCTTGATTTGAAGGGTTGAAAGGTCAATTTCGGCATTGACAATATCATCCGTTTTTAATGGTTTCTCTTTGCTAAATTTGTTCTAAGGTGGACGGTGTAAAAGTGGTAGAGAAATGAAAAGGAGGATAAACCTTTTCTTTTTATCGATGTTCGGTGTTACGGCAAGAATTGAGAATTGTAACACAATTTATAAATAGGTATTGCACCAGTAAGCTCAGTTATATAGACGATTGGGCGTGGATTAGTAAGGATGAGAGAAAGTGAGTTGTATCTAGTATAAGCAGGATGAGTAACGAATACTCAATAAAGAAAATTGGCGCCACGCAAGTTCTAAAGGTAATAGCTAAAATTGAGAGTATGAACTGCGAAGATAGTCTCAATTCGGAGATGAGATGAGTAACGTAGTAATCTGAAAGAGAAATATGATAATGGAGTAATAATGAGAGAAAAAAAAGTAATTTGACGAGAGTATAATAAAGACTCGGTCAAAATATGTACATAGATAATGATAACATTAAGCAATTGTTCAAAATAAAATAAATAAATGGATGTAACTGGATAATAATCAAAAATTGTAGTGACTTACTAAGTAGTAATAACAGTAACTAGTGATCCGGTTTACCTATTAGTAGCGTTGCAATAAACTACTCGTAGAGAATTACGTTAGCATGAAAATTTAATCTGTCAGAAAACGATGCAATCGTAGTAAGCCAAGTAAGTAAGTAATAATAATAAAGTACCTGTATATAATGTTCGGTGGAGATCCCTTTGCAAAGAGTCTGCCGAAGCGATGTAATCTAAATAAAGAAAATTAGTACAAGTTGGACCAGAAATAATGGTTCGGTCCCAAACTACGAGAATACTTAATTACTAACGATTCACTTGAAGGATCGCATACTGAGCATATATTAGCAAAAGAGTTTAAATCTATCAGCAATTAAAAGTTAAGGTAAAAGGGACTAGCTAATACAATTTTACGTACAAGTCAATTAACGGAAACAAAATAATATTTAACTTTAAGTAACAAAAGTATCAACTGAAGAGCAAATTTAGTTAGAATGAGGTATTTACAAAATGAATGACGTCATAAAAATTTAAGTTAACTGTAAAACAATTTACTAAAACAAATAATTTCGGTAAGGCAAAGTATCCACAAATTAAAGTATTTAAAGTAAATGAGTTTAAAGGAAAATAAAGGTAAAGTAATTTTATAAGGAAGCAGGAAAGGTAAATGAAGTTTGTAGTCTTCGGCGAACTTGAGAATATGGCGACGGAGTTGTCAATGCAGAAATAGATGTTATCGGCCAAAATGGTGGTTTCAGATATTGCAGTTGATAGGATCAATCATACGGTAAACGGGAAGGGATACGTTGAACGCTAGACTATTCGTTGAACGCTAGGACAATTACGAGGAATTGGAGACGAGAAGTTGAAGGAAGAATGCAATTTTGAAGATAGTAAACGAATAAGTACATACCCAATGAGTTTCAATCACTGACGTCAAGCAGCACTTGATAAGGAATCTCAGATACGACACGCAATAAATGTATTAAAACCGTAATTGTATACGTTTGGAGGTGATAGAAATAAGCAGGTGGTTCCTACACAACCAATTAGTTTAAGAAATTTCACTTATAACCGTTTTATATAACGTTAAATTAAAGAAATTGTGAATATTTCTCACTACAAAAATGGAGCGTCCCTTCCGTCTAGGTAAAGTTTACCCACTAAAACCCTTTCCTCTCTCTAGACGTCACTGCGTCCCCTCGGTTGGGTATCACGTTCCGGCATTCTTTGCAACCGAGTGCCGTCCGGTGGCACCTAGATGTTAGCCTCTGTGCTGTCTGTAGTATTCGAATGGCCGCCACAGGCTACTCTGGGCCGCTCCCTCTTGTTGTCAGCAGGCCACGATATCTGTGATCCATTTCGCCACCTTATCCAATTTCGCGGGTGCGTTCAGCATTATCGAGACTATGATTTGTGCGTGTATGTATGACTCTACCCATTTCTCGATTTCTTGTTTCTGCCGCGCCCATTTTTGACACTCGAAAATGGCATGGCCGGTATCATCTATGTACCCGCAGTCGACGCACCCGTCACTCTCTCTTTTCCTAAACTTGTGAAGGTAGACTCCGTTCTCCCCGTGTCCCGTGAGGGACTGTGGGAGTTAGTGGTCTACCTCCCCGTGCTTCCTCCGTACCCACTCTCCTACCGAAGGTATCAGGCGGCGGGTCCAGGTCTCCTTGGACTCCATTCTCGTTGCCATATTTCTATGGACTCCTCGCTTTCCTAACCTGAGTTGGACCATGATGTGTACCGGCAGCACACCAGCGACTACCAGGATCGCTTCAAGCTCTGCGGTCCTGGACTGAGACGTGATCTTCACAGTTGTCAACCTATTGATTCGATTGAGTATCGTGGTGGCAGCACCCCACTTCAATGCCGGAGCTCACACCTTCACCCCGTATATGGATCTTATGGCAAATGCCAGTACCATTCTCTTGGATTCCCGTGAACCACCTCTATTAGGCAGAATCCCACACCCACACTCTCACTTGCACTTTCCCGACCTTTCGTTTACCCGTCATGGTCGCCACCACGGTTTTTCCCGGCACCAGTGTCAGCTGCCTGCTCCGCATCCTCGCACTAATTCTCCCGTTCGCCCGTTGCGTTTTCTCAATCACGTCACTAAGGACTCTGTCCGTTGCTACTATGGTGAGGTGTTCCGCAAATCCATTAACCTCTACCCCGTCCTCGTGGGCAAGCCTAAAACACCCATCGTATGCGTTATTCCAATCTACAGGGCCCAGAACCGAGCCCTGTGGCACACCCGCACTTACCGGCACATTCACTGGGCTCCCGTAGGGTCGTAATGCCATCAAATGTCTGTTCCTAAGATAACTATGCACTATGATAACCAGGTAACCAGATACAAGCCTCCCTGCTTACTGAGTTGAAAGCGTTTTTGACATCCATGGAGGTTACCAAGCAATACCTCCTCTTCCTCCAGGTACCATAATTGGCGGATCTCACTAATTCGGCGATGCGTCCAAGGGCGTCACACGTCGATCCACCCTCGGTGAAGCCGAACTAGTTCGGTGATAGCTTCTTTCCGACCTCCCCTGGTAGCTTGGTTTTAATAATCTTCTCCATGACCTCACCCGCAAAGTCCAGTAAGGAGATTGAAACGAGTTGTTCTGCTTCAGTTCAGCACCAGCTTCCCTTGCCCCCACCTCTGCGGGCATGTACTACTTCTGAGGCTTCGTTAATAATAAATCATACGGTAATTAACAGCATTTGATGTAAGAGATAAGTTAGGTTCAAGCGTTTGTAAATTAGGGCACATACGTCACGGTCACTTCATGAATTAGAAAAAAAAACAAAATGTGGTAATTTTTTAAGAAGTTGTTAACACTAATAATTTTATCCACCCTGTTTTTAAATTTCTTGCATCAACTTTTTTATTTTGAATTTTTGTTGTTTTGGCGCACAAGAACAGTCTTTGTTGTGTAAAATCTGAAATTATTTCCAGTTTTAATTTCCTCCCTTGCACTGCGTAATTTGTGAAGTTAACGCGCCGTCGATTTTCATGTTAATTTTGTAACGAAGCTCAAACTAATGACGCTTCTGTTATATGAAAACCGGATGTATGTTGTAATGCACGTGGAAACTTTAATAATGTTTCCTTTAAACATGCAGGTATTCAGTTGGTGTAATGTGCCATAAGCTACAACAATATCACACACCTGCTTATTCTCCGATACCTATCGTATAAAACAATGCAAGTGGAAACATGTACTCAGATAAGAGATTTTGTCGCCTTATTTCCTGTAACGTGGTAGTATTTTCCGTTCTCGAAAACTCTCCTTATCTATCGTCCATATTGTGATGAAAACGGTCAAGCTTTGAATTGAAATACTTAGTTCAACGTAGCTTTCAGTTCGTGATGCACATGAAACGCAACATTTACGAGGACGGTTTATCTCTTAAATTAAACAGCAAACACATCACAACTGTAAACATGTTTGTATGAATCTTTTCCAACCTTTTGAAACAAAATATAATTGTTATATGGTATTATATTGTGATCTTTATTAGAAGATTCACACAATACAACCACGTAGGCGATCGCGTAATTACACTGGTTTACATGATACTTGTCACTTTTTTGTGATATCTTTTAAGCATGTTATACACAATGTAACACTGCATTTTAGTAACAACCTTTGTTCCTTGTGTTCAGGACTATTTGCAGTGAACTGTGATTATAATCTCAATATCTTCAGCTTAGCCTATATGCACGTGCCTACAAGGATGAATGTCATCTTCCTGGAAGGTTGAGTGCTTTATGCTGCTTTTGAGCATCAACTCAATCCAAAAGAGTTTTACTTTCTCGTTTTTGTAGATCAAATAACTGAATGATCGTATGAGATTATACACCATTGGTACTGTCTAGTCCATTATGGCTGCTCTGCTCTGCCCCTATTAACCTTGCTGTATTCCGCGATTGGTTTAGTATTCTTTTTAAAAAGATTCACGTTCTACTAGAGAGAGCTGATAGTGTCCTTGACCATTTGAAGCGACCATTTACAGTGGCCTCCTTCGGTTCTTCTAGGACTTCGATATGCAACCTGGTCTCCCTTCAGTTATGTCATACCAAATCGGATGTAACCCTTATCTGAACTACTAGTGTTATACCAAAATTTATACTGCAACGATTCCTTCTGACCCTAAACTTAAAATTACAAAATTGACACATATGGCATTTATATATTTTTCCATACCAATCAAGAGTACCTGTCTCTCCTCCAAGTAAATTCTTACTGCCCAATTACTTTTTGGCACTATTACAATCGGATACGAGTACGGCGAATCGAATCTTTCTACAAACTTCATCTCTATTTGTTTTACGTCAAGATGAACTTTTGCGCAGTATTCCCACAGGATCTATCCAATTTACTACAAAAAAATTTGCATTCTTCGACACTTTGTCCCATCTCTAGAGTTACTAAAGCTTGGTCGGAACATTTGGCAATTATTACCCACCCTGTAAAGTTATGGCTTGCTCTGGAACAGGACCATGCGTGGGTTCCTCTGTATTAATATTTCATAAATATTTTCTGAAATCACGCTTAAAATCGACTTCCTGTATCGATTAGTGGTTCTTGCACTATCCCCTCCAATTTTCTTAGAACAAGTGGGTAATATGGAAGATGTTCTTCTTTTCCAGAGTCTTCGTCGTCACTTTCGGTTCCTGAATTTATTTCGTAGTTTTGATTGGATGTGTCTACGTTCATATTTCTATTGACATTCGCTTAAATTGTTTGAAATACAAAGTTGCTTAAGTGAGCTTGCTCGTCTGTACGTTGGAGCGTTGTCCAGTAGCTTTTAGTTCTTTAGGTTCGATAGGGATGCGACACCGACCCAGCGTTTCTGCACTGTCTTCGGTAGTCCTCGTCATCTTGAGGATGATGATAATCTCTTCGATTTGGGTATATATATACCGATGCCATAAATCTGTTTTTGGGAGAAAGTGGGCGAAATTTTTGCACACTGATGCATCTCAACATGAGGAACGAAAATCTGCAACTTCATCTGAAATATGTCCACAATTGCCGATTTGTAGCAACTTTTCCTTTTCCAAGAGGTAGATTTCCAACGTTTTTGGGTATAGACCGGTGCCAAAAATTTATTATTTGCAGCAATTGGACGAACTTTTTGCACACTGATGCGTCTAAACATGAGGAATGCAAATCTCCAACTACATCTGAAATATCTCCACAATTGCCGATTTGCAGCAACTTTTTCTATTCCAAGAGGTATATTTCCAACGTTTTTGGGTATAGACCGGTGCCAAAAATTTATTATTTGCAGCAATTGGACGAACTTTTTGCACACTGATGCGTCTAAATATGAGGAATGCAAATCTGCAACTACATCTAAAATATCTCCACAATTGCCGATTTGCAGAAACTTTTCCTATTCCATGAGGTAGATTTCCAACGTTTTTGGGTATATACCGGTGCCAAAAATTTATTATTTGCAGCAATTGGACGAACTTTTTGCACACTGATGCGTCTAAACATGAGGAATGCAAATCTGCAACTACATCTGAAATATCTCCACAATTGCCGATTTGCAGCAACTTTTTCTATTCCAAGAGGTAGATTTCCACCGTTTTTGGGTATATACCGGTGCCAACCATTTATTTTTTGCACCAATTGGACGAACTTTTTCCACACTGATGCTTCTAAACGTGAGGAATGCAAATCTGCAACTACATCTGAAATATCTCCACAATTGCCGATTTGCAGCAACTTTTTGTATTCCAAGAGGTAGATTTCCAACGTTTTTGGGTATATACCGGTGCCAAAAATTTATTATTTGCAGCAATTGGACGGACTTTTTGCACACTGATGCGTCTAAGCATGGGTAATGCAAATCTGCAACTACATCTGTAATATCTCCACAATTGCCGATTTGCACCAACTTTTCCTATTCCATGAGGTAGATTTCCAACGTTTTGGGGTATTATGTATCGGTGCAAATAATTTATTATTTGCAGCAATTGGACGAACTTTTTGCACACTGATGCGCCTAAACATGAGGAATGAAAATCTGCAACTACATCTGAAATATCTCCATAATTGCCGATTTGCAGCATCTTTTTCTATTCCAAGAGGTAGATGTCCAACGTTTTTGGGTATATACCGGTGCCAAAAATTTATTATTTGCAGCAATTGGACGGACTTTTTGCACACTGATGCGTCTAAGCATGGGGAATGCAAATCTGCAACTACATCTGTAATATCTCCACAATTGCCGATTTGCAGCAACTTTTCCTATTCCATGAGGTAGATTTCCAACGTTTTGGGGTATAATGTACCGGTGCCAATAATTTATTATTTGCAGCAATTGGACGAACTTCTTGCACACTGATGCGTCTAAACATGAGGAATGTAAATCTGCAACTACATCTGAAATATCTACACAATTGCCGATTTGCAGCAATTTTTTCTATTCCAAGAGGTAGATTTCCAACGTTTTTGGGTATATACCGGTGCCAAAAACTTATTATTTGCAGCAATTGGACGAACTTTTTGCACACCGATGCGTCTAAACATGAGGAATGCAAATCTGCAACTACATCTGAAATATCTCCACAATTGCCGATTTGCAGCAACTTTTCCTATTCCAAGAGGTAGATTTCCAATGTTTTTGGGTATATACCGGTACCAAAAATTTATTTTTTGCACCAATTGGGCGAACTTTTTCCACACTGATGCGTCTAAACGTGAGGAATGCAAATCTGCAACTACATCTGAAATATCTCCACAATTGCCGATTTGCAGCAACTTTTTCTATTCCAAGAGGTAGATTTCCAACGTTTTTGGGTGTAGACCGGTGCCAAAAATTTATTATTTGGAGCAATTGGACGAACTTTTTGCTGACAGCTGCGTCTAAATATGAGGAATGCAAATCTGCAACTACATCTCAAATATCTCCAAAAATTGCCCATTTGCAGCAACTTTTCCTATTCCAAGAGGTAGATTTCCACCGTTTTTGGGTATATACCGGTGCCAAAAATTTATTATTTGCAGCAATTGGACGAACTTTTTGCACACTGATGCGTCTAAACATGAGGAATGCAAATCTGCAACTACATCTGAAATATCTCCACAATTGCCGATTTGCAGCAACTTTTCCTATTCCATGAGGTAGATTTCCAACGTTTTTGGGTATATACCGGTGCCAAACATTTATTATTTGCACAATTGTTCGAACTTTTTGCACACTGATGCGTCTAAACATGAGGAATGAATATCTGCAACTACATCTGAAATATCTCCACAATTGCCGAATTGCAGCAACCTTTCCTATTCCAAGAGGTAGATTTCCAACGTTTTTGGGTATAGACCGGTGCCAAAAATTTATTATTTGGAGCAATTGGACGAATTTTTTGCTGACAGCTGCGTCTAAATATGAGGAATGCAAATCTGCAACTACATCTCAAATATCTCCACAATTGCCCATTTGCAGCAACTTTTCCTATTCCAAGAGGTAGATTTCCACCGTTTTTGGGTATATACCGGTGCCAAAAATTTATTATTTGCAGCAATTGGACGAACTTTTTGCACACTGATGCGTCTAAACATGAGGAATGCAAATCTGCAAATAGATCTGAAATATTTCCACAATTGCCGATTTGCGCAACATTTCCTATTCCTAGAAGTGAATTTTCCAACGTTTTTGGGTATATACCATGCATTTTCCCTTCGAGGTGGTCTATATCCCGATCTTCCGATAGTGTTGACGTTTCGTCGATATTCTTGATGTCGATTCTCGTGTCATTCGTTGCTTCCCTTCTTCTTCCATAGTTACTTACATTATTTTCACTTGGCCTTCGATATTACTTTACTGAACTTGTGATCCTTTTCTAATATTTCCACAATATCTTTTATCGTATTGGGTTCCGAAGCATATAGTATCTATAAGCAAGGAAAATGTACAACGAATGCGTCGACCATTTGGCTTTCCCTTAGGCTTGGTTCCAGATGAGTATTCTTGACAACTTGACTTTTGCTTTGTGCTTTGATGACCTGATATCTCGTGTTTCCTACAAATTTCTTTGGTTGCTGTCCTAAAACATTTTCGGATTGATTGACAATGGTGGTATCCATTCTTCCTGACCAGCTTCAATTGTTTCCTGTGTGTCTTGTTGAACTAGCTCTTTCTCTGCTTCTATTTCTTCTTGACCAGATTCTATATTCTCTAATGCTTTAATTACGTATTCAATAAATGAAGAATCCATTTTTTGTACTTGTGTTTGTGAAGTTGTTGTCTTACAAGTTTCGTAAATCCAACCTTAATGCACAGTACGGGGACTATTGAGCAAAATATGCCAATTTTCGATTAATATTAAATTAGTGACAGCTTTGCAATTATAAATAATTATCGAACGCACCACATTTGCTGAGTGACGGAAACATCCTGTAACGGAATTATTGGAGGAAGTAATAAGAAATTTTCCGCTTGCATTTCTCGTGGGAAATCGATTCCTTTTCGCGAATGCATCGAAATAATCTGCACTTTTCCAATGCAAACGAGATTGCATTTACATACTAACGAAACTGGCTTATCTCACACCGTAATTTTAAAACTCAATCATTCATGTTGAAAAATTCCAATGACGGAAACAGAGCAGGATATAAAAGATCTAATGTAGAGGTAATTAAATGAAAAATATTTGTTCCATTATTAATAGAAATATAACTTCCAAAAACTCTCCCTTTCAAACAAAGAAATTAGAGCAGCGATAATAACGAGCGGTAAAAAAAAATATTTTCCTCCCACAATTTTTTCCCGAACATTTTTCTAGTTGACGGGTTGATGTTGTATATGTTGACAAATCATTACTTGGTGCGGAGAATTTATCAACCCGAATTTGGACAGTTCATATGTTAAAGTCAAAATATTTTTACAATACATATTTTTTCCGTAACACTTTCATTTTCTCCCCCTTTTACAACTTTTTTTTTTGCACGTGTCAAAAGAAATGAGTTTGGCAATGTCAATAAAGTACTTTTAGGGGATTGTAACATCAAGATAGGGGGAAACTGAATAAACTTCATTTTCTCCACACATTTCTCTAAGCCTTTCATAATATAAATCATACGAAAAGTGGTGGAAATTTTCTAGCTTCGAAATTTATAATTCTCGCGTTATGTGTTTTAAAGGTTAGGGTGGTTGGGGGGGGGGGGGGGAGGATACTAATTATGGATTCACGAATAATAGTTTCGCACTTCCGCAAACTCTGAGAAAATCAATATTGTTTTAGGACCGGTATTATTATACTTCTCTGGAGAGTGTTCTCAATAATTTCGTATTTGAGCATTGAGCTCTGGAAATGCGGGGTGACCCTTTTTATCGTCCATCGAGCGTGTGACACTTAAAATACTGCCACCTTTTACAATTCCTTAGCGATTTGCTTTCGTTCCTACAGATCTACGAAATAAGGGAAAATAAATGTCTAAGAAATTCAGCCGTACAATTTTTGGAAATTGCACCATAATTAATTTACATGAGTGTTCTTTTTACGTAAAAGCTTCAAACCGTATTTGTTTAAATTGTATTTAGTAGGTGGGAATTATTAAAACTAAGGATTTCACTAAATGGAACATCGACAGATGTCTCCAAAGTTACGATTTATGGATTTTAGTTTCATCGACTGTTACGTGGTTAGCACCTGTGCCCATAAAAGCTGCCATCAAATTACCCGAACATCGTAACTACATATCATATCGCTAATTGGGGACAAATGTTATTTTTACAAACCACGAAATACAGCAATGACACGTTTTCTCAAACCTTCTTCTTTCCTATAGGAATTTTAAGGCTAACCATCTGCATCAATGGTAGTTAAAGAGCTGGTAATTATTTTCCTGTAAAACTAGACATTTGTATAGTAATGACTCAAATAAATAAAGGAAAGGTGACGGTGAGGGGAGCAGGAGGTAACAAGTTTAGATGAAATGTATTAAGATGATAATAATTAAGGACGAGGCGCAGATAAGTGGAATAGACTATTGGGGAGTGGGGGAAAGATTTTTTGGAAAGGATATGGAAAAGAGAAGGTAGGTTTTTGGTAAGTTAGTAAGGAATGTTCAGGTGTATGGAGTAGAGATATGGGAGTGGGGAAGAAGAGAGTTCAGGAATAATACTGGAGATGGACGTTGAGGTTGGATAGAGAGACCAGAGACGCCAGGGTATATAGTGGAAGAAGAGATAAAGCTGAGAAAATAAGAGTTTAGGCAGGAAAGAGAGTGATGAAGTATGTGGATGAGGTCAGGAAGAGGAATGAAATTGTAATGGTGAATAAGTGTATGACGGAGATGAGTAACAAACGGATAAGGTATGGAGAGGACAGGGAAGAACAGGAGATAGAAAAAAGAAGTGAGGAGGGAAGGGATATTATGGAATAGTTGGTAAGAAGAGATAAGGATGTACAAGGCCAGGAAAGGAGAGCGAGGATAGCTGAGGCGATGTATAATGAGGGATATCGGGAGATTGTGATAGAAGGCAAGGCAGAGTACCTACCTGTTGGGAGATATGGGATTGAAGGAAAAAAGAATAGTGGCGATACTTAGATGCGGGAATGAAAATGGATATTGGTGGGAGGACGAGGAAAGGGTTTGTTGAATGTGCAGGGAAAGGAGGGAAAGTATGTGGCCTATGATGAGGGAATGTGAGGAGCTAAGTGGAGCTAATTGGGAGAAAATTATCATTACCGTGAGCGCGGTGAGTGAAAATTTGGTGTTTACTCATGTGAGTAGGTACACTAGGCTGAAGCAGTCCATTTAGATCCCAATTTGCAGTTCATTATGGACAAAAAAGTGTACTTTGGGAGAAGATATCGTCATCTGGCACCTGCGTTCGAAGACCATGTCTCCTGAAGTAGTAGAAATGAAATAGATATTGTCATTATTACACCTGATGCAGATCCCCAGGCGGATGAAGAATAATTCGACGACAATAATTTGCTCTCAAGAATGAAGAAAATATTGCTTTTCTGAACATATAACCGGCGAAATTGAGCTACACCATGTAAGCGAGGGTCTTGGGCCAAAATATTTCCGAGTCATCACATACAGGACGATGTGCCAAAAATCGAAACAGTAGGAACCGACATGGACCAAACAATTTGTGGATACAAGTATGCCAAACTTTTTGTTGGAATTCTCCTGTTGACAGGGTACGAAAATTACCAAGTGAACGAAATTACTGGAGCCTTGATGAAGATGTATGTGTCTCAACTATCCAAAACGTTATGTCACACATGTCACAGATTCCAGGAGATCACTTTAACAATCACCCAGGCAAAGTAGTTAAAGTTCTCAATTTACCCTTCATGAATATCATTCTATCGACGAAGCGATCTTCTTAGGCACTATATAAAAGGCAAGTCAGTTCGTTTTGGTTATAAAAACTGGCTACTCTTCAGTTCTTCAGTCTACAGTGCCTAGAAAGTATACCTACAAGTAGCCCCAGGTTTCCTCAGGATAGCCCTGTACAGAAGAACGCCAGACTATGAGATGGTCCTCTGAAGGTCTCTCTCTCGCGTGGCGGCAATGTAATATCAAACTCCACCTACCCTTGTGCTGGACTTGGGTGCCTTGGGTTATGAAGTTGTTTAAAGTTGATACTGTACTGAGTTTCAGCAGCTGCACAATCCATCCTCGCACGACCTCTATTAGGCCATGGTGGCTCAAAGCAATTTCTATTGATTTGAAGGTTGTTTTGTCAAGCGCTACTGCTATGCCTATGAATGCTCCCAGTGTGGACTGCTTAGAGACCAACGATCTTTCACCCAGCCCTACAGTACAGTACAGGGCTGATTCTGTAGATTTTCCTGGGGAGTATGCGTGTTGGTTAGTGTAACGGAAGTTACAAATGTTGATAAAAGTTTTCAGGTTCGTGGTAAAAAGATTCGGTAATTTTTCTATCTTGGTAGTACGTTTGGACCTACCTCTCGTACTTTTTCTTCCCAGGCTAGCTCAGTAGGGATAAAAAGGGTTAATTCTAAATTTGGTGAAACTTTAATGGTTCACTAAGGTTAAATATTATTAATTGTTAGTAATCATTAATTAATTTCGAAAAGTAAATTTCTCTAGCTACAAATTGCTTAATTTATAACAACTCCAGTAAGTTTGACGAGGTCCTTAACCTTTCATTTAGCGTCGCTTTTAAACAAATTACGTTTTTTACTTTCCTTACAGTTCGGTAAAAATTAGTGAAAAATCTTTTAAATCAATATCAATAATTCATTTATTACAAATCCAATAAACTACGCAACTATAAAATCCCTAAAAAAACACACAAACTTACTTTCTACCTAAAATAAACAAATTGTATGGCCAATTTATTGCTTGCTAGCAAAAACGTGACATTAAGATTAAGAAATGCTGCGTAAATTTCGCTTATATTTAAAAACTCAATTCAAATTCAAATAATTAAAAATATCTATAAAATACAGTTTTTCGTTCACTGTTAGTTTAAATTTTAAATAAATAATAGTTTTGGGACAGTACCTTAATGTTTTGTTAGCTCGATAGCGTAGACGACAGCCCGCGCTGCGCCGCTTGCAAACAGGACGTGCTGATCGGACAGCTCCTCCAACGGTGTCTCAATTCGTGGTTCGCTTCAAGGCGAGTTGCCTTACATTTCTTCTTAATTAGTGTAAAATTCACATATAAAAGTTTTAATTTTACAACAAAGCGATTCTTCTTATAACACACAGCGATTTTTAGTTTTCTCACACGACAAGGCGAGGTAACAAACAACAAGGCGATTTTCCGTTACTCCCAATAGTCTTCGTTGGTAAAATAAATTAGGAAACTCACACGTTTTTTACTTGTGTGGCCGAGTGTGTAGCACCTCAACGCTTTATGTGGAGTTCAACACTCTATTACGGCCTTACTCAGACTCACGGTCCAATTAAAACTAACACCCCACCTGCCTTTTATATCCAATTTTATAAATGTTATCTTACTTTATGCACGTTTACCGATAACACACAGCACTTTTAATTTATACTACCCAAGTACCCATTCTTCTTAGCATAAAATAAAACCTACATATTAACTGAACTAAAAACATTCTACCTATATACAGATTTGAAAAGTAAAAAGTAATTAATTTAATTTAACCAAAATTAACGCCCGTTATATTAGGGTGCAGCGGGAATCGTATTAGCGCCGTATCCCTTATGTGTCTATCGCACATCCTTTCAAGTGTCTTTAGAAGAAAAGACATTACACTGATTGGACGATATGCTTTGGGTGTAGAGTAGTCACCTTTGCCAGTTTGTGGATAAAAACAATTTTTATCCCCCTCCATTGTTTTGGTATGTATCTGAAAGCGATACAGCCCGTATAAATTCTCACTATGTGAGCAACCGTAACCTCCAGCCCCCATTGCAGGAGAGCTGGTATTATGCCGTCCAATCCTGGTGATTTGTATGGTGAGATCGACTTTACTGGCCAGGTGACCCTCGTCACATCCATCATCTGTTCGGCATCCGCCCAATCAACCTCCGTAAGAGAGGGGGCTGCCTCTGGGCAGATGGGGTATGGCTTCGGGAATGTGAGCGTCTCTCAGTACCTCAGCTGTCCCTAGGAGGTTGTTTGTATAAGAACCATCGTCCCTTCTGAGGCTAGCTGGAGTATAGTACGGATCTTTGGTTAGGATTTTGTTTAGGCGGGATACAGGTGAGGAGGATTCTATGGAGCCGCAAAAGCTCTTCCATGCCTCTCTCTGACGCCTCCTAATATCCTTTTTGTATTGCCTTAGGTTTGCCATATAGGCTTCCTAGCGGGCTGTGGTTTTATCCTTCTTAGTCTTGTTCAACAGCTTTCCCAGACGAGTTGCCTGTTTTTCGAGCACCTTACACGACCAGGGGTGGTGGTGGGGCGTCTTGGCAGTTCTCAGCGGATATGCCTGTTCAAACGACCACATAATGGAGTTGAACAGAAGGTCAACTTCGTCCTGCAGGTCAGCGGTACTTAAAAGACGTCCCTCTGAAGAGCGTCCTTTTAGTTTCTTTCCAAGGAGATGTTTGTATTGGGGAATGTCCGTTATTTCTGATTGCTATAACGCCGTTGGACTTCTCCCTTGTGGTTAATTTCAAAAGAAATCATTCTATGATCTGACATTGTCGGTTTTGGTGTGATTTACTATCGTTGACTCTTATTCTCCGTAAGCTAGACCGGGGAATAGTACCTATCGGCCCCAGAACACTACCCTGCGGCACTCCCACCTCGATCAAATGCAGTTCGGATGTAAAGTAAAATCTTGCTATTTCACTAAGTAGTACTTGTCCGACAGATATGATTGAACTATCAGGAAGTAGGGCTACGACATACATTTCCTGATTTTATACAAGAGTCCGTCGAACGCCAGCGAGACATGCGAGAAGAGAGCAGAACAATTTTTTTTTTATTCCAGACCAGTTTTTATCCTATGCACCTGATCGATAGTCGAGTGTTTTTGCCTGAAACTGAATTGGTGATCTGGCAGGATTCCAAGGGCGGAAGTAAACCGATAGGTCTGTATGATGTAAACATTATTCCCATGTTTCCAGGTTTTGGAATCATGATCTGATCATTTGCGAAATTTTCCATTTAATGGAGGAGTAACCGAATCTTGATACACTCCCTCCCCTCCTCATCCTAATGTACCCTCCTCCTTTCGCATTATACATAATATGTAAAAAATTAAGTATCCTATCTCATACCGTTTTCCCTTAATTTTTTCAATACAACACTGTATATTGTGCATGTACATATTGTAGAGTATCTTTCACCCCAATTGACATAAATACATACACCCCACACCCTTCTCGGCAGGCCTTAAAATAACCTTCACGTGACATGTCGCACCAAATCTTTAACAAATTTTTACCGATGAAATTAGTAGTATTTGTGGACTTTAAAAAACGATATTTCTGTTTTTAAAAATACCCCAAAGTATCAACTCACCCCCTTCAACCCCCCTAATGAATTTTTTTTGGGTGTATGGCATGTCGCACATCGTCTCGCACTCATTTTCGTCAACATGGACGAATTTGTTATGTTTTTAGAACTATTTGCCTTTTTGCCCTTTGCGAAAAAAAGCGAAATCTTTCTGCCACATAATTTTCCGAACATAATCGACGGATTCCCGAAGATGAATTGAAATAAGAAGCATTTTAACAACACCGAATGCACAATCACGTGTAAAATTTTTTGGTCCTTCGTTCCGGATCGAAATTTTTTTTTAGTTCTTTTATTCATCAAAATAAACGCCTTCAATAGATCGCAGATGAAACATCAAATTATGTTAAATTGTAAAAGTCAGTCGGATTAAATAGTTTAAACTAATAGCGACATTATTAACAACAAGTAATCATGCTGCTATTGCCTAATTGAAATGTAACAAAAGGGTGACAGCAATCTCCATGTTAATTCAATTTGGCGAGGCTCAATTTACGTCCCAATCAACTTTCGAAAATTAAAGCTTTTAAAGCAAAACTAATCGGAAGTTTGAAATAATTTCATAGCCGCTAACTTGAAGTTACCGAAGAAAGCAACGAATTGCGAGTGTTCCTCATTTTAATTACCGTACTTTTTAATGACCAATTAAATTTGCGATACTTTCAACGTAACTTTTGGCCCAAGGCAAGAGTGTTTGATTAAATACACATCGCTAGAACTAATTAAACGGAGCCCCCATAACGTTTGGAATTCTTTTTTGTTTTTCGTACTTCGTTCAGTTCTTTTATTATTTAATTTAGCGTTCATAAGTTTGACAAGTTTTATGCTTTGTTTTATCCACCCGGAGGAGTAAGGGATGAAACGTTCAGTTCGCTTTTAACCGGCGACAGAGGATTAAACTAAAAGACCCTTTAGCTATTTTATCTTTCTCTTTTGAGTACTTCCCGGAATACAATATTTAATGCGATTACTTAATGACGTACTGAGTCCTTTAAGTGCATGTTGTACCTACCTAGATTTCATTTCGTTGCCATTATCCTCACGTGGTTGTGCGCAGAGCGCTTCATTTGGAGAATGAGAGAAACTTTATCCCTGAAGCTTTATTTGTACACTAAATATGAAGAGAGGAGGCTGAAAACTTAAAGGACAAGTTTCTTAATGGAACTTTACTTTTTAACATTACTAAGTGAAGAAGTTCTGTTTGAACTTCACATTGATCGTTTTAAGTTTGATGTTACAGTGAAATAGCAAACGGAAAGGAAACTTCTCTAGAAAAGCGGGTCATCATTAAGGTAAAAGGTTTTTATGCAGCAATGTGTATTAGCTGCAAACACTGATTTACGCACATAATTTCAACTGAAACCTAAGATCATCACAACCGCCCCCCTTTCTGAGATAATGGCTTCCTTACCACCTCAATCCTTATTACAATCTCTAGTGGCAAAACTGATATGTTACCAAACGGCACCTCTTTGTGTAAACTCAACAGAGTAAACTGGCACCATGATTGGATGCATTTATAACTGTTTCCTATCAAAATGAAGGAATCACTTTTTTTTAAATTTTATTTACGTAAGTCGACCATTAAAAATATAGAGGTCAAAGTTCCACCTTTTACATTCATTTTGATATAATTTGATTGAATCTGTGTAATAGTTTGGTTATTGCTGGTGGTGCGAATCGTCATTTAGACAACCGCTGATATCGCAAGCCGCAGGAAGACTTATCGTGGTTACGATAAGGGAAGCTGAGTACACTTTCGGGTATTTTTTCGAACCAATTTGAATTGGTATATAGAAGTTGTCATTGGTTCTACCCATTCTGATTTTTTATAGAGAGCGCCTTTTGAGCTATTGGAAAATTTTTGAAAGATGGGAAATAGAAAAGAATTAACGGCCAGTCCGAGTTTGTAAGCAAGACGGTAATTTCTACAGGATGACCTAAACCGTGGCATGTTCAAATAAAAATTTTAATACCACAAGAATAAGTTGCAAACGTAGGACGAAGATGAGTGCTTTGTAACTGTACCTTTAGTCTTTCTTGGTATCGTCTTCCACTTCGCCTTCATTTTCCTTGGGTCTTATCATCATACTTTGTGTGTGCATATTATTTTACTACCAACTGCATCTTTAGGTAGTTTTACGTTTCTTGCTGAGTGTGTCCCTTTGGCATATATTCTGCCCCCTTATTTCTGCCCCAAAACTTGTTGCCTACCATCTTACCGTTTTTTTGCACTTTTCTTTCTTTATACTAGTCATGAGGAAAAGGCTTCGTTACAAAATACTGTTCCTTTTGAGATACGGTCTCCTCCTACCTATATGTTGCCTATTTAATTCGTTTATAAGTTTTTCTAAAGTTTGGCAATTTGAAAATAGGGCACATTTTTGCCTTCGTCCAACCGTTGGGAATTTGTACTAGGTATTTCCTATCACTTGTCTGAACAGCTTATAAATATGTTCCAATAGCTGCTTACGTGCTTCCAATCCTCCAGGATTTTTTTGTTTTTCTATTGCGTTTCTTGCTTCATCTTTTGTTGGTGCCTTCATTTACATCTGGTGGCCATATAATTAAATTTCAGACTGCTCTCGTTGATTTAATAATTTTTCTAACTTTCCACTACTCTGGTTATTTCCCCGATCACATTTAAATCTTCATTATTTATGTATGATACTGTTTCTCCACGTTTTCCTTATCTTAATAGATCTCCACACCTACATCATATAGTCCAATCAGTCTGATATCTTTTCTGCTTAAGACACTGGAAAGATTTCGCAACAGATACATAAGGGATACAGCGCTTGTACCATTTGCGCTGCAGCCTAATCAAGATGCATACTCTCCAAGAAAATCCACAGAATCAGCCCTACACTCCGCCGTGGGGCTGAACCCCACCTGGATTCACTCCATCGGTAGCGGAGGAAGATAAAGACTCCATCTCCCATGGGAGATTGGCCACCACTTCCCACACCCGAAAAGGAATTGCAGGAGGCGTGCATGGACACAGAGGGGGCGAGATGGAAGAAATCCACAACAAGATTGCCGAACTTGGGGAACTTGGCATTACATCGATGGGGAAGGAATCCATTTTGAACCTAATGCAGGGCGCCCTAGTACCGACAGTGCCGAAGAAGCCTCATCGAACCCATCAACAAAAGAAAAACAGGAGGCGAATTAAGATGATGATCGGAGGAAAGCGTGTGAGAATCCCGAGGGCAGCAGCGGTGGAGATTGCTAGACCCGGACGAAGCATAATCTGTAAGAGGGGTAAATGTGCAAGAAAATCAATTTTATTAATTATTTAATTAAGGGAGATTTCGAAGAAACCTTTAAATAAGGAAAATTGGAAATCAGAGACGGCAGGAGAAGCAATCATTGAAGCAATGTAAATTCTTTGGAACAACTTCGACTGAGGTACCCGATAGGTAAACAGAAATTAAATCCCGTTCCCAGGTAGTACCTACAAGCATACAGCTCCGACTACAGGGTCGACGGCTTACAATCCCCTTACGTATTATAACAGGGTAAGTCGGGCCGCACTTTGGGTTTCTTTACAAAATAAAGAATTTGTACTAACAGCAAAGAGAATATTAACAGCTCTTTAAATCGTCAGCTCGAATTATCGTGATAACCACTATAGTATATTTTGAAAGTGTTACAGTGACACTGTTACGTGTCTTATGTGGTTTTAGTTACTATGGTACTCGCTTATACAAAGTGGCGCCCGGGAACAGGCGACTTTGAATCGATTAGTACAAACTCGTACTTGAAGTCGGTAATACTGTGATACCGCCATTTTGTTCCTTATTGCTTGCCATTTCAGTTGCAATGGAGCGGTTAGTGGAAGCTTATTGAAAAAAGAATAATTTTTATGAAGCTTCCTTTCCAATTTGGGCGTCATGATCCGGTTCCTTCAGACCACGCTGTGAGAACATGGCTTAGAAAATTTGAAGCAACAGGATCTGCTTTAAATGAGGAGATCCCAGGACTGTTCGAATGGCAAAGACAATCCAAGCAGTCAACGCCGCCGTCAAGTAGAGTACGGGTGACATGCTATGTCTTTGGGTTTGTCTCGCCAGAATATCGTTTTAGGGTCCCAAATTACCATCCCTATAAGCTTCAGACCGTTCACAAATTTCAAGCCGGTGATGCCGTCTTTGGCGGTTGAATCGGATCACCAGCTATTTGGTGATCGTGCCAAATGAATAATAAAGTTTTGGAAGTTGTGAAAACAACTAACATTTTTATTTACAAATATGTACAAGTTTTAACAGCGCGGAATGCGGTCAATAGTAGAGGTAAGGGCAGTAGGTAGGTTGGTCGGTCGCCGGAGGGTAGACTGGTTCTGGAATGCAGGCTGACGGGTCGATGCAGACGGACTGGTCGGTGTTGGCTGCTTTCGTTGGCGGCTATGACTTCTGACTGATTAAGATGTTGTTCAAAAAATGACTACTGTGCAGTGCTTCATTTAATGGCATGGTTTAGATTTCTGACCACCATGCATAAATATAAATAAAACTCACTTCAAGTTGCATTACTGTTGATTCAAAATCGCCCGTTACCAGGCGCCACCCTGTACAACAATAGGGTTAAATTCTCATAGGCGTTTGCCATACTAATTACGTGATCAAAGTTCTGTAATATATTCAACTTGTGCAGTACATAAAACTTAAACCACTCGAGAAAAGTGTGCTCCTAAGACAGATCATCACTCAAAGGAAACTTTATTAACGTTCATTATGTCAAGCTCAGATACTTCAATCCCATGGGATTTTACCTACCGAACCATTTTGTGCCTATACGGCGCGTGATGTTATCTAATTGAAACTATTGCTTTACCTACCTCTTGGGAATAGGGTTGTAACTTCTCCACCCTTAACTTTAAAATGTTCAATGAACGGTCAGAAGCCACAAACAATAGTTTGCAAAACATATTTTGCACTTACCTATGCCCAAATATTCCACTCAAGCTTAAAATTTGCTAAATATCTACGCGGGCGAAGCTTTCGTAAAGTAACTTTAGTTACTCGCTAATCTGATTACGGTATTGTTCAAACTAAGCTGTTGTCGTTAGCTGTCAATTACCGCTTCATTAACTTAAACAGTATCGTAATCAATTTCAGTCACGCGAGATGCATTTATAAACGTTACGGGGATCGGTTAAGTTTGCGTAGGTTTGATAAATTTTCATACCGTTATTATACTTTGTATAAGTTTGACACGAAGTACTCGACCTATTTATGTTAACAATATAAAATCTGTTTATTAGCATTAATTCACTTTACAGAGTTCATATTCACGTTTCGCTACGCATTTCAATTAAATTTCCAATAAAAGATGTGAAACTTTGAGGAAAACTACAGTTTGAAGAAAACGCTCTGAAAAGGTTCAAAAATATTTTTCTGGTGTAAACAATTTCGTAAAGGGCGAGAACGTGTAGAAAAATTAACGCACATTAGGCGTGCTCGAACTCCCGATATATACCTACGTTGTTTCGCAATGATCGACGAATTTTTATAAGCGAAACGGCAAGATCTCTTCAGATAAGTGTGGGAAGTGTCGAAACACAATGTTCATTGTTGTGCAAGATTAATACCGAAGCTCCCTACCGACGCGACGCTCAAAAGCAAAGCCGGATTAAGTCAAACGCGCTTCCGTTATAAACGTGCGGCAGAGGCATCCTTGAAGTGTATAGTGATGTACGATGAAACCTGAATTCATTATTTTGTGCCTGAATGCAAAAGGTCAAGCATGGAAAGGTGACACCAAACTTCGCCTAAGGCAACAGAAGGAAGCTGTCAACGTGCCGCGCCGATATCTCAAACAGAAACCATATCCCGGACAGGGGGTTCGGAAAAAAAAACCCTGGAAAAAAACCCGGAAAAAATCCGGAAAAAAAAACCGGGAAAAATTATTATAGATGGCTTTGAATAAATATATAAATATACAAAGTTTGGAAATGAAAGTAATGCTAAACTTAAACGTAGATAGGCACTAAAGCGCCTAGGTTATTTGAAGGTTTAGTATATTTTTTTCAATTGATACAAAATGGTAACATGACACTAAACAAAGTTTGAAAGTAAACAAAATGCCAAACTTAAACGTAGATTGCCACTAAAGCACCTAGGTTATTTGCAGGTTTAGTATATTTTTTTTCAATTGATACAAAATGGCAACATGACACTAAACAAATTTTGGAAGTTAAAAAAAATGCTAAACTTAAACGTAGATTGCCACTAAAGCGCCTAGGTTATTTCCAGGTTTAGTATTTTTTTTCAATTGACACAAAATGGCAACATGACACTAAACAAAGTTTGGAAGTAAAAAAATGCTAAACTTAAACGTAGATTGCCACTAAAGCGCCTAGGTTATTTGCAAGTTTAGTATTTTTTTTTTAATTTTCGGGGGTTTTTTCCGGTTTTTTTTTTCTGGGTTTTTTCCTGGTTTTTTTTCCGGGTTTTTTTTTCCGGCGGTTTTTTTTCCAGGGTTTTTTTTCCTAAACTCCCCGGACAGTATATCGGGATTAGTACAAAATTAAAATTGTTCGTTATCATCATCCAGTTCGGAACTGCTGTTTTCCTGTCCTCATCATCATTATTCATCAGAAAGCATATTGTTTGATGCATTTCTAAAATTTCGTAACAATCGAGCTCGTTCTTATTATTTACTTACTTAACTAAGGAAATATTATCTACTTTGGGACTAGTTTGACGCTTTTGTAATGCAACGGCAGAATTACTCCAACGACTTATTTAAGGTTGGCCAAGTGCTCTTTAAAACAAATTTTTAGTGATATTTTAAATGGTGACAATCTTTACAATTGATTTTGTATATTCTCGACGAATCGTTCATATCCACTGGAAGGTTCCCCTGTAGCATTTAATATTGGTGTAATATTAGCATTTCATTGTAAATAATATTGGCAGATATGAATATACAATATTGTCCCAACATTGATATGTGAGCAATTTTACATATTGGCTAAATATTACCAACCGATATTCGTTCAATATTGGGGAAAATATTTATACAATATTAGCCCATTATTGTTTTGTAATGTGTCCCAAAATCGGGTGTGACCTGGGCCACTACAGAGCCCCAACTGCTGCGAGGGATTATTTCTCAGTGCGAAGCACCTGCAGGGCTCCATCTGGTCCGGTGGACCCTTCCCCAGAAAGGAAGAAAAATGCTTCAAGTAGGACTCGAACCATCGATCACCCATTTAGAAGGTCAGCTATTATACAATTATAACACTATAATACATATATGGAGGAGCGAGTGCATATAATATTTTGATTATTTTGATACTTATCTCTAAATCGGCGAAAACTAACATTCGGCGACTTTTAAGAAAATATCATAACGTTATTGTTTGTGAATATTTTTTTCATGTTGCCTAAATATAATCATTTTAAATATTCAGTAATATTGAAAACACAGGTAAGTTACTATTGACTTTAGATTGTATGGTAATATTTGCTAAATATTATAAATATTTATGTTATATTGCTTAAATATCGATTTTCAATATTTAGTAATATTGTACACGCAATATTTGTACATTATTGTGTGTACAATATTTGAATTTACATTAAGTAGCAATATTTACTAAATATTACAAATATTGTTCTTATATTCACTAAATATTGTATTTATAATATTTGTATAATATTACAAAAATGTATTCACTCAATATTGGCTGCAGCTCGATAATATTGCCCCAATATCTCTATATTAGGCCAATATTCCGCCAAGCAAACCCCAATAAACGGTGCTAGATGGGATAGTACTTAAATATCGATTTTCGATAATTAGTAATATTGTACGCACAATATTGGTGCCCTACTGATTAATAGTTATTGACTTTATATTGTATAGTATTATTTACTGAATGTTGTAAATAGGTATGTATGTTACATATTGATGTTCAATATGCAATAATATTGGTCACGTAATATAGGTAGGTAGTAGATAAGTAATGGAGCTTCTGGACCACTTTGACCTCGTTTGACCCCAAGGTCGCGGGGCGTGACTAACTGTTCCTCTGACTCTATTATTTTCCTGGTCGACTCGAACAGGTAAAAACAGTGCTATAACAGGTATCGAACAGGTAAAAACAGGTCTTGAACTGGTAACTGTTTTTTACCTGTTCAATACCTGTTATTATCTATTTAATACCTGTTTTTTACAAGTTCAAGACCTGTTTTTACCTATTCGATACCTGTTATAGAGCTGTTTTTACCTGTTCGAGTCGACCAGGAAAATAATAGAGTCAGAGTAACAGTTAGCCACGCCCCGCGAGCTTGGGGTCAAACGAGGTCAAAGTGGTCCAGAAGCTCCATTACCTATCTACTGTAGGTACATTATTGTGTGTGTAATATTTGAATTTACAATAAATAGCAATATTTACTAAATATTGCAGATATTGTTCTCATATTCTATTTCTATTATTTTTATAATATTACAAAAATATGTTCAGCCAATGTTGGCTGTAGTTCGATAATATTGCCCCAATATCTCTATATTGGGCCAATATTCCGCCAAGCAAACGCCAATGAACATGGGTTTGCTTTATTCTGAGAATTTCGTTGCGCGTGCATCTGTTTTCCATTTTTTTATTCAACAAAGAAAGCTCTTGTGTCATCCCTTGTTCCACAAAATGGCAGCCTTCAGAGATTAATTAACTTACTCCTCTCCAAGGCTCACTTGAATAGTTACCCTGCTAGACTATTCAATAATTTATAACATATATATCAATCGCAATCTCAAATCCACACTGCAAGACCCCCTTGATTCTGTCATCCGTTCGGGGGTGTACAAAATCTGTTGTAATCATTGCCCTGCACAATACATGGGTCAAACAATCCCTTAATGAAATCCTTAAGTTAAATAAAAACCTACCTTCTCCAATTCGTCTCAAGTGCGCCAATCTTTAGTTCTCTCCCAGTTCTCCCCACCTGTTTCTCTACACCAGCTGAGACTGTCTTCTCAGCGAGAATTTTTTTTTGGACCACTTGCACTTTCATTTGCCATACCAGCATTTGATTCTGGTTAATTTTCGCATCATCTGTGTATGTTGTTCCTTTGAGAACGTTAGTTTCCAGCCATAATATACTCCCATCTGGTTTCACTTGCGTCAAATTTTCCCATAATGTCAGTTCATTCCCGTCCTCTCCTTTCGTTCTCCACCCACTAACCGAGCCTGCCTTTTGCAGCGATCTCGCTTTGATTAACAACGAAATACCACAAGGAGTAGGGAGAGACAACTTTATGGAGATAATGGCAGCGACTTTGAAACCAACGAATCTATCTAAAGTGACTCTGCAATGCAATAAAAATACCAGTCAAGCAGTAGGTCCACAAGGAATTAATTAAGTAGTGTAGTACAGGTACCGACCACAGATGGCGTAAGAATGCAGAATATGAAATTAGATATTCGTGCATATACTAACAGTGCCATCATTAGTCCAATAGTAAATTTGATACTTTATCACTAAAAGTCACTAATATCAAATAATAGACAATGGAGAAAACCAATTAATTGCGCTCATATCAACAGTATAATAATTGTGCAAGCTATGTAACCTTATTTCTATTTTATAATGTATTAATAACATGTAAATTAATGTTGATCACTCAATCACTAATGAAGCAGCTTTAATTTATACATTTTACTAAAATCCGTATAACTCGCGATTTGAATTACATTGTGCGTTTAATTAATTAATAAGTTTCATAATAAATTACAACATCAGCACTTTTACGAATTTCCATGTAGTATTGGATAAACGTATTTCATACGTTAAAAAGGGCGGATCGTTTTGCCAGGAAAAGTTGCTGTATCAGTGCCCTTTCATATTTCGTCATTAAAGTTAACGCAGCAATAGTTTCCGTTACGGCGGATTAAATTCTTTAATTAAGTCAATTTTGCAATTCCACGTACCCTTAACAGTATCACCTTCAATTAACCTATTTAGAGGTCCCTTACAATCGTTGTAACATAATGTAGTTAAAAAAATAAAATAGGAAACACTCTTAGTTACTATGTAGCAAAAAACAACAGAGCGTATTTATCTTATGAAAAAAAATACCAAAAAGCCATTATCGTTGCGAAAAAAAATTGTGGAAGATAGTTAACCGGGAGGGAATTATAATTAATTTGAATAAACTTATCTAAAGCATTTGATTGCGTGTCCTTCAATATCATGATGGAAAACTGAGATTGAAGTGGAGAGGTTGATAAGAAGAATGGAGGAAGCAGTGGAAAGGAAGAGCTTCAGGATAAGGAGGATGGAAGTGGGGAGGACAAATGGATGGTGGAATAGGGAGTACGAAAATGCAAAAAGAGAAGTACGAAGGGGTAGGAGAAGATGGAAAGTGAGGTAAATAGAGATAGAGCAATATAAGAGGCTGAAAAGGGAGTTTAAAGAAGTTTGTGAGAGAAGAAAAGAGGAATGGAAGCAACAACTGGAGGATGAAATAAAGAGACTAAAAATCGAGTGCGAAATATGGAAACTAGTGAATAGAATGGGAAATATGAAAAAGGAGGTAGGAGTCAGAATAGAGGAAGAAGAATGGAAAAAGCATTGTGTGGAACTTCTAGAAGGAACTGGAGGATGGAAGGATAAATGGGAACAAGATGAGAGGGAGAAAGGGAGAGATAGATAGGGAGGAAGTGGAGGAAGCGATGAGAAAATGGAGGCACAAAAAGCGGGGGGGGGGGGGGGGGGAATGGATGGAATACAAGGAGAACAATGGAAATATACAGGAGATAGAGTGAGAGAAGTGACAGGAAGGACACTGGGTAGAATTTGGAGAGGAGAAGGTTTCCCACAAAAATGGAAGGAAGGGATATTATTCCCGATTTATAAGGGAGGGAATAGAAAAGAAGTAACAAGTTATAGACGGGCGAGTTTGGCGAACACGGGATATAAAATTTATGCAGATGTGCTGAGAAGGAGATTAGAGAGAGAAATAGAGGAAAAGAAATTTTCGGGAGATTGGCAAGCAGTACCTGGATATAAAAGTTCGACAATGTAAATAGGAGGAAGCTGTGGGAAGAAATGAGGAGGCGAAATGTGGAGAAGGGTTTGGTGGATGCATTGGAAGCAGTGTATGACATGACGAGGTGTAGAACTAAAGTGGGGGTGAAGATGGGGAGCAGTTCTGGACAACAAACGGGGTGAAGCAGGGATGTCCGTTGAGTCCTAGCGTGTCTTCTATTTACATAGGGGATCTAGAAGACGCTATGAGAGGGAATCAGAGAGGAGGGGTGGTAATATGACGATGTAAAGTGTAGGTACCGGCGTACGTGGACGATGAGACGGTTGTGCCAAAAGATGAGGGTGCGATGAGGAGAGCAATGGGAGTTTTGAACAGGCATTTGGAAAAAAACGATTTAAAGGCGAACGGGAAGAAGACAAAGCTAATGGTATTTCAAAGAAGGAGAGGAAGAAGATCAAGTGAAAAGTGGGGGAGAGGAGATAAAGCGGGTGGATGAATACCTAGGGTATATGCTGAAAGACAACTATAGGGATTACAGTGATATAAGAAAACTGGCGAAGAAAGGGGACAAAGTCTTAGAGTAGGTATGGGGAATGGGAGAGAGGGTATTCGGACAGGATATACAGAAAAGAAAAAATTAGTTAAAAGTGTGATGGTATATGGTGCAGAGATATGGGGTTGGAAGGAATGGGAAGGATTAGAGAAAATACAGGAGAAATATTGTAAATGGACAACGGGCTTAGACAGAGGGACACAAATATAGTGGAGGAAGAGATGAAATTGAAGAGAATAAGGGTTCAGACAGGAAGGTATGAAGAAGGAATGGAATTAAGAGTAGATAACAAAATACTGCAAGAATGTTGAGGGAAGTGAAGGAGAATAGGGGAAGTGGGGTCAAAAAGAAAGGAAAAAAGACTACGACAGTGGTGGTATGGCGAGAGAGGAGGTGGAAAGGAGATGAGCGTAGGGAAGCAGCGATGAGGTGCAGTTGATAATGAGGGATATAGACGTACAGACACAGGAGAGGAGAACAAAAGTAAGGGAAGGGAAATATAATGAACAATATGAAGGAAGAATGACAGACGGGATACCAAGATAGCTGAAGGGAGGGATGGGGGAATCAAAGGAAAAAAAATAGTAGCGAGGTTTAGGTGCGGAAATGAAGAGAGAGTAAATAGGTATTCGAGGGAGGACGAAAGTAGAAGGTGTAGACTGTGTGGGGAAGGGTGGGAGAGCTTGGAACATATGATGAGGAAATGTGGGGAGTTGAGAGAGGAAGAAGGAGGTAGAATGGAGATATTAGGCGATGGAGTGTATGTATAATAATATGTTATGTAGAATCGAATTCTTTGTTTTAAACTTTTGTAAAAAACAAATAAATATTACGTTATGTTATGATAGAAAACTGATGGCTGTGCAAAAAAGTGACGTCAGACTGTAAAGCTCAACATATAAATATACGTTTATAACAAAGAGATTATAAACAAAAGTTGGCAAACGCCCAACTGGAAACTAACGTTTTTGGAGCGCACAGTACTATTGTCTGAGCCATTTTCCAACCAATCATTATTGCATCTTTATGTAGTTTAAAAATGCGTTTCTGCGCTGATGTCTTCCGATGTTGACTTTACTCTAGAGGCCTATTTATTTATTGTCTTATCTTCACAATAGGAACAGAAAGCAATGTATCATGGTTTATGGAGCATTATTCAGGCTTAATTACCACGGTACTTGGTGTTCCTCATGGCTCTATTTTAGGGTCCCTGTTTTTCATAATGACTTCATTTATTTTATATAATTATGTATCCTAGTCCTTGCATTTCACGTGCTGACGAAACATCTAGGTATACCTATATTATTGTAACTGGTAAACGTTGTAACTTACTAAACTTCAAGGGTCATAATTTGTTACAACAAGCCCAATGACATAACGCTAACAATGACCTTTTTCTACGAATAGTAAGGTTTGTTCGGGAAAAATTGCTAAAGTGCTAGGAAACATTGTAGACGATAAATTAAGCTGGTTTAATGCTTCAAGATTCATATTGAAAGATTATTTCAGTAAAACTGAAGTAACAAATATCCAGGTACTCATTTTTATAGCAAAACAGCGTTTTCCAACTCATTTTAACGTAGCAGTCATTGAGCTGAAAGTCATTCAACATATGGTTGGGGTTATTAAATCGGGAGTCGTTGAACTTGTATGGATGCCCTTGAGGTTAATCAACTAAGGGGTCATTAATATCCTAGAAAATACATTTATATATAAAATACATATAAATTATGTATGAGCTATTTAGATTTAAGTATATAAAACTGGAAGAAAAATAAGAGATATTTAATATCAGGATGTCAGCAATTTTCAAAATATTATATATGTCTATTAGATGTAAATTCTTCTATATCTGTAGCACATGAATTTATATACGTTTTATGAATATTTTATATAATAATATTGACATAAAAAATATTAGCTGTAAAAGTGTTGCGATGTCCAAATGGCAGCTAATCGAGAATAATGTAATTATTATCAATGTAAACAATTAATAAGCAGTTCCATACAAAAAAATGGAAAAACTACATTTTTACGTACAACTGTACATACTTTTAATTAACTTAATTCTTGCAGGAACCCGTTTTTACCTGAACTGAAAGCAGACAGTTTATTATAATATATACTTGCTTGAAAAGTTTCCCTTAACCGGATTCGAACCTTTGTGGGAGGGTAAATTCCGAAATCCGACATGTGTTTTCTTTGTATCCGACATTGTACCACTGCGCTAATCCGAAAAATTCCTTTTTTTTATTTCGTACTTCGTAACTTTGCGCTGTTTCGCGATATTAGTTTCAATTTTGTTTGATTATATCGTTGACTGAAGTCTTATTCAGTGATTATACCTACCTTAATGTTAAAAATGACCAGGATTTAATTTATTTTATATTATTTAGTTTTCTTTATAAATTAGACGCAATTAGTCGATACGGATCTAATATTAAAGGTACGTGAACTACAATTTTTCGCGCTATAAGGAAACACGCGCGTGCGATTACTTATGCGGCGCAAATAGAAACGGATTTTATTTTCGACCATACCATATATGTAATGAAAATTTCTAATTATTATATTTACAGAAGGCATACATAAAAAATATGTAATACTTCCCAGCAAACACACATATAAAATATACATACAACATATATAAGATTGAAGTAAATACCCCTACATATGCTTTTTTATATATCAAGTATGTAAGTGTTCTTTAATAAAGTTATATAAACCGTATGTAACAGATTACGTATATTTTACATAATAGTATAGAAACTTACGGATATTCTGTATACAGAAATTCATATAATATATACATATAGATAATTACATATTACCCATGAAATTTATGTGCTGTCATATTTATATGATTGGATTTATGTACGTTATATGTAAAATCTTATATGTAAGAAGTATTACATATTTTTTACGTATGCCTTCTGTAAATATAATTATAAATTATCATTACATATATTATATTGTCGAAAATGATAGTCAGTTTCTATTTGCGCCGCATAATTAATAGCACGCGCGTGTTTTCTATAACGCCAAAAATTGTAGTTCACGTAGGTACCTTAATATTAGATCTGTATCGACTAAAATGCGTCTAATTTATATAGAAAATAAATAATATAAAATTAATTAAATCCTGGTCATTTTTAACATAAAGGTAGGTATAATCATTGAATAAGACTTCACTCAACGATATAATCAAACATAATTTAAACTCTCGAAACAGCGCAAAGTTAGGAAGAACGAAATAAAAAAACGGAATGTTTCAGACTAGCGCAGTGGTACAATGTCGGATACAAAGAAAACACATGTTAGATTTCGGAATTTGCAAGGCCCACCCGCAACGGTTCGAATCCGGTTAAGGGAAACTTTTCAAGCAAGTATTTGTATTTGTATTTGTATTTTTTGTTTCATGTATTTGTAATTAAAGCTACTTACAATCGTCAGAGAAAAAGTTAAAAATTTAAAGGAAATAAAATTATTACATAATATAGGTACCTATCTATACAATATTCATATAAATCTATACAAACAAACAAACATTTTACTTTAGATCCCCTCCATATTATGGTTAAAGTATTTTTTAAATGTATAAAAAGCATTTTGTACAAGAAATTTTTTTAACTTAGATTGTAATACTTTTAATTCTAATAGCTGTACCGGGTAAGGAAGATGATTAAAAAATTTCCATTTTTTTGTATGAAACTGCTTAAATAATTTTTTACATTGGTAATAATTACATTATGCTCGAGTAGCTGCCATTTGGTCATCGCAACGCTTTTACAACTAATATTTTTGATGTGAATATTACATAAAATATACATAAAACGTATATAAATTCATGTACTACAGATATAAAGAATTTACATCTAATAGACATATATATTATTTTGAAAATTGCTGACAGCCTTGACATCTCTTATTTTTCTTCCAGTTTTATATAAATCTAAAAAGCTCTTATATAATTTATATGTATTTTATATATAAATGTGTTTGCTGGGTTCTTACATATAAGATTTTACATATAACGTACATAAATCTAATAATAAATATGACGGCACATTAATTCCATGAGTAATATGTAATTATCTGTATGTATATATTATACGAATTTCTGTGTATAGAATATCCTTAAGTTTCTATACTATTATGTAAAATATACGTAATGTGTGATATACGGTTTATATAACTTTATTAAAGAATACTTACATACTTGATATATAAAAAAGCATATGTAGGGGTATTTACTTCAATTTTATATATGTTGTATGTATATATTATTTTATATGTGTGTTTGCTGGGATAGCGGTTGTTGAACTCATGGCTTACTTTCCTGCACAACTCACGGTTTCGAGGCACATGGGAGTGGGTTATCTATTTTGCGTCAAGACCGGCATAGCTGTACTACTTATTGTATTCCTTTGTAAATTCCTAACAATAAAAACTCATACCCCACACAGGATTTTGCTCATAACTCATAAATATAAAACAAGAAATGCTAAAGGTCTAATAATACCATATTATAGATATGGGAAATCTAAAAAGAACAACCTAACGGTTCACTTGTACAACTTCCTTCCGGAACACATGAAGGGATTAGGATTAGGAAGTTTGAAAATGTTGTAAAGGCTCATCTCATAATGCATGGTTTTTACTCATTCGATGAAATCCAATGTTGGATTGGTGACTGTAGTTTTACATATTCCTTCTGCGACATTTGGCCTAGGAATTAAAAAGAAACTCCATAAACGGAAATACTGGCATAATAACTAGACCAGGTATTCCAATCCTACAATTATAAGCCTAAATGTTATTATCACATTGTTTAGTAATGATATTGTTATAAAGTTTACAAACTTTTAGGATTTTAACGGATTGAAAATATCAGGACAAATTGCTTTCTGGGGTAGTTTTTACCACTAATCTCTAGTTTAATTCCCTACGGATGGTCACGCATGGAATAAAAGTGGCGTCTTGCCCCTCGAGACTTTAGGACAATATTGGCAGAGACGAATTGACAGAATTAAACTCGTTCCAAAAATATTTCGCGTTATTTAAGAAGACAAGATGACATAGAACTTTGTTAAAGTAACTCCCTAACATTTATATCAATTCCTTACACGTATTCGATTCCAATCAGTGTTTCTGATATTTGAAATTATTTTTGGTAAATCGAGAATTTCCTTGAAATTCTTTTCGTTCTTTCGTACGCTAACAAAGCCAAGCGCCTTACATTATACACGTAGAAGGAATTCTCTCAATGCATTCCATTCGTGGGCGCGCTGACAAAGGAGCGAGAGAAGAGGGGGAGGTGTTCAGTTTGAATAATTTTTCTGCAATCCCAGTTAAAAAACTAGGAACGATAAAAAAAAATTCATCACACTAAAATGCACCTCAGTTAGTACCTCGTGCCAACACAGGCGCTCGAGTTGGAAGGGGTGGATCTCGTGGTTTATCGATTTACCGCTATCGTCTCAACGGCCGTATTGACATAACTTTTCGTTTCCTTCTTTACAAAGCAAATGACATTCTTCGCATTAACAGAACACATTTTCTTTCTCCCAATTCTTTGGAGAGATGACAGCCCACTTTTCCGGCGAGGTACATTTTCTCATAAGTACATAAACCCCCCGTTTATATGATAATGAAATTTGTACGAGATGAGGAACGTGTTGTAGTTGCGAGACCGCAACGAAAATTAATGTTTGGGCCTTAACCGCACCGAAAGCTCCAATGGTGGACGGAAAAGGAATTGAAAAACACGAAAGAATATTATTAATAATCGGCTTTATTAAATCTCATTTGACTTGAAAATGATTACAGCATACGGGCAAGCGAATTCGGACGATAAAAATAAGCTTATTCAGCGGCACTTTTATTTTCAAAGAGAAGGGCTGTTATATAACTTATTTTTACTGCTTCTGGAGCTCTAAGATAATCTGGCATGAACTCTGAAATACCCTCCGAATGAATTTTTCTTTTCCTCTTTATGACATGCTGCGAATATTTTGTTATTTTCTACACGAGAACATTCGTTCGGTGTTTTATTCAAAAATTTCACTAAGTCTCATTACTATTTACAAAAACCAAAAATAAATTACTTGACCTATATAAAAAAAAATGGCACGTGCTTGCTTGTTGATTAGTCACGTTCTTGGCTCGTTGTAGGAGGTTGATTGCTTTTGTATAACAATACACGTTTCACTTCACAACTTGAGGGTAGTTACTATGTAAATTTTTTATATTTTTCATCATCTCGCGCCAAGTTTGTTATGTATCCTCGAATCTTGAATAATCATGAATGATTACCACTACTTAACGGTAACTTTCTAACTAGGATTACACTTTGTAGAACAATCGGATTTTCCTTGTAGAGAACAACTAGTAGTGGATTAATGGCTGAACTCGCTCTTACTTTGCTAAATGGGGAATGACTGTTATTAAGGTTAATTTTTAACTTACTACGTCCTTATTGGACTAAAGGATTGATGAATAACGCCTCTTCCATAATATTTCTTCTCATTTGCACGTTTCTCTTTCATCTTCCTCATCATAACGTGCTGCTGTCCAGTCCAATGTTGTGCAAGTGTTGACTCAAATTACAGTGACTTGTCTTTGCCACAAGTTTTATGTTGGTCCTACTTAATTTTATGATGGGCGCTGCTAAATCGCCATTTGGGTTCTCCAGGAAGGTCTTGTAATGGTTTTGTGCTGGAATTTTCGACCATATTGTCTGCAGTGCTCCTTTTTTAGTATTGCTGGAATCCCCCATTTGGCTGTGTTATATGTAATCGTACAGGGCGGTTTGGATACTAACGTATCCCATGTAGCACCGTTTATTGGCGTTAGCTTGGCTTGCATGTTTCTCTTTCATCTTCCTCATCATAACGTGCTGCTGTCCAGTCCAATGTTGTGCAAGTGTTGACTCAAATTACAGCGACTTGTCTTTGCCACAAGTTTTATGTTGGTCCTACTTAATTTTATGATGGACGCTGCTAAATCGCCGTTTGGGTTCTCCAGGAAGGCCTTGTAATGGTTTTGTGCTGGAATTTTCGGCCATATTGTCTGCAGTGCTCCTTTTGTAGTATTGCTTGAATCCCCCATTTGGCTGTGTTATATGTAATCGTACAGGGCGGTTTGGATACTAACGTATCCCATGTAGCACCGTTTATTGGCGTTAGCTTGGCTTGCATGTTTCTCTTTCATCTTCCTCATCATAACGTGCTGCTGTCCAGTCCAATGTTGTGCAAGTGTTGACTCAAATTACAGCGACTTGTCTTTGCCACAAGTTTTATGTTGGTCCTACTTAATTTTATGATGGACGCTGCTAAATCGCCGTTTGGGTTCTCCAGGAAGGCCTTGTAATGGTTTTGTGCTGGAATTTTCGGCCATATTGTCTGCAGTGCTCCTTTTGTAGTATTGCTTGAATCCCCCATTTGGCTGTGTTATATGTAATCGTACAGGGCGGTTTGGATACTAACGTATCCCATGTAGCACCGTTTATTGGCGTTAGCTTGGCTTGCATGTTTCTCTTTCATCTTCCTCATCATAACGTGCTGCTGTCCAGTCCAATGTTGTGCAAGTGTTGACTCAAATTACAGCGACTTGTCTTTGCCACAAGTTTTATGTTGGTCCTACTTAATTTTATGATGGACGCTGCTAAATCGCCGTTTGGGTTCTCCAGGAAGGCCTTGTAATGGTTTTGTGCTGGAATTTTCGGCCATATTGTCTGCAGTGCTCCTTTTGTAGTATTGCTTGAATCCCCCATTTGGCTGTGTTATATGTAATCGTACAGGGCGGTTTGGATACTAACGTATCCCATGTAGCACCGTTTATTGGCGTTAGCTTGGCTTGCATGTTTCTCTTTCATCTTCCTCATCATAACGTGCTGCTGTCCAGTCCAATGTTGTGCAAGTGTTGACTCAAATTACAGCGACTTGTCTTTGCCACAAGTTTTATGTTGGTCCTACTTAATTTTATGATGGACGCTGCTAAATCGCCGTTTGGGTTCTCCAGGAAGGTCTTGTAATGGTTTTGTGCTGGAATTTTCGACCATATTGTCTGCAGTGCTCCTTTTTTAGTATTGCTGGAATCCCCCATTTGGCTGTGTTATATGTAATCGTACAGAGCGGTTTGGATACTAACGTATCCCATGTAGCACCGTTTATTGGAGTTAGCTTGGCTTGCATGTTTCTCTTTCATCTTCCTCATCATAACGTGCTGCTGTCCAGTCCAATGTTGTGCAAGTGTTGACTCAAATTACAGTGACTTGTCTTTGCCACAAGTTTTATGTTGGTCCTACTTAATTTTATGATGGACGCTGCTAAATCGCCATTTGGGTTCTCCAGGAAGGTCTTGTAATAGTTTTGTGCTGGAATTTTCGACCATATTGTCTGCAGTGCTCCTTTTTTAGTATTGCTTGAATCCCCCATTTGGCTGTGTTATATGTAATCGTACAGAGCGGTTTGGATACTAACGTATCCCATGTAGCACTGTTTATTGGAGTTAGCTTGGCTTGCATGTTTCTCTTTCATCTTCCTCATCATAACGTGCTGCTGTCCACTCCAATGTTGTGCAAGTGTTGACTCAAATTACAGGGACTTGTCTTTGCCACAAGTTTTATGTTGGTCCTACTTAATTTTATGATGGACGCTGCTAAATCGCCGTTTGGGTTCTCCAGGAAGGTCTTGTAATGGTTTTGTGCTGGAATTTTCGACCATATTGTCTGCAGTGCTCCTTTTTTAGTATTGCTTGAATCCCCCATTTGGCTGTGTTATATGTAATCGTACAGGGCGGTTTGGATACTAACGTATCCCATGTGTAGCACCGTTTATTGGCGTTAGCTTGGCAGAATATTAGCGCAATATAGAGAGATTTGGGCAATATTGTCGAACTGCCGTCAATATTGGGTGAATATATTTTTGTAATATTATAAAAATATTGGAAATAAGTACAATATTTAGTGAATATAAGAACAATATTTGCAATATTCAGTCAATATTGCTATTTAATAATAAATCACTCTTCACACTCTGTTCACCCCATTTGGAGAAATTACCTAACACCGTTAATATGGATCATACCAATTGCTATTTAATGTATATTCAAATATTGTACACACAATAGTGTACTTACCAATATTGCGTGTACAATATTACTAAATATTGAAAATCTATATTTAACCCTTAACCGGAGACATCAGTTTTGTTACGTAGGCGGAGAGGTATCGTCTGAGAGACGACTTCTTTTTACTAGGTTAAAAAAATAAATTTATTTAAGAAACGTACATATTTTATTAAAATTGAACAAACGCAACCCTTTTGAAGGAAAGTGAATGAAAAATTGAAAGTAAAACTAATTATAAACAAAGAAAAATGGTAATATTGGTAAAGAAGCTGAAAATGAGAAGTATTGCAACAAAAATAGTAACTAATCCTTTTTTTATACCTATAATATTCGAAACAGACCAATTTCCATAAAAAATAGTTAGCACGAAAGTAACTAAATCTAAATATGTCAAAAAAGCAACCAATATAATATAAAATAATACAATATAACGCAGATTATTTTCAAACACAAACGGAGACGTGTCGCCTGACAGACTACGCTGAATGTACTGACCTTATAAACTTCCAGGTAAATAATGTTATGATTTAGCAAATCGGTGTACCTGTTAAAGCTTTACTAAGGGAAGGATTAGATAAAGTGGCAGACCAGTGGGCGGTCTCATCATTTAATAATATTCCTTTATTTTTGTGGCGTAGTCTGACAGACGACATGTCTCCGGTTAAGGGTTAAGCAATATGACACACAAATTTATAATATTAAGTAAATATTGATATTCAATGTAAATTCAAATATTGTACATACAACAATGTATCAATATTGCTTGTTCAATGTTACTAAATATTGAAAATCGATGTTTAAGCAATATAGCATACATATTTACAATATTTAATAAATATTGCTATACAATATAAAGTCAATATTTAGTTATCAATAACATGACAATACTGTGTTTTCAATATTACTCGATATTTAAAATGATATATTTAGGCTACATGGAAAAATATTCATAAATAATAACGTTATGATACTTCCTCAAAATCCGCTGAATGTTAATTTTCGTCGATTTAGAGATATCAAAATAATCAAAATATAATATGCACGTGTACGCCCTCCTCAATATTTTATAGTGTTCAACTTTAAATTCCAAAATTATATAAATTTCAGTAGCTCAGTTCTTTCAGGGCTGACTTCTTATCCGAGTGATCGATGATTCGAGTGGCGCAGGTCATCCCCTTTCCTACTATTTTGGGACACATTACAAAACAATAATGGGCCAATATTGTATTAATATTTTCCTCATTATTGAAATCGTATCGATTAGTAATATTTAACCAATATGTAAAATTGTTCACATTTCAATGTTGTGACAACATTGAACATTAATATTCTACCAATATATTTACAATGAAACGCCAATATTACACCAACATTGAATGCTACGTGGGATGATCTAAAAGTTTTGGGAAAAAATCAGATGCTGCCAACTCTTACAAAAATATTTTTATAATCTTAACAAATATTCATACAATATCTCTTCGATTCTTATTACTACCTAAAGTTCAAATAATCGGCAAGGGACCGTTATCTTTGATCTGCCTAAGTTTTCCCCTGACGAGTGGCATCATCCTTTGGACAACTGATTTTGTGCTTCCCATCTGTTATTGTACACTGACCGGGCCAATATTGCCCATAAGTCTTCAATTGGGCGTGCCTGAGGTAAGTCCACTTTCGGTACAAAGTTGATATTGTTAGACCCAAACCAATCCCTTGTGATGCTCGCATAATGGCATGAATCTGGCCAAATAATAATAATAATAATAATAAATTTATTAAGCCCGTAAACAATGTTACATTGTATTTGATAAGTCACATAATTTCGTCATTCGCATGATTTGTATCCAAAAACTGAAGCAATTTAGAAAAACATCTCTCAATATATCGTCGCCACGAACAACACCAATGTAGGGCTGTGAAATGAAACCAGCCTCAGAAACGGCACACCATACCAAAATTTTGTCCTTAATCTTCTTTTTGCTCTTTAATCCCACATCGTCAGGAACATTTGCGTAACCGTCCGTGTAAAAACAATCACTGCCCTTCATCTCACAGTGGGCTAAAGTGAAATATTTTTCGTCGTCCATCACGATATACTTTTTGACAAAATGCACTCGCCCCAACGCGTGGCAACATCTCGGAATTCTGTCTAACTAAGCCTCAGTGTATTTTGGAATTTTTCACCTTTTCCGCTGTAATTTACCATTCCATACCAATTTACCACAAATGAAGCAATTGCTGCAATCGCTGTCTGTATCTACAAAGATTCTCCTTTTGGTGAGATTTTCTTTTAATCACTGAGCGACAGCTGTTAGGATCGTATACCCATACCTCGGTTCGGAATACGGTCCCTTTTGTCCTAAATTTACTGAGCTTCTGCAGCCCAGTCCATTGTTCCCATATAATCCATAGTCAGTGCCCATCAAAACAGGTATATACTGCACAACAAACACCAAGAACCACTTGGTTGACCAATCATCTCAAGCGGCCAGGCATGGAGTCCACGGTCTTCTGGAGGAAGTCGCGTGGGATATTGGTTCATGAATCCTTGCTTCCAATTGTTCCAGTATGCGTGATCTTGTCTAATATAACTCATATTTTCCCCATCCCAATAAAAAAAATCACAACGTGTCAGACCTGGACTTCTTGCAGGCCACTCATAAGGTCGACGTCCTGAAAACTTCTCATCCAATGACGCATGCACGCCATCTTGTACAAAAATGTGATTAATGTTATCCCGTGCAGATAACGTGGACCAAACGTCATCTCGAAGCATCTTCATATAGCGTTCTGCGATCATTGTATCGCGGCCCGATAAGATTTTTGGCAATCAGACACCACACGGCCACTTTTGGACAAGACTGCACCTTCTCCACCGCAATACCAGGATCATGTGACGCCCAATAACGGCCATTGTGTCGATTCACAAAACCTCCTACATGAAATACGGCCTTATCACCCCAGAGAATAATTGAAGCAAATCTTTGTGCCAACCTAACATCACTTACTCCATTCTGCGATTACAGTCTTCTAGTGTCAGCTGCTACACGTAATGAGGTTTCCATGCTCTGTAATTCAATTCTTTATGCAAGATCTAAAATAACGCGTACCTTGTTGGTCCACTTTCGCGTGCGACTTGGCGTGCTGATTTTGACGGGCTGCGTTGAAACATTTCCTGCACAATAGCCACATTATCATCAGATCGACGTGTGGATGGATGACCAGCTCTTCGTTCGTCTTTCACTGAGTCTGTGGTCATTAACTCTGTGACAATTCTTTATTGTCTCAGGACTAAAATTGTGGTATTCACTCCATTATCATTACGCCACCATCTCTGCACCAGGCGGTCGGTCATCATTCCAATTACTGCTTGCAGCGCCTCTTACTGGAACCGCCTGGACACACTATTTCTATTATGAGTAGGTATATCAACATCGAAAATTCTACAGCTATTTTACCAGCCGCACTGTAGTGCATGCTGGCCCGAAAATATGTGGGTAGCTTGAGAGAACCGTTCTTCCAACAGTACTAAGAAGGTTCTATCTATTCCTGATTTAAATGGTTAGAATTTCTCTACTATCCAAAGCCAAAAACTTCAAAATCAAAGAAAATGAAAACCGCTCCCCGTGGTGCCGGCCGGTAGACAAGTCCTTGGACTATCCTAAGGAGAAGTAATTTCGAGGAAGGCGCAAGACTTCTCTCTCCCTTGAAAAAGAAACTATAGGATGTTATTTATAAATATCTCAACTATAATCGATTATTTCAAAATTGACGTTTCGAGCAAAAAAAAACGCCTGTAATCAAAGACTATAATGGATCATTAAAACTTAAGTAAACGTTATCGCTGATCTTCCATGCACAGGGATTGTGCAGATTTGGCAAAAAGCTGCTATAATCCCATTGGAAGGTTTTCGTACGTTTGTGTCAGATTCTCCATACATTTCCCAGCAAACACATTTATATATAAAATACATATAAATTATGTAAGAGCTTTTTAGATTTATATAAAACTGGAAGAAAAATAAGATATATTTAATCTCAGGATGTCAGCAATTTTCAAAATAATATATATGTCTATTAGATGTAAATTCTTCTACATGAATTCAATAATTATACCTATCTTTAACTTTATGTTAAAAATGACCAGGATTTAATTTATTTTATATTATTTATTTTCTATATAAATTAGACGCATTTTAGTCGATAAGGATCTAATATTAAAGGTACGTGAACCAAGGCCGTAGACAGAAAAAATATTCGGGGGGGGGGGGACCAAATTTTAACGATTACACGCCACCCGATGTAACTACAAAGTACGTAATGTAATTTACATTTCGTTTAAGAAATTTTTATTTTCCACTGACTTTCGGGGGGGGGGGGGGGTCTGACCCCCTTGATCCCCCACCCCCGGCTACGGCCTGGACGTGAACTACAATTTTTGGCGTTATAGAAAACACGCGCGTGCGATTACTTATGCGGCGCAAATAGAACCGGACTTTATTTTCGACCATACAATATAATATGTAATGTAATGATAATTTCTAATTATATTTACAGAAGTCATACATAAAAAATGAGTAATATTACATAATTATAATATTTTACATATAACGTACATAACAGTGATATGTAATTATCTATATGTATATATTATACGAATTTCTGTATACAGAATATCCGTAAGTTTCTATACTATTATGTAAAATATACGTAATTGTGTGACATATGGTTTATATAACTTATTAAAGAATACTTACATACTTGATATATAAAAAAGTATATGTAGGAGGGTACTTCAATTTACATTATGTTGTATGTATATTTTATATGTGTGTTTGCTGGGTTGGATCTTCAGCTGAAACATTTGCTAAAGCTATTATAGGTTTCTTGGTATTATCACAACGAATCATGGAAGTCAATTGGGGTGAACCTTATTTTGAAAAGCGAATGGAGAAGTGAAAGGTGGTACCATTTTTTAAAAAGATCCTTGTCATAATACATCAACTGCAGGATATACGTTTTACCAATTGTTTCACACTTCGCTCAGTAGTTAGACATGAGCGTGATGTTTCTTCAGCAGAGACGTTGCATTAATTTTTTTGAATCAACAGAATCAGTGCTAAGTCCAACCACATTCGTAAAAATTATGACCTTCAAACCTGTGGCTGTTGCAATGGTGAAAACATAATTGAACTGTCCACCAGTTCTGGTTTTTTGTTCAATTTCACATCTCTAACCAATATTTCCTTTACTTTACGATGTTATGGGGCATAGATTTTAGCTTTTTTTTTATTATTCACGAGGGTTTCGTTTCCTTAGAAGTGTAGATTTCCACCCTTCATTGCTCTTCATTGACAGATTTTTCTTTCTGTTTGATATGTTTTTTTTTTCATATGTATAACCTTTCTTTTTTTTATACTAGTGTAGGAAGTTTATAACTTGAGATTTTACGTTGCTGGGAGTTGACTAAGTTAGTGATTCATCAAATGGGGTTGAGCTGAGCAAAAATTTTTGAGCTTTACATTCGATTGATTAGTTTCCCTTTCTGAGTACGGAACGCCTTTTTTCTCTTGCGAAAGGTGAGATTAGCCCCTTGGGCTAAGGTACCTTTATCTTTATCTCCATACCTTCCACTACCCATGTAGCATTTAATATTGGTGTAATATTGGCCTTTCATTATAAATATATTGTTTGAATATAAATGTACAATATTGTCCCAACATTGAAATGTGGCTAAATATTACTAAGGGATATTATTTCAATATTGGGTAAAATATTTATAAAATATTGGCCCATTATTGTTTTGTAACGGTTTCCAAAATAATAAGAAGGACCACCCCAGAGCCCTAAGTGTTTCAAGGGACTATTTCCCAGTGCTCCGGCGCCTCCTTCCCCAGGAACCCCATTCACTTCGTGTAGACTCGGAAGAGATTTTGCTTCAAGTATGGCTCGAACCATCGATCGCCCGGTTATAAGTCAGGCATAATAGCATGACAGTAAATATGAACTACACTGAGCTACGGATATTTATATAATTTTGGAATTTTAAGTGAAAGATAAACACTATTAAATATGTAGGAGGGTCTGTATAATTATTTTGATATCTCTAAATCGACCAAAAATTATCATCCGGCGGATTTTGGGAAAGTATCATATTACGTTATTATTTGTGAACATTTTTTTCATTTTGCCTAAATATCCAGTAATATTGAAATCACAATATTAAAGACATATTGGAAGATGGTTCGTTTTTCACAAATGGGGTAAGATTGAAGTTGAATCAACAAAATTTTTATTGATTCAAACACAATATTGTTATGTTATTGATAAATAAATATTGACTTTATATTTTATACTTTATATAATATAGTAATATTTACTAAATATAGTAAATATGTACCTATCTTATATTGCTTAAATATAGATTTTCAATATTTAATAATATTGTACACCCAATATCGGTACATTATAGTGTACAATATTTTGAATTTAAATTAAATGGCAATATTTAATAAATATTGCAAATGTTCTTACATTCACTAAATATTGTATTTCCAGTATTTATGTAATATTGGCCGCAATTCGACAATATTGCCCGAATCGCTCTATATTGAGCCAATATTCCGCGAAGCTATCGGCAATAAACTGTGCTACATGGGTCTCTGAGGGCATTTTTTCAAAATTAAGTTCTTCGATACCTTTAGGTATATAAAAAGTTGTGTATGTTGCGTTAAAATTGGATTTATGTACCTTCTGTAGATTTTCACTAATAATAGCTTAGTTCCGTTGCCAGCTTGTACGTAGGTTCAGCTGTCAACACCATTCACCCCTTAATCGCTCGATGGGAGCCACAATCCGCAAATTAAAACCTCAGTTAATGTCCATCTAAACGTAATAACAAACTGATTTTATGCTCTAAGTGATACGTACCAGAAATTAATACCCGAAACCCATTAAGGGACCATACGAAAAATAAAATCACGGACGCATTGCTAACTGTGTGTGCAAATATGCGCGTTTGATTGTTCGGTATAAAATGACCCTTAAATTTAATGAAAGGTAAACAAGTACAATAAAATTTTATTTAAGTAGACTCTTGTTTAATCAATGACACCCAATTTTTTTGTAGGTACGTTTTTAAGTATAATGTACTTACTTTAATTGTGTAATTTCGTGAAGAGGTAACGTTAATATTATTTAAATGTATAGCTTTTCTTCAGCGGTTGACTGAATGCCAAATTTTACTTAAATTAAGGTTTCCGAACAATAAAATTCAAATTTACTAGCGAAATCAAATTTTATTGTATACAATCAAAGTAGCTATAAAGTATCTAATTTAAAATGTAATCTATATCCAAGCATGTCGCATGATATCTCCCGCTTTTTTTTTGTACCGGAAAAGCGAAATAAATCTCTAAAGCTCATATGACAAGATAAATTCATTTCGTATGAGGTATTCTATATTTCTTCACAATACTGAGCCATATGATACGAAATTACACCCGGTACAACTCAACGAAGAAAGTTGTAATAAAACAGTGATTAAAAATCATAAAGATATCTGGTGACAATGCTCAATCCAATAATTTATTGTAGGTAGATCTTGTCAAAATTAATATATTTTTTCAATAACTAGCTCATCTGAGCTTTTGGTTCATTGGTATGGTAAGGAAATGTAATCTCCCTTGAGTCCTGTTCTATCCAACTCCATTACGGGGTTGTTTGAACAAGCCAGTCGTCTGAGAACTGCCAAAACTCTCTTTGCCACTCATGGGTGCTGGAAAAGCAGAAAACTCAGCTGGCCAACTTGTTTAACAAGTCAAAAAAGAGCAAAGTCACCGGGAGGCTTATAAAAGGATATCAGAAGTCGCCAGAGAGGGGTGTGAAGAACTTTTGCGGCTCTATAGGATCCTCGTTATCAGTATCCCGCCTAAACAAAATCCTAACCAAAGATCCGTGCTAAGCTGGGTAGCTAGCATCATCAGAAGGGAGGATGGTTCTTACACAAACAACCTCTCGGAGCCATCACTGTGTCTAGAGCCATTATTCCTTCATTCCCACGGATGGATGACTGAGCGGTTACCGACCAGAGGGTGAATGGGAGATAAAAATTGTTTTTACTCTCAAACCTTGTGACTACTCCACACCTAAAGCATATTGTCCAATCAGTTTAATGTCTTTTCTTCTTAAAACACTTAAAAGATTATGCTAATACGATTCCCACTTCAACCTTACTCTCGAAGAAGATGTACGGAATCAACCCTGTATTACGCTGTAGGGCGGATTAAAAATCGGTGGACATGAAACAGTCCACACTGAAAGAATTCATGAACAAAACAACCTTCGAAACAATATAATTAAATATTGCTATTTAATGTATATTCAAATATTGTACACACAATAATATACCAATATTGCGTATACAATATTACTAAATATTGAAAATCTATATTTAAGCATATAACATACATATTTGTAATATTAATTAAATTTTGATATTCAAGGTAAATTCAAATATTGTACATACAATAATGTACAATATTACTAAATATTGAAAATCGATATTTAAGCAATATAGCATACATATTTGAAATATTAAGTAAATATTGCTATACAATATAAAGTCAATAGGTATTTATTTATCAATAACATAAGAATACTGTGTTTTCAATACCACTGGATATTTAAAATGATTTATTTAGGCTACATGGAAAAAATATTCATAAATAATAACATTATGATACTTTCTCAAAATCTACCGAATGCTACTTTTCACCGATTTAGGGATATCAAAATAATCAAAATATAATATGCACGCCCTCCTCTAGAAGCCTTTTTCAGTATCACCGATCTCCTATCCGTCCACACGAAGTGAATGGGGTTCCTGGGGAAGGAACCACCGGAGCACTGGAGCCCTGCAGGCGCTGCGCACTGAGAAATAGTCCCTCGGAACAATTAAGGCTCTGTGTGGCGCAGGTCACCCCCTTTCCTACTATTTTGGGATACATTACAAAACTAATGGGCCAATATTATATAAATATTTTCCTCAATATTGAAATAATATCGGCTAGTAATATTTAGCCAATATCTAAAATTGTTCACATTTCAATGTTGTGACAATATTGTACATTCATATTCTACCAATATATTTACAATGAAATGCCAATATTCCACCAATATTAAATGCTACATGGGAATCAGCTCTCAGAGCAGCTAAAGAATGATATAAGGAACACTCCTTATTCATTAACCCGCGGTGGTAGTCCTCTTCACAAGAATATGAAGGGTAGGGAATCTTAGAGTGAGTCTAGGCATTACACTTCGCAACTCACTGAATTTGAGTAAGCATATCCAGCTCAAAGCCGAAAAAATAAATAGGGTCTTCAGACAATGTCGCCGCGCAATTATAAGGCTTTCAGGTCCATACCAAAAGGCTGTACACTGCTGTAATTAGACCTATGTGGTTGGGTGACCTAGAACCATAGCACCTCGCACTGATGTGCACTGATTAGCGTACCTTGAGTGCACGGGCACATTGCGAACAACCCTCACAGCCATCATGGAAGACTTCTGGGCCTGCCTCCACCGTATCTCCACGTAAGAGACCAAACCATGCTGGCACCCTTACGACTGAAAACTAAGGGGTTGTTCAATAGCAAAGGTATTGAGGTAGGTGACTCTCAAATTCTAAGCGATCGTGTTTCCCCATCCCTCTATTTATATTAGATTTCCATATCAACTAACCAGAACCACTAAGCAAATTCCCGGCAGAACTGTTAGGAATAACGATTAGCGCAAGAAAGAATTTCCAGTGAGAGCAGGAACTAGGTCATTTCAAAATTACCTACAAGTAGCAATCCCAAGAACTCGTTTGGGTTAATTAGCATGCGAAAGGGAATGAGAAATGAAATGAGCCCCAAAACAGGTTCCACTTAAAGTATCAACTGCAAACAGAGGACCATCACGCAGCCTCGCGCGATATTGCACAGGGCTATCAAGAAGGAACCTAGTGGGCATACCTTCTAGGCTCTGTAAACTAAGCAATCATTTGCGCCGTATGGGCTTGGTCAAATTACTATCTTGTATTGTTGAGACAACGGGACGCCACACTACATACTTTGCCAGTGTCCCGCACTTGTCCAACTAAAACGATCCATGTTGTGTTGGAGTCCTAGTCGGGCATGGCTACTATTTGAACCGCCTCCCGTGTGGGATGGCTTGAGTATTGAGTAACGTTGCAGAGTCGTACGACTCTAGTCAGTGATGTAGTACAAAGGACCCGAATGTCCACACTCCTATCGCAATCCAGAGTCCTGAATCTATGGGTTTTGTTATGACTTATGACATACTTTTCCAAAATATGTAGCAACAAATTGGCTCCATGGATTTTGGAAAAGATTTTTTTATTGTATTAATAGTATTTTTACTTTCCCGTACAAATACACACATGTACAATAGGTACACATAAGGAAAGTAATGTAGGTTTTGGAGATTTTGATGAATCTTGACGTTTTGAGTCCCCCCGAGTCCAAAACCACCATCTTTAGAAAATGTTTGTCTGTGGATACGTCGGTGCGTACGTGATGGCTGTGGACGTGAGTGTGGAGCCTTAACTACTAGGCCGATTTTAATGAAATTTAAAACTAAGGCCTTTAAAAAAAGTTCATCGGTAAAACAAGCTTCTCATCAAAATCGCCCCAAAGGGGCCCAAACTAGAGGCTTTATTTTGGGAGCAAAAATTCATATTTTTAATTTTTGGTGAAAAGTTAGTAGACGTCGTAACAAGTAAAACGCCGTTTTTGGATTTTTCCAAATTCAAAATGGCGGCCAATGTAGTAATATTCTCCGAGTTTTTACTTTTTAGGCTGTAGCTCAAGAACCGATTCACTTAATTAAAATTTGAAAATTGGAAATTGTACCTACCCATAGGATGGCCAGAACTTCTACTCATAATTGATAAAGAAAAAAATTTAACGTGGCCAAAATTGGTCAAAAATTGAAAATCGATTTTCTCAAAACCTGCCCTTAGCATTTTTTTATTTTTTGAAATGTTATACATATCATAGTTCATGATAAAATCCATTCGTACGTAAATTGTCTATTGGAAACATCTCTAGCTACCCTTGGCGTATGTACGGGTGCACCATTATGTTGATACCATCATCCGCTGCTTCAGCTGGAAGGGTGAACCTTCCAAAAGATTCACTAGCACGGCCGTCGTATTTCTGTGGTTTCCTATATAGTATTTGCGATTTCTCCTCCTTTATTTAATATTTGTAGTAAGAATGTTCCTTTGTCGCTTCTCACGTTTTTCGTATTCTGTAGAATTGTTTTGCATTTTCTTCACTGTTTTCCTCCATTTTTCCCCCCTTTGACTATTTCTTTAGACTTTAGTTCTCTGTTCCTGTTCCTTCTACAATAATATTTTTTTTTCAGTTTTTCCGTTTTCCTTTGGTCCGTAACATATTGTCAGGTTGGTTGTCTCCCTTTCCCGTTTTTTTATCAAACAAACTTGTTCTCTAATAGATTTGCATTTTCCAGTATAATAGTTTTTCTTCTTTTTTTTTTGTTTCGATTAATTCTTCTTTTCGATTTCTGTATTTTCAACGTCTTTCCCAATGACTTTCGCATCTTGGAGAGCACTCAGCTCCCATTAAATGAGTAGCTGGGGGTTAACTTTGGAGGAACAGTACCCCCCTCAGACAGAAATTAAGTGGCTCCAACACTCTCAAACCATTGTAACATCATGAGATGTTCTAAAAACGATACTATTACTACTTATTATATCTATCTCTCTTCCAAACTACCGTTCAATTTGGTATCAAAGTTTTCCCAATTTCAATGGATTTTGGAACGGCACTTGTTAAACTGGAAAATTAAATTGAAGGGCATGATTGTTGCTCCAAATTTAAAGACGATCTTTTAACTTCTACCAACAACAAAAACTACAGAATGTAACAAAGGGTACATTGTTTCTGAGAACAGTCTAAAAGTGTTCGAAAGCATTTTCAACAACATAAAAAATAACCTCGCGCACTATCTACGGTAACGTAATTTGAGCAACCCTTCTCCGAAATTTCATTAACAAAAGCATGACGTATATTTTCACCTTATTACCTACCTACCAAAGTTTAACATTAATGCTTATATGATGTAACGCTAAATTTAATAATGTGGTAGTTTTGCCTAAAATCTAAATATTTGTTGTGTAACACAATGAATCATAACTAAGAACAACCGAAAGCATAATTTTGTATGTAAATACTTCTCAGAGCTGCTTTACACCGTGTTTGTTTTTCTCGCATTGATTCGTACTATTGTTTAAACTCCTACATGTTTATAAAACAAATTAGTTATGGGAATACTATACCAAAACGAGAGACGGCTGAAGATATGAGAGCTTAACCTATCGAATGCAATTAATAAGGCGATTTACTCCACAATTTGCAATTACGAACAGGAAGTGATTACTAAATTGTATATAGGAGTAGTTAATTATTCCAGTCTACAATGATATGGCTGCATGACCCGATTTCGGATTTAGTAAATTGCCCGATATTGATTTGTGGTAAAGTCAAATTAAATTTACAAGGTAACGGTTTCCGAAATGTGTTATAAAAAAAATATGGTATTTATTAGATATATGTCACGAATATTCGTCTACTATTCGGTATTCGGCTGCTTTTTGTTACTATTTCGGCCGAATATCGCGAATACCGTTCGGTTGAATACCAAAATCATGAAAAAGGTGCATAATATTCCCACATAGGCGATCTTTTATTAAATGGTGCCATTTCGTAAAGCTTTACATGAACAAACACTGATATTTTTTGAATATTATACATATAAGTAACACAATTTGACGTAACAATTAACAAATAATGGGTGTTGTGATACGACCTAATCGCGAACGAAACAAATACCCCCACGGCTTAGTTACCGCACGTACTAGGAACCTGTCACCCATGAAATGTACTGTTACTAAATGGCGCCGAATATTTGGCGCTTCGGGCAAGATCCTAGCCAAATATTCGCTATTCGGCCAAATCACTATTCGTGGCATTCCTAGACTATTAATTTCCTTAAGGTTGGCGATGCTATAAGATGTTAACAACAAAAGCAACAATTAATAAAAACTATGAACCCACTAGGAACACAGAGACTTTGAATTTATTATTACACGTGGTGTGAGGCACGGTAAGGTCTTCTAATACTATAACGTCACATCATTTAAGGGGCTGTTCATCGGGTCAATCCCGACGTATCCCATGAAGCATTTAATATTGGTGAAATATTGGCATTTCATTGTAAATATATTGGTAGAATATGAATGTACAATATTGTCCCAATATTGAAATGTTACCAATTTTACATATTGGCTAAATATTACTAACCGATATTCCTTCAATATTGGGGAAAATATTTATACAATATTAGTCCATTATTGTTTTGTAATGTGTCCGAAAATAGTAAGAAAGGGGGTGTGAACTGCGCCACTACAGAGCCCTAACTGCTCCGAGGGATTATTTCCCAGTGCGCAATATATCATTTTAAATATTAGTATATGTAAGGGTTGAGGGATTTCTGCAAAGATGTTTTTATTTAACACTACTTATTGTTGACAACAAATTCCAGAAGGTGCCAGACTCCAAAGAGCTTTACGAGGAGGAACAGAGGGCAGAATCGGTTCCTTGAAGAAAACTGAGGGGGGCTATACAGAGACCGTGAAGGAGACTCTGGAGCTTTTGCTTCAATCACACTTCCCGGGATCAAAGACCCTCTCAAAATCTGACGCAGGCGAACCAATAACTCTGGAACCCCTTTCGAGGGCGAACAGAGGAGATTGGGTTTTGGCTCGTCAGATAGTGAACCTTACAAAAATTAGGTGGGCAGTGAAGAATTTTCATCCGTACAAATCCCCAGGGATGGATGGGATTCTCCCTGCTCTATTACAACAAGGCCTCGATCTGGTAGCCACCACGCTCTGTACGTTACTAAGGTCAAGCATTGCCCTAGGATACATACCCATGGCGTGGAGGGACGTAAAAGTGGTGTTCATACCGAAACCTGGGCGAAACTCATACGCCCAAGCCAAGTCGTTTAGACCTATCAGTCTAACGTCGTTTCTTCTAAAACTATTGGAGAAACTAATTGAACGACACATTAGGGAAGAGGTGGTGGGACTTGAGCCCATCAGTAAATACCAATGTGCCTGTCAACCAGGTAGATCCTGTGAGCTCGCCATCCACAGAATAGTGGACATAGCCGAAAGGGCGATCTCCTGTAAGGAGGTCGCTCTAGGGGCGTTTATAGACATAGAGGGGGCGTTCGATAATACCTCTCTAGAATCAATTAAAACTGCTACGGAAAGCAAGGGGGTACAACCTGCCGTGCGCAGGTGGATACAGACCATGCTAAAACATAGGAACGTTACAGCCTCGCTTAATAACGACTCCGTAGTGGTCAGGGCCGCACGAGGATGTCCACAAGGGGGAGTTCTCTCTCCTCTATTGTGGTGCCTGGTAGTGGACGGACTGCTGAAGCGACTAAGCGAGGCAGGTTACACCACGGTTGGCTATGCCGATGACATAGCGATTGTGGTACGTGGCAGATTTGAAGAGACCGTATCAGTTGTGATGCAGGGAGCTTTAAATCTAGTGGAAGCATGGTGCGGAGAAGAGGGTCTGTCGGTTAATCCAACAAAAACGAACCTCATTCTCTTCCCACGAAGAAAAGGGCCGACAAAGCTAAAAGACATAGCACCAAGGTGAAGGTTGTGGGAGAAGGCAAATACTTGGGAATAACGCTAGACCAAGGGCTAACCTTCAAACCGCACCTAGAGAAGACAGCGAACAAAGCCACAAAGTCCTTGTGGGCTTGCAGGCGAGCGTTCGGAAGCAAGCGGGGCTTATCTCCAATGATGACCCACTGGATATACACCAGAATGATCAGACCGATCATTACGTATGGCTCACTGGTGTGGTGGCATAAAACCTCCACCCAGACGAACATACAGAAACTTAGCAAGGTGCAGCAGCGTAGGGCTTGCCTTGGCATCACGGGGGCAATGATAACCACCCCGACGGCAGCTATGGAGACCCTCATGAACTTACCGCCACTAAACCTAGTAATTAGGGCTCAGAGGGGCATACCGGCTGAGAGTTAACTCGCTCATTTTTGACGAAATCTCCAAAGACAAAACCCTTAGTATGAACACTGAGAGGATACCCAAAACAGTTTGCCCCATCAAACTGTTTAAGACAACAATCCCCACTCGGCAAGACTGGGAGAGCAATTCCAGTAAAGCGAAGCTGAATGGAATCGTGTATTACACATACGGCTCGAAAACCACAAAGGGCACTGGCTCTGGAGTATACGGGAGCAATGGACGGGGCAGCAGAATTTCTGTAAGCCTAGGACAACAAGCGACCGTATTCCAAGCCGAGGTATATGCAATTCTGACGGAGGCTGCTCAACTATTAAAAGAGAACCTTATCAAAAGCAAAATCTTTATAGTGACAGACAGCTAAAGCAGCGATTGCAGCAATCGACTCATATGTGGTAAATTCAGGGCTAGTCTTTGAATGCACACAAATGCTAAACGCACTAGGTAAGTGCAACTCAGTCACACTAGTGTGGGCACCTGGGCATGCGGGAATCGCAGGTAATCAGGTTGCAGACGAGCTTGCGAGAATGGCAAGCGCAAAACCATTCATAGGACCCGAACCGGCTTGTGGGATTACTTATAACACAGTCAAAAAGGAGATTCAAGCAATACTCACGAAAGAGCATTGCAGACATTGGTCGAAAATCCCAGGACAGAGTCATTCCAAGATCTTCCTGGAAACCCCAAACGGGGACCTAGCTACGTCCATCTTAAAGTTAAGCAGGACGAAGATAAAACTTGCGACAGAAATGGTCACGGGTCACTGTCGCATGAACAAACACCTGCACAACAAGGGATTGACTGAAAGCCCGACATGCAGGGATTGTGGTGAGGCAGATGAAACGCCCTATCACGTTATTTGCCGATGTGAGGCAGTCATAAAGGCAAGGGAACTCCTACTTGGAAATGAAAAAATTACACAAGAGGAAGTAACGAAGATTCGCCCTACTAAAATCCTAGACTTTGTAAAAGATACAGGTATTCTTGAAGGGTAGACAACACCGGGGAGCACAATAGACCAAACGGTCGCAGTGCGGGAACCTATTGGGACCACCCCCAGATCTAATAATAATAATAATAATATTGTTGACAACCTTTTGCCATGAATATGGCTTTTTCAAGTTAAAACAATTAAAAAACAAAATAAAAACATCTTGGAAGAAATCCTTCAACCCTTACGCATACTAATTTTTAATAATTACTGCCATATAACCTCATAATCATTTCAAATATCCTGTAAAGTGAAAACACAGTATTGTTATGTTATTGATAAATAAATATTGACTTTATATTTTATAGTAATATTTACTAAATATTGCAAATATTTATGTTATATTGGTTAAATATCGATTTTCAATATTTAGTTAGATTGTACTCGCAATATTGATACATTATTGTGTGTACAATATTTGAATATACATTAAATAGCAATATTTACTAAATATTGCAAATATTGTTTTTACATTCACTATAATAAATATCGTATTTGCAATATTTATATAATATTACAAAAATATATTCACCCAACATTGGCTGCAGTTCGACAATATTGCTCCAATCTCTCTACATTAGGCCAATATTGCGCCAAGCTAACGCCAATAAACTTCATGGGATGGCACTCGTATGACGACCAGTTTCAATACCAACGAGTGCTGCCTCTTCTCTGGCGATGGCGTTAACGGGTCAAACATGCGCGGCTAAATTGACCTCCTGAAGAAGTTACGAAACAGATGATTCGTTCTCTGCTTTCGACACACTTCCATTACCATCCAAACTTGATTTCACCGTGTAATACCATATAACCATCCACGGGGATTGGTAACGTGTCAACACTCCACGTAACGGTATTGACTCGCGGCAAGGATTGCTGAAGGACACTCTGAAGCTGAGACACGCAACGGTATCAGCAGACAGCGGTTCCAAAAGACGATGCATGGATGTTTTGATTCTATTTTTCAAGGACTCGATGTCTTACCCCTTTGTGCTTTGATTGAGGTTTTTATTGTGGAAAGATTCGACCGTATTACCCCCTCCCGTATTACCACCCCTTAAGGAGGGGTTTGGACCTGTTGGAGGTTGGTCGCGGTGGTATCTTCGCTGATTAGAGGGATGATATCGTGTACGTACATGCCATGGTGCATTCGTTGCTATTCCTAAGAACTTGTTTTGTACAATCTGAAGCTTTTCTATTCTCGAAAGTTGCAGCAGGCCTTATTTTGTATGTTTCTCCCGCTGAATTGCGATCTCTGGATGGTGCGGCGCAATGATTGTGTCTAGTGTTTTGCAAAGGTGAGCGGTGTTAATGTAAAATAATAAAAGGAAGAGTATCGCACCTTGAGGTACTCCTACTGAGATAGTTTTTAACCCTGATCTGCAGGTTGGGAGCTTAATGCGAAAGCCGCGATTGCGCAAGAATGAATTAATTAACACAACCATTAATTGTATTGAGCGATGCTATGTGCCAGCATCTTCGATGCCACAAGGTGTCGAATGCCTTTTGCTACGACCATAAAAATGCCGGTTGTGCTTTCTCTCAAGTGGAAACCCTCGGTGATGTGTTCTACAGCCCTTAGTGTTGACTGGGCGCGTCTAAATGGTCTAAACCCATATTATTCGGACGCTTCAAATGAGGGGTCGCTCGACTCCCTTTCCCTATTTAAATTCTTGAGTTAGGGGTTGCTGGGGATAGGGGGTTGACCTGACAAAGTCAAATTTGACATCAAAAGTTGTCCCCCAAAAATAAAAAATCGACGTGTCCGAACGTTTTTTTAAGAAACTTGTCTAAGTGTCCCAAAACAGGCGTGATACCTTTTCAATGGCCCAGCCTGTATAAGGGCACAAGGCGTTTCGACGTTACGTATCATTATAGTAAGTAAATAAATTTATATCCAATTTGTAACCCTCTCGATAGTTAGTGGCGCGTGGCGTCGAAACATGTTGCGCCTTTAAATAAGTACTTCTAAGAGAAATATATGGATTATTTATACATTTTATTATATTAGCACAGTAAACATTGACAACGTTTGTACATAATAGATACATTTTTCATTTTTTTACCATTTACGAATCACATTTCTTGTTGCTTCCTTCTACGATCCCTATTGATATTAGACGGGATCGTTATAATAAATTGCACGTTACAAAAGTGTATATATATAACCTTTTACTTGAATTATATGTAAATAAGGTACATTAGCTCACTCTGTTGCGAAACGTTTGTAATGGTATTTATCAGGAAATATTCGAGAAACGCAGTAAAAGACGTCTTTAAATTTTATTCCAGGGTATATTGAATACTAAAATTCGCTTACGTTTAATAAAATATTACGAATAACGTACCAGTTCACAAAATGTAATGAGCCTGTTATAATGAAACCCAACTTAGATTCATATTTACTTAATTGGCTGTGCATCCCACGTAGCATTTAAATATTGGTGTAATATTGGCATTTCATTGTAAATAATTGGTAGAATATGAATGTACAATATTGTCCCAACATTGAAATGTGAAAATTTTACATATTGGCTAAATATTACCAAACGATATTCTTTCAATATTGGGAAAATATTTATACAATATTGGCCCATTATTGTTTTGTAATGTGTCCCAAAATAGTATGAAAGGGGGTGACCTGAGCCATTACAAAGCCCTAACTGTTGCGAGGGACCATTTCTCATTGCGCAGCACCTGCAGAGCTCCATGTATTTGGTCCGGTGGCCCTTTACCAGAAACCTCATTCACGTCATGCAGACTCGGAGGAGATCGGTGATGGTGAAAGAAGCTTTTGCTTCAAGTAGGACTCGAATCATCGATCACCCGGTTAGAAGGTCAGCCATTATACCATTGAGCTACGGAAAGTTATATTGGAATTTAAAGTTGAACACTATAATACATATATGGAGAAGGGCGTGCATATTATATTTTGATTATTTTGATATCTCTAAATCGGGAAAACTAGCATTCGGCGGATTTTGAGAAAATGTCATTATTTGTGAATATTTTGTTCATGTTGCCTAAATATATTATTTTAAATATCCAGTGATATTGAAAACACAGTATTGCTATGTTATTGATAAATAAATATTGATTTTATATTGTATAGTACTATTTACTAAATATTGTAAATATTTATGTTATATTGCTTAAATATCGATTTTCAATATTTAGTAATATTGTACAGTACACGCAATATTGGTGCATTATTGTGTGTACAATATTTGAATTTAGGTACATTAAATAGTAATATTTACTCAATATTACAAATTATGTATATTATATTGCTTAAATATAGATTTTCAATATTTAGTAATATTGTACACGCAATATTGGTTCATTATTGTGTGTACAATATTTAGAATTCACATTAAATAGCAATGTTTACTAAATATTGCAAATATTGTTTTTATACTCACTAAATATTGGCTACAGTCCGACAATGTTGTCCCAATTTCTTTGTAGGTGCTACATGGTATTATTCAAATTTACTGGAAATTGCTTTCTATTTAGTTGCATTCTAACTGTGTGAGGAAAAATTGTTGACCTTGACCCCTTTGTCCACGAAAATGGGGGTACCTTTCCACAGGCGAAATACCGCCCCATACCATGACGGACTTTGGTTTGTGGCGGTGTTCGAAGGTTGTCGAAGTACTACCAGAAGCAGATCCAGTGCCAGACTATGTTAACAGAGGAGGAGAAAATAAAATATTAGAGGGGTCTATTATTATTATTATTATTATTATTATTATTATTATTAATCCTTTGGGGATGGTCCAGAGTAGTTCCTGTACTGCGATCTATTGAGATAGGCGTTCCCTTGCGTATGCCCCACAAAGATAAATACCGTGGTATGTCGTTTCCTTTTCCTCGCCAAAACTCCCAACCCCGCACATAATAGTGTATGTTACATGTGCTGGTGTTTTTTCAGACAGCAGTAGCCTGTGACCTTTTGTCTCCTTAAGTTTTATGTTGAGGAAAATAATAATAGTGTCGTTTATTGAAAACAACTACACGAGTACAACCAATAAGACGGTTCGGGAACTGTACACTTGTTCTCAAAAAAAGGAGTAAGTTTGTCAACAAGAACCTGTTCTTTCACTCAATCCTGTTAAATATTCTTCACCTTATGTCTTCTTAATAGAAAACAACATATAACATTAAATGTGAGGAATTTTAAGATTTCAAGATCTTGCATTAGTTCTGTCCTGGAATTATCGTATGTACCGTATGTTCTTTTGGCTGTGTTGTATGTAATCCAACAGGCCAACTCCAGTCCTTCAGTGGTTTTTCACACCCTCGTACATTGCTCTTGTACACTCCAGAGCCGGTGCACTTACTGGTTTTGAAGTCGTCTATGTAATACCTGATTCCATTCGGGCTGTACATTATCGGAATTATTCTCCCAGTCGTACCAAGTGGAGATTGTTGCCTTAACAGATTTCAACGAATATGGGCGAATGACGATACCTCCTGGCCCTCTGAGCTAAATACTACAAAAGCACCATGGACTCTCGTATGCGTCATCTCGCGCATGCGCCTTCCTACGGAATGGAAAGACGTGTCAGGCATGTCACCATGCTTTCCACACAAAAATGTTGATAAGTACCAAATTTTATTAAATTATGACCATTATTTTGACTTCTATAAGCCAAAATCTGAGGCCGATTAGCGAGTGGGACACCCTGTAGAATTGATGGGATCGTTCCAACTATGTAATATTATCTGAGGTGCTGATTTGTCATACTCACTGAGATAATATTATTATATAGGTATATAAAAAGTTTTTACGCGAAGACGTTTGTGTTGCCTTAATTTCAGATTTTCTGCTCGTGCAGAATTTGGAGTTTAAATGAAATAATGGCAAGATTTCATTTTTATGGCTCGATAAGATATAAAGCGTTTCCCATTGCAGATCCTTCCATACCTTTACTTCCATAAAGGCCCTTATCACAATAACACTACGTTATCTCAATCGTAAAAGACGGGTTATACGAAATGGATTACATAACATTAGGTATTCCCATTTCTTTAACATCCCATTTTTCGGATCTTGTACATTAAATTTCTATTTTTTTTTAATTCAAAGAGGAAATGACAAACGTAATCTTGTTAACCAGTTTTGAAGGGGATAAAACGGGCGGTACCTTTTGTAAGAGTATTAAAATGCGTCCTACATTTGCTTTAATTTACATTAAAACAAAAGTTTTAATTAGATTAAGTCAGCTAATTGTCAACTCGCGCAATTTAAATTGAAGTAATCTATAATCCTGTCATTCTCTCATCGCTTTTTTATAAATAAGTAAATCCTATCATATCGGAACGGTTTGTGATTATAGTAAATTGTTGGGAATCATTTGCTAACATCGTACTATTTATTTTAATCCCATGTGTCGTTTTTTTTGGGATAATTGGCGATTTAGTAATATTTCATGCATGTGGACTTCAATAATAATTATCCTCTGGAGTAAAATTTCCTATTTAACGGTACAATTTTGGTGGATTTGTAATATGACATATATATTGTAAAAAAGAGGAAAGTAAACATTAAAAAAACAAATATTTCAATCATATTCCAAATTCCAAATTGTAACAAGGTAAGATACCCTCGCCCCTGTCGAACAAGAAGAGACCTATATTGCCGTTTGAGATGATGAGATAAACACAGGGAGCCCAAATCGAGTGCAAAGAACTCATGAAACCGCGTAAGACGACAATAAAAAACAAGAAAGAGGATAGTAAAGACAACACGAAAAAACTAGAAACAAATCAAAGCTGAAACAGAAAAGAAGGAATTCGAATAGACAAATTTGAAAGTAACAGCAAATTGACAAACCTACAAGAAATAATTGACAGCAAACTAACAACAGGAGCGAGAGAAAATAAATTGATGAATGGGTATATAAGTAGCAAAAAAAGGGAAGAAAGGAATAAAAGAACCGAAAAATAAATTAGAACGAGGATCGATGCCATCGGAAAGACGCGAAGAACAAAGAAAAAGGAAAGACATGGTATCAATCTGTACATACCCATGTAGCATTCAATATTGGTGTAATATTGGCATTTTATTGTAAATATATTGGTAGAATATTAATGTACAGTATTGTCGTAACATTGAAATGTGAACAACTTTACATATTGGCTAAATATTACCAATCGATATTATTTCAATATTGAGGAAAATATTTATACAATATTGAACCATTATTGTTTTGTAATTTGTCATAAAATGGTAGGAAAGGGGTGACCTGCGTCACCCCAGAGCCTTAACTCCTGTGAGGGACCATTTCCAAGTGCGCAGCGCCTACTGGCCTCCATGTGCTCGGGTGGCCCCTTCCTCAGGAACCACAATCACTTCGTGTAGACTGGGAGGAGATCGGTGGTGCTGAACAAACCTTCTGCTTCAAGTAGGATTGGGTTACGGTAACTTATATAATTTTGTAATTTAAAGTTGAACACTATTAAATATTGAGGAGGGCGTGAATATATGTTTTGGTTATTTTGATATCTCTAAATCGGCGAAAATTAACATTCGGCGGGTTTTGAAAATGTATCATAACGTTATTATTTATGAATCTTCTTTCGTGTAGTCTAAATATATGATTTTTAAATATACAGTAATATTGAAAACACAGTATTGTTATTATATGTTATTGATAAATAAATATTGACTTTATATTGTATAACGATATTTACTAAATATTGTAAATAAGTATGCTATATTGCTGAAATATTGATTTTCAATATTTAGTAACATTGTATACGCAATATCGGTACATTATTATATGTACAAATACTTGAATTTACATTGATTATCAATATTTACTTAATATTACAAATATGCATATTATATTGCTTAAATATAGATTTTCAATATTTAGTAATAGTCTACACGCAATATTGGTAAATTAATGTGTGTACAATATTTCAATTTACATTAAAAAGCAATTGTTACGAAATAATGCAGTTGTTATTCTTATATTCACTAAATATTGTATTTGCAATATTTTTATAAGATTACAAAAATATATTCAACCAATATTGGCTGTAGTTCGACAATATTGCCCCAATCTCTCTATATTGCGCCAAGCTAACGCCAATAAACGGTGCTACATGGGTAGGGATTGAAATTTGAGAAGAATATAAAGAGATGGGGGAGATGAGAAAATAAATAATGGCAGTTTCCTCCTGAATGGTTTCCACCTGGAGTCTATCAGCTCACCTCCTCAAGAGTTCCTGTATATCAAGCGCAGACCCGGATTTTAATGGATAAATGTTCGTTACTTCCTCTTGTATAACCTTTTTAATTCCAAGTAGGCGTTATCCTGCCATTTTGTGTGTCTCATGTCGGCAAATGAATAACTCCTATTGGACAGTCCGATGTTGTGAAGACGTTTGTTCAAACGGCAATGGACTGAAAATTTCTGTCCTAAGATTTATGTTCGAACATAGAGGCCCCTAAATCTCCGTTTGCCTTCTCCACGAATGGATATGTTCTGAAACGTTCGACCAATGTCATTGCTGCCTGAATTCCTCTTTGGCTGTGTTGTATGTAATCTCACAGGCCAGCTCAGGTTCTGTAAGTGGTTTTTCACTTACACCTTTGGCAAACTTACTGGCAACTTGCAGTAGTGTAACAGTGTTACCTGTTGACTAGTGCGCTTAACATTAGCATTCAATGACTGGCCCTGAATTTATTACAAAATGGACAGTGTCTTTACTGGTTTTGAAGTCATCTTCCCCTTACTAGAATTATTTTCCCAACCGTATTGACTGGTAGGACAGCTGTTTTGGTTATTCCCTCTGGACTCTGGATTACGATAGGATCGTGTACATAGGCCTCAAATTCGCGCCCTTTGTACTACCTTCCTGGTTAGAGTAGTCCAACTCCGCAACGCCTCTCAAGTTATCGCATACGTGAGAAAACCTAAGGATGCTGGAAGGAGAAGCGGTTCTAATCGTTTCCATGTCTGGCCAGGTTCGCCCAACATGGATCATCTCTGTTGGACAAGTGCGTGACACTCACAAAGTATGTGGTGTGCCGTCTCGGCGTCAATGTAACATCCTCTACAAGATGGTGATTTTACCAATCTGTTTAGTTTAGTGTCCACAGGTAACCGCAGCGGTAGAATGAATTCTTGAGAAGCCTGTCCAAAAACACGCCAAGCTATGAGATGGTCCTCTGAAGGTCTCTCTCAGTTACTATGCTGATGTTTTTATTTCTGGAGATTTCTTCAAAAACGCCATGGACTTCAGCCAGCCTGAGCGACTGTAACTGACTAGGTTTAGAGGTGATGGGTTCAACAGAGTCCCTATAGTTGCAATACCTGTCGTTCCGATTGGCTCTCCGTTGACTTGCTAATCATTTGTAAGTTCCTTCATGTGTATCTATGTTTTAACCGTCGTGGTGTATGAGTCAATTTTGGAGATAGATTCACTTGTTACCTAACCTCAGTCTACAAGCCCACAAAAACTATTTTCGTTATCTTCCCCAGCATTGCTATGCTAAAGTCCAAGCAGTTTACTCCTCCCATACCTGCAGTTAGGCGACGTATCTTCTCTTGGTGAGAAGACAGTCACCGGCAGGGCAAGTACACAGGATTTACCTGGCTGACAGACAAATTCGTATTACACCTTTCCTAATGTGACGTTTAATAAGTTTTTCCAGTAGTGTCAGGAGAAACGACGTTATTATTATTATTATTGTTACTCGGTGTGGTCCCAATAGGTTCCCCCACTGCAACCTTTTGGTCTATTGTGCCCCCCACCCTCCACCATTGTCATTTACCCTTCAAAAATACCTGTATCTTTCACAAAGTCCATGATTTTAGTAGGACAAATCTTAGTTACTTCCTCTGGTGTAATCTCTGCATTTCCAAGTAGGTGTTCCCCATCTGCCTCACCACAACCCCTGCATGTCGGGCTATCGATCATTCTCATGTTGTGCAGGTGTTTGTTCAGGTGACAGTGGTCCGTGACCATTTCTGTCGCAAGTTTCATCTTCGTCCTGCTTAACTTTAAGATGGACGCAGCTAGGTCCCCGTTTGGGGTTTTCAGGACGATCTTTGACTCTGTCCTGGGATTTTCGACCAATGTCTGCAAGACTCTTTCGCGTATCTCTTTTTTTGCTGTGTTATAGGTAATCTCACAAGCCGGTTCGGGTCCTATGAATGGTTTTGCGCTTTCCATTCTCGCAAGCTCGTCAGCAACCTGGTTACCTGTGATTCCCGCGTGCCTAGGTGCCCACACTAGTGTGACTAAGTTGCACGTACCTAGTGCGTTTAGCATTTGTTTTTCATTCAAGGATTAGCCCTGAATTTACCACATATGAGTCTATTGCTGCAATCGCTGCTTTGCTGTCTGTCACTATGGTTCTCTTGTAATAGTTGAGCAGCCGATGACAGGATTGCATATACCTCAGCTTGGAACACGGTCACTTGTCTTAGGCTTACAGAAATTCTGCAGCCTCGTCCATTGCTCCCATACGCTCCAAAGCCAGCCACGTTACACTAAATGGTGGCAACGACTTGAGCGTATGAATTTCGCCCAAATTTACTTTTACGTCCATTCACGCTATGTGGTGCTAGTTGGAAATTCTTCACTACCACCTAAACTTAGGCTATCTATTTGTCGGGCGGTTAGAACTAACTCCCATCTGTTCCCCTTAAAAGGGTTTCCAGATCGGTCCGATTTGGTTCTTGTGGCTTAATCAAAAGTTCCTGGATTTTCTTCACGGTCTCTGTCTAGTCCCTATAATTTTTGTTCGTGGAACGTTCCTTTTCTTACAACACTACTTGTAGCCTAGGAGACCTGAAATTTACACGATGTCCTCACTACACGTTCTTCAGGAGTTTTTTTTTGCCCTCTTAGTCGTATTGTTGCATTCTGTATAAACTTAATTCTCCTGGGCTTTTTGCTTTATCGAAAAAACTTGCTTTTTTGAATCGGACCTACAGCTCCTCACATTCCATTATTGTTACTTCTTCTTTGCACCCCCCTCACCCCTTAATCTAGGTGTGGTGCTTGAAAGTAATCATGGTGAAGTTGACGTAGGTTGGCCGCCTTGTTGCAGGAAGTTTTGTCCATGTGGTCAAATAATGTTTCTACCTTGGCACCCCCTTCTTCTCTAATTCTTACCAGTTGCTCCTTACCACACCACCATTTTGGATTTTCCTCCTTCTTTCGCCCTTGTCCGGTTCCTCTTGGGTACCCGAGGATCCCACCATATACGCTTACACGGGTTCTCTGGCTTTTGCTCTTATTGAAGGTTTTCGTATCCTTTTCTGTGCTCATTGTAAGCGTCTTGGTGTTGCCTCCCTTAGGGCCTTTTGGGCCGGTGTCGCTTTCACATCTCAATTTATGAGACATCTTCAGTGGATGAGGCTTATCGCTCGCAAGATGCGCCAATTTAGAAGGTGAGGGGCCTGAGCTTGTAGTCACTAACGTACACCTGTGTACTGGAGGCGGTTATTAGCCTATTAGTTCATATACTTACCTCGAGTCGAGCGGAAGTAACTTGGTTATCAGTGAAAAAGTAAAGAAATGAGGCCTCCGTGATTGCAATCGAGAATGCAAGTGTGGCTGCGGAGCTGGAAAGCTACTCGAACACAGTGGAAATGAGAATTATTTGTATGTACGTGGCTAATATGTCATCATGGCAATGAATTTTAAAATAATAAAGTTAGTAGCGGTTTATTCATAGCGACGCATGAGGAAAATGAGAAGAAAATGGAATGTATGAGTTAGGATGCCGACGTGAAGGGAGGTGGTGGTGTGCAAAAGGGGGGAAAGACTCGAAATTGGCGATACTTACATAGGTAACGAATTCTGCAGTGCGCACAAGTTGAAGATAGAAAATAAGAGGAAAGTACAAATATGAAAAATACGAAATTTCCGTCAAAAGCTGACATTTGCTTATTATTTATTGGATTATCTGTCACAACTGATGGAAGTCACAGATAAATAGGAAGCTCTGCAATGGTTGAACGAGGTTCTTATCACTCTTGTTCTAAAAATTCGGCTTAAAATTGACAATTCTAAACCGATGGGCTGAGGAACCGAGTTCCTTGCGTTAAAATTTTTCTTTTATATTACCGTCCATGTTAAATTTGTTCACGTAGTGGTAGCTTTCAAATTTACCAACGGCGAGACATTGCGATAAAGATAATTAAGTTACCACGTCGCGTTGGTGCCTGTATTTCCGTCCATATACTAAGAAAATTGCTGATTAAACGATAAGATAAGAAAGGTTGCAAATACAAACGTTATTACAACGTTATTTTATACTTTTTCGACTTTCTTTGCATTAATCGAAGAAGTCAAAGGCCGTGTGAAGCACTAAATCAAATATTTGACGTAATTCCCAGCAAACACACATATAAAATATACATACAACATAATATATAAGATTGATTGAATACATATGCTTTTTTATACATATATCAAGTATGTAAGTGTTCTTTAATAAAGTTATAATATAAACCGTATGTAACAGATTACGTATATTTTACATAATAGTATAGAAACTTACGGATATTCTGTATACAGAAATTCATATAATATATACATATAGATAATTACATATTACCCATGAAATTTACGTGCTCTCATATTTATATGATTAGATTTATGTACGTTATATGTAAAATCTTATATGTAAGAAGTATTACATATTTTTTATGTATGCCTTCTGTAAATATAATTATAAATTATCATTACATATTATATTATATTGTCGAAAATAAAAGTCTTTGTATTTGCGCCGCATAATTAATCGCACGCGCGGGTTTTCCATAACACCAAAAATTGTTGTTCACGTACCTTTAATATTATATCCGTATCGACTAAAATGCGTCTAATTTATATAGAAAATAAATAATATAAAATAAATTAAATACTGGTCATTTTTAACATAAAGGTAGGTATAATCATTGAATAAGACTTCACTCAACGATATAATCAAACATAATTTAAACTCGCGAAACAGCGCAAAGTTAGGAAAAACGAAATAAAAAAAAGGAATGTTTCAGATTAGCGCAGTGGTACAATGTCGGATACAAAGAAAACACATGTCGGATTTCGGAATTTGCAACGCCCACCCGCAACGGTTCGAATCCGGTTAAGGGAAACTTTTCAAGCAAGTATATAATATCATAATAAACTGTCGGCTTTCAGTTCAGGTAAAAATAACGGGTTCGTGCAAGAATTAAGTTAATTAAAACTACACTTGCACGGAAAAATGTAGTTTTTCCAAATTTTTTGTATGAAACTGCTTAAATAATTGTTTACATTGGTAATAATTACATTATGCTCGAGTAGCTACCATTTGGTCATCGCAACGCTTTTACAACTAATATTTTTTATGTGAATATTACATAAAATATACATAAAACGTATAGGTATAAATTCATGTACTACAGATATAAAGAATTTACATCTAATAGACAAATATATTATTTTGAAAATTGCTGTCATCCTGACATTAAATATCTCTTATTTTCTTCCAGTTTTGTACAAATCTAAAAAGCTCTTATACATATAATTTATATGTATTTTATATATATATAAATGTGTTTTCCGGGGTTATGACCAAATTTCTAAATATCATGACTGAGTAATTTGTCCAGCGAATTACATTCGATAAATATTTGTTCAAGTAACTCCCATTTCACGTATTATATGGCAATAAGGGTAAAAATCGCAAACAACAAATAATATACGACTATTATAGTTTTAACTCGTAAAATTTCGGTCGCATCAATATAAATTCCAAAGCAATTTTGAACATGAACGTCTGTTAGATCATAAATCTGCACCCAACATGTCATTCACTGTTGATGTGACGAAATGTCGTAAAAAGTGTGAAGCAATGCATAAATTTTTGATGTAATTGTAATTCCAATTTTATTTTACGGTTTACAGTATTTGTTTCGGTCCTATCAGTTACTGGCAGTAAATAAATGAAAACACCAATCGGATGTTTTATTATAGTGTTAAATTCGTCTTTTTTTTTGGTTTTATTATCCGCGACTCTACAAAGAACCAATTTTGTTAGATGGTAATGTTTTTGTTTTGTTTTGTTTGCAGTTCGAGCAATGGATCTGGATCGACTAGAACACGCTTCCCCTCTCGATCGTATCCGAAATAACTGACTCATAGCCTAGCCACAATGATTTGTGATACTAATTCGCCTACATCAGAAACATATCCAGGTTTACCAACCCATTCCCCTTACCACCATCGAGGTTCGCCGCCCAGTAGCCCTTCGTCTAGAAAATGCTGTTGCGATCATAACGACAGCTACACACAGGAGACTTTCTTCTGTTGCTGTTACAGTTGTCCGGGCACACGTTCCACGTCAGTGGTAGCAACAATTGGCGTATGCTGTTTGGTGTTGTGCTATACGATCCTCGGTGCGTTTACGTTTATGAAGCTTGAGGGGCGATTGGATCACGATACGTCTCTGGCGGCGTCAAAGCACGATCCTAAAAACGAAAAAAGCACCGCCGGCGCACTCAGAGCACAAACGGTTGATAAACTCTGGAGCATAACCGAAAATTTAAATATTTTATATCGAGAGAATTGGACAAGGTTAGCAGCCGAAGAGGTTTTGGAATTTCAAGAGGCTTTAATTCGTGCAATTAAAGACAGCAGCAATGGTTTGGGGAATCCGAGCTCATCGATGCTTTATTATCAACACCCGCATAAGTGGAGCTTCAGTTCGTCCTTTTTGTACTCATTAACATTGATTACTACAATCGGTAAGTCTTTTTCAACTCAAATTATTTTTCCAACAGTCCAGAAATGTCGTAACAATTCAATCCTAATGCAGTCCACAAAGTGAAACTGCGAGTTAGCTTTTTATGGTTGTAAGCGGAAGACGTCAAATTTATTGCAATGAATGTATTATGCGTCCGCTTTCATTAAAATTCAATGAACGAAAATAATTCAGAGTTAAGGGCTGCGGTAATATTTCAAAGGCAATGAAGCAAGTTATGACGATTCAATTAAGGGCAGCATTTAACCATTAGCTACAGCTAACATAGTTGTTTATAGAGTAGAGTAGATTTTATTGTTATTGTTAATGTGATGTAGTACGATTTTTTATCGTTACTAACAAAAGGGTGAAATTGGGCCGCCTTTTCAAGGCCATTAGGGACGGGTAGATTTCGACAAATCTTTAAAATGAAACCTGTTACGTTCCAATTTTACTTTTATAATATTATATTAAATTTTAATTAGAAGCTAATTGAACTATTTCACTTGTAAAGGGCACTTAATTTTGATTTTATTTCAAGTTTAATATCGAGTTTTATAACTCGAAACAAGAATTCATTCCATAATTTAATGTGAATGAATTTATTACGAGTTTATTACATTTTTGTTTCGAATTCCGGAACTCTCAAGTAAATACAATCGAAACTTTTTTATAGGTATACATATAAGAAATAAGCCACTTTTGACGTTTTTCGACAGTAGTGAAAAAAGCTTGAGAAATCTAATAAATTACATTTCACTAAAATACTAACAAGTCTATTCTACATCCTGCAACCAAACTGGTTCAAAAGTTCTTCATAATATTATTACTTTAACCAAAGTGCTTGACCGTACTTTAAAAACTCAACACTGTCACTACTTCTTCTAAAGGTAGTAATACATCTGTTTCCCAACACAATGTGGTGAGGGTGTAGTGTAGTGGTCAAAGTAGCACCGTTGGGAAGAGTTCGACTCCCGGTTCCGCCAGAAAGACTTTTACCTCTTCGCGGTCTTCCAAAATGGATACCTGGAGATTTACTCTGGGGTAACAATTCGGGGCTAAAGAGCATCACATATATGATCTTCATATCAAGGTTACCTTTCACAACTAGCACACTAAGAAATCGACATGACCTCGCTTTATATGCAATGTCTATAGCGTGACGACAAATTTAACAATAATAAGGTTTGAAAACCCATTCGACCAAAATTAAATGATTAATGTACATTTATTTGCTACCAAGGTAACAGTTTAGTATCCGGGTCCATCCCAATTTCGGATAAAAATGTTAGGAATGATAGGGAAGGGATCCCCTACAGCAAAAATGAAAAAAAAATTGTCCCGGAAAACGAGTTTTTGGTAGAGTTACAGTTCAATAAGTGGCGTTATATGTATGAAATTTGTAATTAAAAAAACAACAGTAAAGCATTACTCAACATGTAATCGATAAGTCAAAAAAAGAGAGTGGATATCTATTTATTATATACCTTAATTACTATTATCAGTGCATTGCAAGTCACATAACCAGCCAGTATTTAATTTAAAATGGTAAAGGAGTAAGATAAAAATGAATTCGGGAATCCTCTTCTCAACCTATGACACAGATCAATATGTAGAAATCACTATATTTCCATTATTTGTAGTCGGATTTCCAAAAAGGAAAGTTTTTTGGAATCAACAGTTTAGTTTCTATGACTGATCCAGGAAATACGGCTGTATTTTCTGAACCAGTCAGCGGCAGCATGTATATAAATGCACACTATACAAAGACACCAAAATATAATAGTTAACGCCAACAGACACCACTAAATTCTCGTTAGGAAAAGTGCCTATAAAGGTAAGAAAACGCAGCTGTTATTGTAGTTCAACCAATAAGAAAAACTGATAAGGGGTGGACCAAAAGCGACCAAACAATTCCTCGCCTTGCGCCTAGCACAAGAATTCCATTCATACCCGTCATGGCTAACTGCAGAAGAAGAAGAGATAAAAAAACTTTACTGAAGCACCCCATCAAATAGCACTGCCCATCAAGCCCATTCAAGGGAGTGAAATGTTAACCCATCCTTTCTGAATTGTATCATGGGTGTCGTACCACATCTCGCCCAAATAGCATATTTTGCGGAAATTCTGTATTGTTGTGGAATAATGTCTGAAGCTAATGGCACTTGACGCTTATCAATTTTCTTGTACTTGGAACCAATTCTTATTACACGTAGAAGAGAGGAGTGGAAAATATTTATACCAGTGTCATCTTCCTTGAGTTCGGGCTGGACATGCGCTGTAAGTCAGAAAATAGCGAAAAAAAATTTTGGACGACAGGCCGCCTAGGCCCTACCACGCAAGGTATTTGAAATTTTTTTCTGCATTTTGCAGCTTACCAACTTCCTATTCACATACACTACACACTTTCTCTAATACAGGTTCGCAAGCCATTCTGATCTTGGAGAAATGCAGCTTGTTGATCTGTTAGTTGCCTTTTGTTACCTCTTATATCGAACACAACCTTTCTGGCATCGAGAAACTGGTTAACTGTGGCGCGCGCTCGTTCTTTGGCAGCTTCATCTCGACCACTGATGGTTCTCACGTACATATCGCGTAGGTGTTGATAGTCTTTGAACAGCTTGTTCATCTTTATCTTGACGTTCGATGCTGAAAGAGTCTTAATATCACATTTTTCCCGCAGAGGATCAAGATGTTTGCAAACTCCTGTGGCAACATCTGCCACACTATGATTTGCTTCGTGGCGTGTTAGAGAAACTGTGTAGTGTGTGTGAATAAGCAGTCGGTAAGCTGCAAATACATTGAGCGGTTCGGCCTAGGCGGCCTGTCCAAAAGCTGTTTTTGCGCTATTTTCTGACATTTAGCGGATGCACAAACGGCTGAAAGTTTCAATTTTTTTTTAAATGTAGCAACATTGGTTTAGTAAAACACAATCGGCACAGAGAAAATAGTACTAAACAAGCTTTCACGCACTGGTCTGTTTTGAGCCGACTTGGTCGAGCGGCGCACAGCTGAACTTCTAGAGCCTTGCTATACAAAAACCACATCAGGTGCTGCGCGAAACTTGCCTGTTTTCCGGTATATCTAATGTACGTTTGGATGTCGTAAACTATAATAGGTCGTATGAAAAATGAACCGCTCATCCTCGATCTCTTTTTTTGAGAAAAACTCAATGGAGCATTTCAAATTTGGCTAACGTCATTTGTTTTCGAGTTATGGCCAAAAGTTCATATTTTTGAGTTTTCATTTTATGGCCATATCTCGCTTATTTATGAAAATAGAAAAAAAATAATAATTTTCACGTTCTTCAGGCACTTTTTTGATAAGAATGCAGTGGTGTAGTCAATTCTTTAAAAATATTCTTGAACTTCGAGTTATAGCATAAGTTGTATTTTTTTATATGGCATCAAAAAATTACTAATTTTTTTCCGATTACGATATACATATATCATGTGGAGTCAAATTATTCACTTTTACTGCTTTTCAGCAAAAAAATCGTTTTTTGGGACAACATTTTTTATTCAAAGTAATAATAATTATTTTTAACAAACTCATAGACTATGTGACTTTTTACAAACCAGAAACAAATAACTATAATGTTGAAGATGCTAAACAAACTACAAGATATATTTAATAATTACATTATAACGGGTGGCCGATATATCTGAAGGCAGTGAAATAACTCGAAAACTACGGATCGGATCAAAAAAAAAACGAACAAAATTTGTTCGCCCGAAAAAGGGTCTTCCAATGATACTAAAGTTTACCTCCACCCTCTCTCCCTGGGGTGGGGGTGGAGGCAACTGTGAAACCTTAAATGGGAACCCCCATTTTTTATTGCGGATTTGGATTCTCCATAAAAAATAAGTAGGTAAGGTTTATCAGAAAAATTTTAAATACCAGCCTACTTGAAAATTGAGTTTACGTTGCTTTATAGGTAGTCCCAGGTTGAATGATCAGGACTTTGACATTTTGCAGAAAAACACATTTTAAGGTGGGTTGCTCCTATAAACATAGGTCCTAAAACTCTCTTATTCTGAGATACAGGGTGTTAAAATTGTCTAAAAAATAAAATTTTTATTTATTTACTTCCGAACTGTGGAAAATATTTAAACCAGAATTGGCACATAAGATACGGTCAGAGGGTCATAATAGCATGGCAACCATCATTTTTGTACACAGCCAAAATACACTTTTCGTGAGATGAATGACAAACATCTAGTTTGCGGCCGGACGGTAACACAACCGAAAAAAAGTCAAGAGACATTTTTTGTTCAGAATTGAATGCTCTATCGAAAAAGATAGTGAGTATATTTAAGTCAGGGCCGTACTCTTTTTATTTATCAAATTAGTAGAACGGATTACCCATATCTCTGCTACTGGTTAATTAAAAAAATTCATATTATTCAATCTTATGACCCTCTGTCCATGTATCTTGTGTGCCAATTTTGCTTTGAATATTCTCCACAGTTCGGAAATAAATTAATAAATAAACACTTTATTTTTTAGACAATTTTAACGCCTTGTATCTCAGAAATAAAGAATTTTAGGGCCCATGTTTATAGGAGCAGCTCACCTTAAAATGTGTTTTTCTACAAAACTTCAAAGTCCTGATCATTAAACCTGGGATACCCTGTATAATTATTAAATATATCTTGTAGTTTGTTTAGCATCTTTAACATTATAGTTATTTGTTCTTGGTTTGTAAAAAGGTCACATAGTGTATGAGTTTGTTAAAAATAATTATTATTACTTTGAATAAAAAATTATGTCCTCTTTGCTAAAAAGCAGTAGAAGTGAATAATTTGACCCCACATGATATAAATATCGTTGGAATCAGAAAAAAATTAGTAATTTTTTGATGCCATTGCCAACTACGCGTTCCATATAAAAAAATACAACTTTATGCTATAACTCGAATTTCAAGAATATTTTTAAGAATTGACTACACCACTGCATTCTTTTCAAAAAAGTGCCTGAAGAACGTGGAAATTATTTTTTTCTATTTTCATAAATAAGCGAGATATGGCCATAAAATGAAAACTCGAAAATTTATTTATTTACTTATTTAATTCCCAAATGACTACATTGTTGCGGTATTACTGTGAGTCGGTCTTAGGGTTTGCGGGGCTGTGTGCAAAAATAAATGCGGGGCCAAGAAAAATAACTTTTATTTACTCATTATAAATGTACAGGGTGTACAATTAAGAAAGGAGGCCGGCCATAACTCGGAAACTATTTGAGATAGAACAGTGAAATAAAAAATCTAACAATAAATGTGCCCAATAGAAAATGCCGGAAATTATTTTCTATTTCCTACCATTGCCACCAGATGGCGTTTCACTGATTTCAATTTGAAATTCCCATTTTTTGGGCAATTTTCCTCAGTAAGGTATTTAAAAAAACATATTCATTGTAAACTAGTGATGAATGTGCAAAACTTTGTTTAATGAATTTTTACATTTGGTGTCAAAATAAAGGGAGGGGGAACTAAATTACGTGTTACTAGAAAAAAGCGTGTAACTTCGAAACGGATTGCTTGAATTTGTCAAGATTGGTCTCGATGTAAAGAGAATGCTTGATATTACCAAAAAAATCCAAAACCACAACAATTTCTTATCTCCATCTACCAATAGAGGGCGCAACTTGTTGAAGGAACAAAACGGTCGACTTTTTTAAAAAAATTCAAATGGTACCAAATATTTTTTTCACTGCTATTGAAAGGAAAATTAATAAGGGAGTAATTTAAAAAAAAAAGTTATCTCAATAGCTCTTATAGTACCGAAGTCACAAATGTGGTAATATAAGAGGCAATTTAATAAAAACATAACTATAAAAATAAAATCACAGAAAATTCAAAATTTACGAAACTATGTTAAGAGCAACAAAAAAAAACAAACCTATCGCGGGGCTGGCCTCCGTGGGGCCGTGTGCAGTGCACACTTTGCCCCCCCCCCCCCATATATCCGGCTCTGATAAAAATTACCGGGATCCTAACTGCAACAATTGTATTGTTCGAAAAATTCAACATAACCTTGGAAATAATTTTTCCATCACCGGGCGATCGATTACGGACTATAAATATACCTATAGGTATGCGCTCTAACATTCTACCCATTTTATCATAAAAAAAGTAATTTACCTAAGCAAATACTAGAAAATTTTACTCTCGATGAATTTCTAAATCGTTTAAAACTCGAAATGGTGACAGAAGCCTGTTATCGTTAAATGATAGATCCTACTAATTCTAATTATAATTGTGGACTACTTGTTGCCAATTCACCTCAAGTAATTAGGGTTAAACAAATTTTTAAATTTCATACTTACCGCCCTCACACCCCACTAACTGCGGCCAAGTTGATAAACAAAATTGACGGATAGGTGCTTTTGGTAGGGGTGGACAATATAGATACGTGTACCTACATTAATTCTAAAAATAACAATTCTGACACTACCACCATGTATACAGTATTCTCGGTATAAAAAGTAAGGCAATGTTGTACCTAATGAGTTAGTTTAAAATTTCACATTTATTATCAATTTACTGCCAAATTTGTACAATCCAAAAATTTTAATTCGACTAGCTTAAATACGGTGATATTACGGCCTCATCAAATTCTTAACAAAATTTCAACCACGAAATTAATGGTATTTGTTGACTTTAGAAGGCGACATCTCGGTTTTAAAATTACCGCAAATAATCAACTTACCCCCATCAACCCTTCGAATAGATTTTGTTTTGTATATATGGCGTGTCGCATATCGTCTCACACTCATTTCCGTCAACTTAATCGAATTCGTTGTGTTTTTACACCTAATTGTCCTTCCGCTCTTACGTCACCTCCTGCGAAATCTTTCTCGCAAATTATTTTGAAAGGAAATCTAAGGAATTTTTTGGTGCTTCGATTCGGATCGAAATTTTTTTTTTTTTCTTTTAATTAAAAATCAGCGTGTGATGCGATAACATCGACAATGGGTTCGTAGAACCCATCTAGTTTTCTTTATTAATAAATTTGAGAAGGTGGTGTTAATTAAAATTTCACATTTATTATCAATTGTCAAATTTTTACAATCCAAAAATGTTAATTAGATTTAAATACAGTGATATCACGTCTAACAATACATAAAAACTATTAATGAATATAAGTAAATCAAAGTGCAAGGAATAAGAGTACAAAAAGTGATTATTCTCTAGGTGCGGTGCATTATATTTATAAATACTTATGTAACAAAAGATTTTCTAGTACATTTTATGTATGCATATTTCTGCAATAAAAACACAAATGGAAAATACCAAACATACAATGAAAATAATGAAAATTGCACTTAAATGTTCTAAACCTAAAGGTTCTTCCCAATTCTCACACTTAACTGGGATACTTCGCATCACAGGCGCATCAATCGTGTTATAAAATATTGATTTGTTATTATAAACCTCATGCTGATATGTGTATCTTTTATTGTACTTAACCGGAAAATTTGCCGAATATAATCCAGATTCGAACAAAAAAGTTATAACCGAATTTAAGCTTTCCATAAAATAACTACCATTTTTCAATATAAACACGTTTTTAACATCCCCTGATATGGAATTTGAGAGAAAAATGTTCATATATTCATTAATAGATTTGACTGATAGCTTATTACTCATTCCATTTAGAGAAAATGTATCCTCAAGGTATGCTACAAACACTTTGGAAAAATCAAGTGAATCATTTTCTGGATACAAAGGACGGATTAATTTTTGTATTCGGAATAAAAGACTATCATTATGAGTAAGACCAGAAAAATAATTATCTACTAAATCATAAATCATATATACCGGCATACCACTTTCGACTACTTCCTTAACACTTGATATTATGCCTGTATAACGGGGCATCACTAAAACGTTTATCAAATCTGAAGTGTATGCCGTATGCATATGAATTACGTATATTAAGTATAAGAGAATCACAATTTTTAAAGACATAATATTTGGAATTCTATTAATACTCACACCGAAGGTTAAACTCATTATGTCCGTAAAAGCACTTGCTAGATTATTCCAATGATTATTATTGTATCCCGTGCTTCTAATAATCAACCATCTTAGGAATATAATGAATATCGTCATAAATAGTACCGCTAACCACATGCCGTAATTAAATGGCCGAAAAAATACGTTCATGCGAGACATTTCCTTTGGTGCTGGTCCCATCCAAACAAATCTTCTTCTCATGTATATCATGCTATTGTCGTATACAGGAACTTTACCAAAGAAATAAGGTGCAAGAACAATATCATGTTTGTAACAGATTTCTACAAATAGATCATCGAGTACTTCATATAAAATATTTACATTTAGTATTAAATCCAGATGCACGATTATATTCCACATCACCACATGACTCGTGATATCTAGATTAATTGCATTAGTTGGAGGATGAGAACCGATAATAACAGGACATCTGTGATAATCTCGTATTGGCTTTAGAAAGTTTATGCTAATGTTGTTACACCTATGTTTAGAGAACACAGTTAGTTTTGTAGCACATCCGTTTTCTTGCGTATGGGGATTACTCGTTATTATTAGCATTGGACAACTCTCCGAAGTGTCGTCGTAAATAACAACTAAAACATGTAGAGCAGATATGTGATGCCACATCAACCGAAATATCCATGCTAATTCTGCCTCTTTAATGAGTATAACAAATTTTCCCTTTGGACTTTCCATGTCGTGCCACAAAGAAGAAGCTCGTAGTCTGTTCAGCGTTAGGACCAACAATTGCTCATTAACCGCCTCCATTACGTAATTTACTTCATACCTTCTGTAATTTTTTGGAATGGGCTTCCTTATATCCACAACGGTTACTGGATTTGGTAAGCGAACTGGTAGGTAATCCGGTTGGGAGCTGATCGTGAAAACCAAACTTTCAGATGGATCCCAAATATGCTGAGTAATGTTGGTAAGGCAAGACTGAATTCTCGTACTCGGTCCATCTGCGGCACGAAGCTGTTTATCGATGTCCATAGCACCAAAACATTGTTTAAAAATAATGAACAGAGTTAAAATTTTAAGCACACGACGCTCCATAATGAACACAACTATAGCCCGCGACGCGTACATCAATACTAAGGGGTTACTAACAAAGAAAATAGGTTTTGGAAACGCGCATCGCGTGAACCATTAACGTTGATCGATGTGTAATGATAGTGTAGAATATCTATGCTTTTACTGTAATCACTACCTTCATGTTAAGGTAAACTTCCATTTGAAAAGCTTTTCGAATAATGATAGGTTGTAGTCGTAGTAAGTAAACACACTTTCCTATAAAACAAACGAAATACATATCGATAATGCATAAATAATAATCGTAGTTTTGTATAATGTGCTTGCAGGTATGTAGATAATATGGTATAGGGTACGTGGCCCAGATATGCAATTTTTTAAAATTAATAATTGTTGTCTTATTAATCTGATACAAATTGTTTTTTTTTAATAGTGACTCAATATCACTTGAATGAATTGAATTCGTATTGTTTACATCCTACGAAGGGACGCTTTCACAACCGCCGGCATGGGCGTCGCTTACAGCTCGACCGTGTAACCCCATTCTAAGTTTCCGTAGAAAATACTTTTCCGCCGATCGTTAAAAAATTTGTGACATTTCTGACAGAATTTTAATCCGAAAAGGTCAAGATTCCGCTGCATGTAATCATTGCTAGGCAACGAACGAAATTAATTTTAATTATACTGGGTGTAATGTTTTTCATTTTTTGTAGAGGGATCTCGCTTATTATAAGAGTTAACAAATCGGTTAAATGGGGAAAGTAGTGCAGTTTTACAAGAGTGATTTCATCTGTGTTTTCAGATTTTTGATGCGACGCCGACGTTTAGTTTTACAAATATGGCCGAAAAACCAAAAAATTGATAAATCTTTAAATTGCTGTGACTTTTTTATTTTAAAAGAGATATTAAAAAATTGTTCAAACAAAATTACCTTAATTTTTGGTTTATAAATATTTTCCCTTTTACTGTTTCTGAGATAATGCATCAAACTTTCGATTTTCAAATGAAACCCTATGCCAATTTTTATACTAATGAAAAGAGGGAATTTTTTTAGTTAATTTCCATAGAAAAGCTTATTTTTCTATCTCAATTTAAAGTTGTAAAAAAATAAAATTACGAGAAATATTAAAGTTTTTCTAAAATAATCTGTTATCTGTAAATAATAATGAAAACAAATGATACTTGTGTGTCAGTTGTAAGTTTTTCATAATTATTACCTACGATTTAATTTTGTGTTCCAGCGGCAATTTTCGAAAATGAATTTATTATTCTAATCAAGGAAAACTACTGTCGGCGCAAAAAGTTATACAGGGTGTTTCAGACCACCCGTACCGCCCAAATATCTCGCGAAATACAAAACGCATTGGAAAAAGACAAAATACGTCTACAAAATTTTTTAAGACTCTATTGTTTGATAGTAATAGGATGACCCCACTTCCACCCCCGGGGGGTGGAAAGGGGGGTAACTTCGTAATCTTAAATAGCACCCCCCCAGTTTATTATGCAGATTTGAATTCTGCGTTAACAAATAGGAACTTTTTGTTTGAAACATTTTTTGAAGTTCGTTACTGATGGCGCTATGGCCGCCGAAAGAAGTTTTTACGATTACCTATGCTAATTTGATGTCAGTTTTGTTAAGTGACAATCAAAAATGTTAATGCTTTGTAAAAGGGAAGAGGGGGAGCTTAATTTACCCCCCTCCCCTCCCCCACACCGCCCCCTAATTTTAGATTTAAACGTATCTCGAATGTCAATGTGTTCTTTACTCGTGAAATAAAAGTGTAACGAAATTAAGTTCAAAGCGTAAAATAATTATTTGTATTTAATCACCATTCTTTATTAACCCACCACGTTACGAAAAATTAAAAATCACACTGACATCTCTCCCATTCGCCTCCTTAACTGTCATCCCCGACTCTCCCCACCACAGGCCGCATACATGTTCGCAACAAAAGTATTTCAAATTTTTTTCTATTTTCCATCAAAGTCAAAAAAAAATTTACAAAATTTAACTTCTTCAATCGTGGTATTGAACAGTTGTTTAAATCTAAAATGGTTGCGTTTTCCCATCCTAGGTTATGGGGCGTAGGGGTGAAGTGGTGGTGTGGGGGAGGGTAGGGGGGTAAATAAAGCTTCCCCTCATCCCTTTAACTTAGCATTAACATTTTTGATTGTCACTGAACAAAACTGACATCAAATTAGCATGGGTAATCGGAAAAACTTTGTTCGGCGATTATAGCGCCATCTGTAACGAACTTCAAAAAATGTTTCAAACAAAAAGTTCCTATTTGTTAATGCAGAATTCAAATCTGCATAATAAACTGGGGGGTGCTATTTAAGATTACTAAGTTACCCCCCTTTCCACCCCCCGGGGGTGCGAGTGGAAACATCCTATTACTATCAAACAATAGAGTCTTAAAAAAATTTTTAGACGTATTTTTTCTTTTTCCAATGCGTTTTGTATTTCGCGAGATATTTGGGCGGTACGGGTGGTCTGAAACACCCTGTATACTCGAGTTTGAAGTTGAATAAAAAAATAACCATTGGACTTATTCGAATGAGCTTAGTATCAAATTAAAGCCTATTTATTTCTACGTTATTTAGAAGTAACAACATTTTTTTTTAAAATGCACTTTGACGGCCATTTCTACGGCCGAACGATGCAAAGTGCCCGTTTTCGGGGTTTGCGACACGCTAGGTAAGTTTAGAGTTACATAAAAACAAAACTACTCGCTGAAATGGAACAAAATTTTAGTATGTTGTAGATTCAACTATGATTGCAAAATGGTTTTATCAAAATTTGATTTTTACATTTTTATAGACGCTATACAGACGATATTGTAGCACATTGCATTCTCAGGAATTGTAATATCAATAATAAAATGAGACTCATTTAGAAACCAAAATTGTGTCACGTTTTTGGAAATTAATTGAAGTTTTTACACGACCGCTTCGGCTACTAAACAGCGAGCGTGTGGCGCGATGGCGTGCCAGTTCATTAGATTGTTACGGTTCTCTCTCTAAGCGCCGGTATATGCATTATGCATGTATCTCTATACAGGGTGTTTTTTTGGGAGATTCAGTTAGACGTTTCTGGGAAAGTTTCATAGGTAGGTTTCTGAAAATGTGTTCTTGGGGGTTACTCAGAAAGCCGAATTGATCTAAAATATTCTCAAAATGGCAGCACTTCCGGAAATGCCGGAAGTAGCTAGTAACTTCGTTATTTTAAATGGCAACCCATATTTTTTTATTGCGTTTTTGGATTCTACGTGAAATTTCAGTTCTTTTGATATCACATTTCAATATTTACATGTTATGGTTTTTAAGATATTTACACTTATTTAAAAAAAAATGACTGATGCAGACGGTACTTTAAGAATTCATTACTTAAAAACCGTTGTAGCTATGACAACCGAGTTTTCACCAGCGCATAGAGGGGGAATAAGGCTTGCTTTTGGTGTACTTAAAATAAGGTTAAGTTTCGTACGACCGCCTCTATGGGGTTCCAAATTTAGGAAAATTCAAAGACTGAAAACTCAGATTTTTTAAATGAAATGACCATTTTCTTACTATTGCATTTCATAGAGAACAAAATGGGCGTATTTTGGTATTACATGTTCCTATCCCTATCTTTAATAGTTTTTGACTTATTCTTATTTCATCGCATTGATACCATTTTTTTCGAATTTTTGTAGTAGTCGACCATGACATGGACCATGGCAATCGAATTTTGAACAAATCAAGTGATACTAAACCGTCACCTGTGATAGGTTAACATAATGTTTTTCAATAATCGAAGAAAATGGCTCGCAATGGTTTTACGTATTAAGATTTTTGTAATCTAATTGTTATTTATGGTGAAATCAACGGAATCGCGTCACATGCTTGTCATACGTTCATTGAGAGATATCCAGAAAGACCTCGTCCTACCACCAAAACAATTACTTACCTAGACTTAGGGTAAGAGTTTTACGAATAGCTACCAGGAATATTTTTTGGGGAACATTACTTGGTCAGACGAGGGCAAATTTTGTAAAAATGTAATCGCCATAATTCGCATTGCTGGTGCCATTAAAATTCTTGTTTGAATGGAGATGTAAGTACTACACTTTCAAGCTTTCCGGAGTTTTATTGTACTTTGTGCGTTTAAAAATAGCAATATTTTGTGTTTCCACATTTATCCAGAAAATTTGAATGCAGAACGTTATTTGGAAATTTTACGCAAAATATTCTTAAATTTGGAGCCTGATAGGTGACATCGTACGCAACATAACTTTTTTTTTAAGTACACCAAAAGACAGCCCTATTCTTCCTCTATGCATTTGTGAAAACTCGGTTGTCAACTAAGTGTGCCTACTAATAAAAGCTTGTACAACAATTTAGTACAGTCAATCTGTATTTTTTTGTTCGAAAAATTGCCAAGTGGATTTTTTTTTCATATATCATTAGGAGGCCAGGAGAAAAGCTTAACGTCAGATTTGCGAGGTACTGGCCCCATTGAATTTTTGAGAAAGTCAAAAAGTTTTTGAAATGCATTTTTCCCGGAATTAATTCGTTTTAGAGAAAAATTTTATAAACAAAAAATATAGAGGACATTTCCATCTATAATTAATGTCAATGAGTTGATAACGTACGACTTAAAATTTAAGCAGTAGGTGGCGTTAAAGTACCAGAAAAACGATTTTTTTGCTTTTTTGCCTAGACAAATTTTTTTTTCGCAATACTATAAATAGAATAGTTGTTCCTCTCAAAAATACCTACAAAATTCATTAAAACTTTTTTTTTCTTCGACTTCCCGTTTTAGAGCTATAGGTTGCCGAAGTGTGAAAATTGTACCATTAAGACTGTAGAAAGGCTAATAGAAGTACGGTGCATTGCTCATAAATGGTATATCATTTTCGCAAGTTGATTAACAATAATATCTGTTAATTACTATTGTTTTTAACATGAATTAGAATAAATTTTTTTATTTTATATTTTTTTATATTTTTATATTTTAGCGCCACCTACTGCTTGCATTTTAAGTCGTACGTCATCAACTCAATAACATTAATTGCAGACGGTAAGGTCCTCTACATTTTTTGTTAATAAAATTTTTCTCTAAAACGCACTTATTCCGAGAAAAATGCATTTCAAAAACTTTTTTAGTTTCTCAAAAATTCAATAGGGCCGCTAGGACCTCGCAAATCTGGCGTTAAGCTTTTCTCATGACCCCCTAATGAAATATGAAAAAAAAATCCACTTGGCAATTTTTTGCGAAAACAGCCGTTTTTCACGACAGATTGACTGTACTAATTTGTTGCAATTTCGGTCGTTCAATAAAGCCTTCAAAAACATCAACATCGATTAACGAGGATGTGGAAATTAATACTCTGCTGTACATCACCCAAAATACAACTGCATCCACCAGACAAACTGCCGTCGAAGCTGGTACTTCACAGTTCACACCAAATGACCAAACCGTTATGCGTGTTCTTGAAAAACATAAACTTCACCCGTAAAATTATCAGTAGGCCAAACAATTCATAATGGTGATGAAGAAAGAAGATCGGCTTTCTGCAACTGGTACCTCAGCAAATACGAACGAAACGAGCAGTTTGAATGTCGAGTTCTGTGGAGTAATGAAACACGCGGAATATTTAATCGGCATAATGAACACTTTTGGTCTGATAGAATTCCCTATCAATTACAACAAAGGAGGCCTCAAGCAAAGTTCGGATTTAATGTGTGGTGCGGTTTAATTGGCAATACAATTTTCGGACCTTACATCAAATTGAAATTTAAATTTGACCTTACATCTTTCAAGTAACTTCAACTGGTCAAAGATATTTAGAGTTTTTACAAAGTGATTTTGAAAATATGTTACACGAAGCACAAACACGTGCAAATTTGAAATGGTTTCAACAAGATGGGGCACCACCCCGTTTCGTAACAACGCATTTAAATAACATTTTTCGGAATAAATGGATTGATCGAAACGGACCTATTTCGTGGTCTCCCAGGTCGCCTGACTTAACTCCCTTGAACTTTTTCTTGTGGGGATTTGTCTATCAATAATATGAAGAAAAGGTGCCAATTGTGTGTGAACAAACAAGGTGGGCTTTTCGAACATTTGATGTATTTAGTTCATTTCTAATTTAACGTTATTTCATTTTCTCTTCCTTATTCATTGTTTCAATATTTGTTACTTATTGTTCTTTATTAAATAGTTCTTTAATTTTTGTGGCCAAGAGTCTACATTGAAAAATTAACAATTTCTATTATCACTGCATTGTCGGAAACTACTTGTAACATTTCAATTTTTATGATATTGTTGTACTATTTGTATGTAGCCTTATTTTTTTTTTTAATATTTAAAAATATCCAGATACCTAAGCACAATAAATTAATATTCCTAATTTTATTTTTTTACAGCTTTAAATTGAAATAGAACAATAAACTTTTGTATGAAAATTAACTTAAAAAATTCGCTGTTTTCATTGGTATAAAAATTGTCCATTTGAAAATCGAACGTTTGATGCATTATCTTATAAAAAGTAAAAGGCAAAATACTTTTCCCGTTATTTTCAAATTATAAACCAAAAATTAAGATAATTTTGCTTGAACAATTTTTTAATATTTCTTTTATTAAAATAAAAAACTTACAGCAATAAAGATTTTTCAATTTTGTGGTTTTTCGGTCATATTGGAAAAACAACGTCCCATCAAAAAATCTTAAAACACAGATGAATTACTCTTGTAAAACTGCACTATTCTCCCCATTTAACCGATCTGGTAACCCTTATAATAAGCGAGATCCCCATACAAAATATGAAAAATATTGCACCCTGTATATAATATTATCTAATTGGTATAATTTTATTTAATTAATTTCTCCCTCGATTTCTTCGGAAGCAGACTTAAAGTAGCAGTTCATCTTCACTTGACATGTTTATTAAAAAGCGGCAAATGGTATCGTCTAATAACTACTGCAATGTTGATACTTCTCCATGTACACCGACAAGCTCACTTTTTTCAAAATTTATCGTTAAATTAGTAAAAGTCCTAAATGGACTTTTAGGCTGCCGAAAACTATGCAATTTGAGTGAATTGACGGATTAAAAACGATAAAATAATAATATTTTGTTCCAAAGACGGATTGATTTACTTACAGTAAAACTTTCGTTCTCCTATGAATGAAACAATTTTATAAATTAATTCCAAAACCCTAAGAAATATACACTTGAACGTGATTACAAAAAATATTCATATTTTATTAATCAAGCAGAAGACATACAGGATGTTCCATTTAAAAAAGTTGAGAAAAGTTGTTTTAAATTTTCTAAAAATTGTAAGATAAATTTGAACATCCTGAAACATCATAAATGAAATCGGAACATCTGACAATCTTCCACAACAAGAATCGAATCCAAATTAGAGGTGGTAATCA